>JAWWEV010000115.1:11558195-11590944 GCA_035583235.1 Hafferia zeledoni
ATAATAATAATAATAATAATAATAATAATAATAATAATAATAATAATAATAATAATAATAATAATAATAATATTGTTGTTGTTGTTGTTGTTGCTGTTGTTGTTATTGTTGCTATTATTATTGTTATTATTATTATTTATTGGGGTGGATTTTTTTTGGACAGCAGTAGGAGGACCCAGATGCAAAGCTTTGGAAGATTTTCCAGTAGCAGCAGCTGGCTCCTTGGCAGTCTCCTCAGGCAGTTGTGTTGATGCTTTGTAGTTGCCTCTGGCTCTGTCATGTAACTCGGCAGCTGATGAACTTCATTCTATGTTTGGATGCCATTTCTTATAGATACCATTTAAATACCTTCAATTTTAGGGAAAATGTGCAATTTTTTAGTACCCGTGCAAGATATGTATATATTTGTAATATTTATGTATCATATATCTCATTTATGTAAAAGGATGCATATATAATACACTTACATGTATAACTTTAAAATTCTATTTATTCAACATATTTTTACTCTAGAAAGTGCTTTGCAGAGAGATAATCAGTTTTTATAGAAAATCCTTATACAGTAATCACTGAAGTCCTGCAAAGTAGATGGAACTAAAAGAGTAAAATCTGGAACTACCATGAAGTCTGTGCCCATTGATGGAACTGACCAAAAATACCATTTTCTTTTGTATTAGCCTCAATGTAAATAGTTAGCCTAGCTGGCCATCTCCCTTATGCCTATGTGGACTTACTAGACTTGTCCATTTTAAAAAGTTCTTTATTTTCTGCTGTGCTTTCCTTACCTACATATAAAAGTACACATACTTTCAGAAATTAATTATATGGCTTCCAAGTTAAAAAAATGGAGAGAGGAAGAAGGCAGTGAACACATGTTCATGTTATACTGTACCATATGTTGTAGTAAACTGGGTGTATGAATTACCATATGTGGATTTTCTTATCTATGCCCCTTACATAACTTTGACATGAATGTCCAAATTGCCTGAGGAAAAGGCAGTGGGATACATTTTTAGCTCATCTTTGAGAAGGCTTTCATTGGATGACTAAATTTTTTCAAGTGCAACTAGCTAGTTAGGATGGCATAAGCAGATATTTTTTGGTGCATTTCTTTGGGAAGTCAATTGTCTATAAGAGTGAAAACAGACATTTTGAGAACCATATCATGCTGGCTGAGCCTGCATTTCATAGCAGGTGTAAATTTTTGCCCACAACTGCTTATTTGACTTATATGTAGGAAAACCAAATACCAAATTGAAAAAATATTAATCTAACTTCAACATCAGAATTACTTGTGCTAAAGGTTGGGGGAAAAAAAAAGTCCTACACTTTCATAAAGCTATTTAAAAACTTGATAATGAAAAAAAATACTTAAAATATTTAAGCTTTTTGGTTTTGCTCAAGAAAGACCCAGTATCATTTGCAACCATATAAACTTTCTTCCATACCTCATACACCCTTTTGAGGAGAAACATATTCCTGTTTTACTTTCCTGTCTTTAGACAGTTATTGCTCAGGTATTTGTTCTGTTCCTAACTGCTTCAGACCTGCATTCAGCTGTGTCTACTTCATCCAGCTGATGTAGTGCTTTCTGTGAGGCCTTGCAGGGCCTGAAGTTTTAAAATAGGAATCTGGAATAGCAATGACATTTAGGCTGCAGGGCTTTTCATTAAATTAAAGGCACTGGGGAGACTCTAATAATAGGGATGAAGCCGAAAATGGGCAAAGAAGAATTTGATCAGATAATGCTCTTGTAATTTGATTATGCTTATGTAAGGGAGACTGGGACTGAAAAAGGGACAAGAAGAAAAGAATCAATAAAGAGTAAGAAGATGTTAGGAAAGGTTTTTATTTCCACTGACTGGCAAGTAAGAGCTGAGTAATGTAATTTTTATTCCTGTATGAACTGACCTAAACTTTGGTGATGGTCTGGACTCACTGTACTACAAGGTTTACATGGTTCAGTTCTTCTAATCCTGTTCTCTTTCATGCTTATGTTTTGGTAAATCTGAAAATAAATTGAATGTAAATCCTGTTGATGCAAGAATGAATATGAAGAATGTATCTTCTGCACATGTAAATGACCTGGTAGAACATGTTTTCTGGACATGCTTTTAGCTACTTTACAGATCTGACTTGCTCAAAAGCAACAGCAGTATCAAAGGAGAGGATGCCTAAGAAAGGTAAACGATTGTTTGGATACCTCAAAAACGTCTAAGCATAACTCAGACACTGATATTTAGACTACATGCATGTTTCCCATTCATAAGGAAAAAAGCAGCATTTAAAACACTCCCAAAAGAGTTTGAACCTTATACATGTCATTCCTGTATCCTTTGGATGAATTATTTGCTTTATTTAGGGGAAGTTAAAGGCATATGCCTGTCCGGAAAAGCTTTCTGGTTTCTGTTTTTTGTTTTTATTTTTGAGAATGAATGTAAGATACTACACAGATTAAAAGAAAAATTCAGTTAATGTTAGTGCTGGACTCTGAAATTAATCTCAGCAAGTAGGTAGAAGACACATGTGTTTCAAAGAACACTGCAGTTCCCCACAATAATCAGACAGAAAGCAGTCATGGAGCTGCCTGGTCCATGGTTAGGAGATTAGATTGTAGCTCTCTTTTTCCATCTATATTGTTCTGAAAAATGAAGCAAAGGGACAGAAACTTGAGTTTCAGAACATCCGTGGATTGTGTTTCCTTTGATTATTGGCTTAATGTATATTGTTTTGATTCCAAGGCTCTTTACTGGGGTTTATTCTACTTCCTGCAAATGCAATTGCCAAATCCAGTATTTCACTGCATACATACTGGTGCAACCATTCCACCAAGGGATGCTACTGCTTGAGTTGAAATGACATACCAAAACATGTTCTACTAGAGAGTTAGCTGTTATAGCTTTATAGTCATTGAATATCCCAAGCTTGATGGGATCCATAAGGATGACGAAGTAGAACTCCCTGCTTCTTGCTGGACTGCCAAAAACTAAACCATATCACTCACTAAAAGCATCATCCAGATGCTCCTTGAACTCTAATAGGTGTGGTGCAGTAACCAGCACTTCCCTGGGAAGCATAGTATCAGAGCTGTGATATGCTGTGATAGAGCACATCATGAATTTGACAGTATATGCAAGTATATCCAAAACTTAAAATTTCTTGAAGATATTTACAACTGATCAAGTTAGCCAATCTCATTTTCATTTTTATTGTTAGTTTACCATGGGAAAGATTGAAGTAACATAAACCTGAACTTGCACAGGGACTACAGGATGTAGATTTATTGCTGTGCCTTGTGTTTTGTATCATCTAACATGACATAAAATGATGGAAAAATGTAGAGATATATGTGAAATCCATATTCTCAAATTTTACTGCAATGTTTGTGGCTGATTTTGAAACTCCAGCCTATTGTGTGAAATTATACCTACTCACTATGTTAGACACTTGTGAAAAATATGCTACATGGACCAATCAATTCATTATGCTTTTTAGCTATCCCATTTAGTGAATCGGGTTGTGTCATGCATTAATATGAAAAGTTTTATCAATTGATTAATTTTTAATTTGCTGTAAAACAAAATCAAATCAGGAAAGAGATGGTAAGATTTTGTTGTATCAAGCCTCACTCTGCTTTTATAATATGTCTTACTCAGTTATCTTTCAGAGGAACAAAGTTAATTTGAGATGCAAAAAAAAAATATTTTCTCACCATGTTTTCCAAAGTATTTTAGCAGCAATTTTTAGTGCTTTGTTTGCAACCTGAGCATTTTCTTGGCTCAGCTACAAAGCCACCAGACTTCAATCATTTAAACTTTTTATGATCTCCAAGAAAGAAATTGTGATATTGTTCATCAGTTGTGGTTAGGTATAAAGGAATAAGAAAGATTCTGTACTTCAGTGAACCACTCCTGGAACCTTATTGCTCTGAGATTTTAATTGATGATCCACTGTCTGGGGTAACATTTATGAGATCTACTATTGTGCAGTTTGTGTTGCTGCCACTTAGCCATTAATGCGATACCAGTTAGCCCTTGCACAGTTCAGCTATCCAGCTCCCTGTGTAATGTAAAGAACAGTGCAAATGCAAGTGCTTGTGAGAAAGTGTTTAATATCTGCTTCCATGTTTTACTTGTTTTCCCCCTTGAGTGAGCTTACCAAGGAGGTTTTTTGCCTTCTAAGGGAAAATGTCTCTGTGAGTTTGACTTCTGATAGCCCTTATAAATTTAATTGTCATTTAATACTATTATTTATACAACTTAGTATTTAAGGGGGTGTGTTTCTATGTGCAAGTGTATTTATACTAGTAGTTTACACATCACACAGAAATGCTTATCGCATGTCTAAGCAATTCCTTAGTGACCTAGACAAGATTTTATTACAACATGAATATTGTAGTTACTAAAACTTGTTTATAATTTTTGGCTGAAGTATGTTGTGCTATAAAATTCTAGGTAATATGGGTTTGGGACAGGAAAGATATTCCTTGAAGACTGCTGGAGAATTTCAAAACTAAACTAGTGCAATATGAATGCATATGTAAATTTCACTTTGGCTTTCAGAAGCCAACAAATTTCAAAGGTTGCATATTGAATAAATGCCTAAAAAGGAAAAAGATAAAAAAGCAAGTAGCCGTTTTCATTGTATTTAATTTCTTTTCAAGAAAGCAAATGGAGGGAGAGAGAAAATAAAAAGTTCCAAGAATTAGCAGCTTGTGGAATCTTTTGCAAAATTATTGTTTTGATAAAAAATAAACACACCAAACCCAAAATAACTCTGGTCTAAATAAAGACAGTAATTCTGATATCTAAATCCTGGAATTATCCTTAGATATTTCTTAAACACAATTTTTCTTTCTGTCTACTAGATAGAAATTTTGGTCCTTCCTGGACCTGACTTACCTGGCCTGGCCAAGTGAGATCAATCTTTTTTCATAATCTTAGTTTAATTCTAAGTGTGTTGTATCAGCTAAATTTGTGCTTATTATACATCTAATCAATATGTCTAATGAATTTTTAGATACTCCTGACTATTTAGATTCGTTTAACAATAGTCAGCATAGCAGATTCATCTCAATCTTCTGTAATAATGGTAAAGGCTTAAAACACAGTGCTATTGAAGAATAGATCGGAAAAAAAACCCTTCACTGTTTTTTAAAGTTAGGCCAGTTAAATACCTACTGCCTTGTCAAGTTTTTCCTCCATGCAGCAGTGCAAAAAAATTATCAAAGTTTTAATATGGAGAGTATTTTATTTTAATATAGGGAATATTTTACTTCTACAACAAGACTGTGAATTGAAAGGTAAAGCTTTAATATTTTCTATTACTGTTTTAACTGTATACTGAATTCAAGTAAATTAGTCTGGCAGACTAATCCATTTTTTAATCCTAGTCCTGTATCTTGTGATTTATAAATTAAAAAGAAATACATGGTTAACAATAATTAGCAACAGTTCGCCATAGCATTAGCAATCACTGTGGTATGATTTCCTCGATCTTGCAAAATTGTTGTTGGCACAGGAACACTCTGTAAAGTTTTGGAGGATGTACTCTTGTAAAATACATAGGCATTGCACATTTAAAACTAGCTAGTCTAATTCATTATAAGAGACAATTACTCCTATTTATTATGACTTCTAACTATAAACAGTATTTTGTAAAAGGAAATATGTATTTTTATGGCCTAGAATCTTGTATCTGTTGCAGAAAAAAACTAACAGTAAGATATCTAAAAATGAAAAAAAATCATGTATTTTTCTGGAAAGCTGCGGCAGAAAAAAAGTACACAATAAGATTAAGAAGAAAACAGACAACTCTTCTTGCCACTATATTTCACTTTCTGTGCGAGCTAAATGGATAAAGAGAACAGTCATGATACACTCAGCTAGCTCTATTTAGGATTCATCCTTCTAATGCGCATTTCAGAATTATTACATTTTAGCTTAGTAAATCTAGATTTTAAAACTTGAATGTAAAGAACTACTCAATTTATTGCTTTTTTTCCAAAATGTACTTTATGCATTTGATAGGCCAACACAAATGTCAATATTTTGCATTTAATCAATTCTTAAAAACATATGCATCATTTCTCAATTACTCAGTAGCTTAAGCCTGTTCTTGTTGGATTGTTATGAGCTGTAGTGTACATAGGTACATAGAGTATGTCATCTATCAAACAGATTGCGCTTGCTGTTAGTCAGAGCTCTTTGCTATATTTAGATTTTTACATATATATATAAGACTTTGTAAGTGAAATCTTGGTTACACTGAAGTCAATGGAAAAACTCAGCTGACTTTAATTAGAAAGGATTTCACCTCTTGTTGAAGGATTTGAAAAATTAAAATAGCTATTAGAAGGTAGAATTTTAAAATCAAATATAACAGTTTCAGAAATTTCATTTTCAAAGTCTAAGAAATATTAAATAGTTACTAATAGAAAATCACAAATTTATATTACAGGATTTAACTGTTTCATCAAAACTCTCAAGTCATTGTATTGTGCTCATTGGAATAAAGAATTTTACTGGCACTATGTACAGAGCTATTCCTGTGCCAGTAGTCCAAAGATACATTTAAAAAGACATTCTGGATGTGAGAAAAACACACAAAGTGCACTATGTAGAGGTTTGCTTGCATCACCCCAATTCTTCATCTTAAAGGAAAAATAATTAAGGAAAAAAATTCCTTGTCAAGTTGCCTTTATGCAGTAATGTGGCTTGAAACAGGAATTAAATACCATTTTTTCCCACTATACTGAAAAATGTATGTACTACTCCTTTTAAATGCATGCAAAAATTAGTTATTATTGAATATCAACTTTCTGTTCAGAGCTTTTGTTCACAGTTTAGAAATTTAACACCTAAAAAAGAAATCTATAATATAAATGTTGATACAACATAATAACACTAGCGGATGATATTGTGATAATCAACCAGTTATTTGCTGAGCAGGACTGTAAATGGATGAAGCCTGTTCACAGCAAGAAGACTATGATAGGAAGCCTGCAAAGGGTTACCTCATTACTTTGTAACACAGCTCAATGCAGACAGCAATCGCTATTCTAATGTATTTATTTAAGGCATAAGCTTGCTTTCTCCCTGAATTTTGATACAGGAAATGAAAACAAAACAGGCAATAAAAATTGAATTTGGTTATAATTCTTTCCTAAGTTCTGTGTGGAGAAAATTTTGTGCTAAAATCAAAGCTAGTTTTTGGGTAAGTGTATGTGAATTGCATGTTTACATCTCTAAGGGTAACATTTTCACTATTTTCCGAGTTCTGGTTTAGTTTCTCTTTCAGACATCAGTGTGCTAGTAGGTAGGTTTGCAGGAGCTTTGCTTCTGCCTATCATTCCCCTAAGTATTTGGACCTAAAACTAAGTTCCTGTTATTTTTCATGCAAAGTATGTGTGCAAGTTAATATAATATGGGGTTGACTTTGTCAGCAGGGCTAGGTTTGTAGATCCTGGTAAGAGCATTCAATGGGTTATAGGAGGGAAATAGCAGATTAGCTCCCTGGCACTAGCCTGGAATCCCTGGAATACTTAAATTCAGTGGGAGTTTTGTCTGAGTGCAAGTTAATGTCCAGTATTTCCCACAGTAGTAAAGGTGAGTTTAACAGAGTAGGTCTTAAATATAAATCACTAGTGAGAGTATGAGACTGGAAACTAGGTCTAAATCTTGCTGCACTGTTCCATCTTGATTAATTGAAGTATTTAATTTCAGCATCTAGAAGATGTATCAGAATGTTTAGGTGAACTTGGCAAATCTGAATACCTATGTCTGACTCCATTTTACTATATCTGTTATTCCAATAATCTCAATTTAAATTTGCACAGAAATATTAAACTTACATTCTACTGCTAGCACTTTCTTTCCTTAGTACTGGATAATAGAGAGCATATTTTTATCATCCAATGTCCCCACCTCTCTAGCAGTGGTATGTTTCTGACTCTGACTGCATTCCAAGATATATTTAATCAAAAAGGGATATTGAAGGCCACCAGATTTTCAGCTTTTCATTACCACTGTTTTGGTTTGATACTTTGTAGAAGGATTTAAAATTTATCTGTTAAGATTTAGTGTTGGGTGATTTTTTTCCCTGAGATTTTGGAAAAAAACAGTCTTCATTAAAAGAAGAATGTTTTTAACATTTAGTTTTGTACAACATAAAAGACAAATGTTAGATACATTGACTCATAAATGTACACATATATATAAATACATATTTATTATTTGGTACCAGTATAGAAATTGGATATATCTCTCATTAATGTCAATGCCATAGTGAATATGCTACAAAGCCTGAATTATTTCTGGTGTTAAGCCAGATTATTGACTTCTTTTCATTACTATTACTATGATTCCAGAACTTTGCCACTTCCATGACTGTTCTCAGTAGTCTTCATCCATTTCTGTTCCTTTCCTTTTTTTTTCTTCTTTTTTTTTTTTTCTCCTTAATTACTGACCTCATATCTTCCAGGGTCATAACATTGCTAGAAGCCCATTTATATTTGACTGTTTAACAGAGTAATAATTTGTTAGGTCAGATAGACTTTCTTTTTTTTTTTTTTTTTTTCCTTTACTTGCACAGGACAAAAGGTTATGATGAAAAGGGCAAAAACAGAGAAAATAAAAATTAAAAACTTGAATCATAAATTATTTTTAAAACCTTCTTAAATTTACGGGTTTATAAGTTAGATAAACTATATTAGCTAGAGGAAAATAATGAGCTAGAGAACTATTGTGTTATCATGTCTAAATATCATGATATTCTGCCAATTTTTAGTGAGTATCAAAAAGAAAATAAGTATTTGAAAAATGAGAATTTTGGAAGCTAACAATAGTGAACACTAGTGTGGTTTGTTTCTTATGCAGGAATAAGTCATAGCTGCCTACATTTTATCTGGTTTTAACTAGAAGAATATTGATTGTCTGAAAGTATAAGAAGAGGGTAAGTGTTAGTTTTGTGGAGGAACAATTTCAAATAATACAGTGATTTCTGGATTACATTAAATTATAGTAAAAACGGGACACAGTAGATCAACTAAAGCTTAACAGAGTATGAGGGACCACCCCCTATGTCTGCTTTTGGATTTGATATTTTCTTTTTTTAAATAGTGAGGGAGGAAGAACAGGTAAGCTACGCAAGCTTTTTCTCAAGAGCTAAAATCTGACACTACTTTGAGGCTTTATGCTATAGCTCCTGTGGAGAACTGCTGTTCTCTGCTATCTTCCACACAGCTCAGTCTTTAGCATCTTACTTGTTGCTCTAGAGAGCTCCATTGCTCAATGACATGTTGTCCATCTTGAGAAGGGCTGTAAGAAATTGGCTAAAAATGCAGGGAGAGAAATTTGCAAAGCTCAAGACAGAAGATCCACCTTTAGGCCTCTGTGTAGATAAGCATCAATGAATGCACAGGAAGTGATGTTGCATGCAGGAATGGGTTCCCCTAAGTGCATGTTATTCATACCTTGAGCTGAGCTTTGCAGTTGGATCTGTCAGGTGAGTCAGGAGCCATGCTGGCTCTGGGCACTGCTGGACACTGCAGCCAGTAACACTCTCTCCATACCAGTTGTCAGATTTTTTTTTTCTTTGCTTACACGCTTGTGTTTTTCTTTTTTACTATTTCCTATAGAAAACTTCTACATTTAAACAAAGTAGAAACTTGTATGCATTTCACTTATTCTTTTTCATTATAATAAAAGTAAAACCCATGGGGTGAAAAGTAATTTTACCTTTGAAAAAATTCTTAACAGCTGGGAAATTGAAAGAGTGAGTGGAAAAAAAAAAAAAAAGAGCTTAGCTCAATTAACTACTGTCATTCAGTAGCTTCCTCCTGGGATAACTTCATTTCTTTATTCTATTGTGTAGACCTAACTCCATTGTCATGAAAGAGAACAGATTAAAGGAGTTAAAGAAGTCTTAACTACAGCAAATCTAGTATATTAATTTTCCAAATTGTAATAGAAGAAAAAGGTGCTGTTTCTATCCTGCAATTTTTGCTTAGAAAGCAGTTACCACCTCAAACTTATGCTCCTTGCCTTAGACAGACGTGAATTCCACAAGACACTCATGAGCCTCGATAGATATTGAAGGTTTCTAGGATTCCTATGTAAAATAAAGAATACTTTTAAATGTACTTTCATAACATGTGTATGCAGTAAATAAATTTTGACTTTCAGAATTTTGATATTTCAAATGCAAATCAGTGAAGGGGTCTCATGTGAGCATATAATTTAAAAGTGTGTGGAGTACATAGTTTTTAGGTTAAAGATCTTGTTTCTCTGAGGAAACAGACATGCACCTAAATCTTGCAGAGGGATCCACAGACTTAGAGATTGTTCTTACTTTCTGCACTTTTAAGCTGAGGACAAAAGACTGTGTTAGACACTCTTGGTTTGCCTGTGTTTTGATATGCTCTTCAGGTAGGATTTCCATCTGTTCCTGTAGGTTATTCTTTCCCCCAACCATATGTGAAAAGTATCTGTTGGTTTTGGCAGTGAGCTAGTGTCAGCTGAAACAGTGATTGCTGTGTAACTTCTTTATGCACTGCAGAGCTTTTAAGATGTGTAGCTTATGCCCTGGCCAGATTCCCAAACTGCATCTCTTAAGTGCAGGGCCTGATGAAAGGTAGCAGGGAAATGGAAGTTTGTGTGCAAAAGCAGGTATACCTCACTGTATTTAATCCATTAGACCCAGTATTCTTTGGAGCAGGACTTAACAATGATCTCCCACATACCAGGACTGGATAGTCTTTGTAAAACTCTCCATTCAAATTACACCACATTGTCCAAGTAATTCCATATCTATTGGGTGAATCAAGGAGAAATAAAAAAGGAATTACTATACTTTGTGAATTAAGGCACTCATTCATATATGGCATCCCAATTTCAGTCCTTTGTCCCTTCTTTTATGAATATTGAATGACTTATATGTAGTGAAACAGCTTCAGCAGTTCCACTACAAAGTAACTCACAAATTGGTATGTGGGGCACTCCTTTGACATGTGGAAAAGTTTATTTCAGGATCTCAGAGAAGATCAGCTACAACAGGGATCTGAAGCAGGTCTCTCACCTCATCACTCAGCTTCCGGGTGCAGTTTTGTGAAAAGACACTGGACAACCTTTCCTCTGTTATTAACAAAACCATCCTCTAAATAAAATGTGTGTACTGACAAGATGAGCGAGTATGATAATTATTTTCTGCTCCCACTGAAAGATAAAATACTTGAGTGGCTTCATGTTAAAACCTGCACACACTGTGTAGCTGTCATTACTAGATATGTGATCATAGTGGGAAACAGTGAGAATGTCATGTTTGCTCAGTGCTGAGATAATAATATCCCAAGCACAATGGCCAGTGAGCTTTAGTGTAGGCAGAAATTAAAATATCTCATGCTGTCTAAATAAGTGATAAAGCCTTCATTTAAATGAAGACTCTAAGTAATATAAGATTCATAAACAGTTTTATGTCAGTTAGAAGTAATGAGGTAAACCTTGACCAATGAAAGAGTCCCATTTAGATGCAGCATAACAAAAATCCTGGATCTGAAGAACAACTGTATACAATAACAGTAGTTGACCAGACATTAACTGTAGATATGCCTAGAGAAACAGAAAATATCAGTGTTGGTTGAATACAATCCTTCGCATGTCATAGTCCATATGGGATCATTGCCCATCATTACTGTTTAATTTAGTCAGTTTATTTTCCTTTGTAGTCCACAGTGAAGCAATAAAATGCTGGTTATGAATAGCATGCATAATGAGTAAATAAGACACTTAATCCTATACAAAAATAATTGTATATGGTGCAATTTTGAGATTAGATTTTAGCCTGAAGCTTTCAAGAGTAAATGCACATCAAACTTTTCAACCACCTTTTTGAGAATATTGGAAATTTCAGTTCTCTGCTGTCTTAAGGCAATACAGATACTGTACATTGAAGAGAAAATAGGGAAATAATATCTGTTGTTAGACCAGTTCTTGCTTTCTAGATATGTACATTTATAGGGCACATTTGGCATTTTTTTTGTGTTCTTAGAGTGAGACTTTATTACTCAAAATGTTTAAATATAAAATACCGAAAATGTTTTCCTTTTCTCAGTTTTCACAGATGTTCTTTATTTTAAAATAAATACCAAAGATACTTTGAGCCAAATTCTCATCTCCAGTTATATCCAACCAAGCCTGCCAGTTTCGGTGTACTTGCTTAGACATGTCTGGTCATGGTTTTCTCTCCTCTCATTTTTTCCCACCTATTCTCACTGTCATATGCTTCAGTAAAGCCTAAGTTCTATATCTAATGTTGGATACCCTTTGCACAATATCATGTGCCTTATACTGTCAAGTTGCTTTTTTTAGTTTTTACAAAAGCAAAAACCTTTGATCTTTATTTACAATTGTGAAAAAAACTACAGATTAAAGGAAAAGAATATTGGAGTTGCTGCAAGAAGATTTTAATGAAATAGCTAAGATGGAAGGGAGAAGGAACCTTTTTTTTTTTTTTTTTTCCTACCTTGGACAGATAATATAAGTGAAAACTGCAGCTTTCATGTACACAGTCATCCTTTACCATATGTTAGTTTGCCATATGTTGCCATATGTTTTATCAAATGCAGGGTAGTCTTTCTGTGAATGCAGCCTTACATCATGCCTTCATTATTAAAATGGAGACTTCTAGCTGAAGATACCTTAATGGAAAGCCTTTTAAAAGACAAGGAAAGCAATAGTTCTATCTTTTTCTTCACCAATTTTCACAAGGAAACTACAATCTCCTATTAGCTATTTATCTGTAAATTACACCTTCTTATGGCAGCAGAGATGTGTTTTTCATGTGATATGTTAGATTGTAATCTACTTACAATGCCTAAGTAAAATTTGATTATCTCAGGACTTAAAAGGTCTTAAGCTGTGAGAGTGTTATATTGCATTAAATGATTTAATCAGCCATTCCTTTTAAAAGTATTTTTTACCTTGTTCAAGAAAAGATACCATTTCCCTCAGTGGAGAAAGCATTATGTTGGCATTGAAAACTTTCAGACTTAGCATTACTTTAAATTAATCATACTGTAACCAGTTTGGAAGAGTTCAGAGAAGTCCCTGTATTAACTTGAGTTTGAAAACTAGCAGTAGCCTAGATCTTTTTGTAGGAAGACACATATAGTAGGAACATGATCAAGATTAGTTTTCATAGTCACTTTATATCAGACAAAACTTTCCAAATTCAGTTGCCTTTAGATGTGTCTCTATTAAATCCTTCTATTAGAAAGTAAATGTGCTTTCTACCTAGTGTTTCCTGCTAGAATGCCAAGAGGTTTTACTTTTCTGTGAGTGGTACACAGGCTAAGCAGTGCAGCCCATACTGTTGCTGACTATAAAGGAGGAAGAGCATCCCTTGCCTAGGAACTGTGTGCCCGGTAATCTCCAAATCCACGCCTGTCCAGCTACACATCAATCAGTGCAAACCTATCTGCATAGATATATATATCTATATTACATATAGATATATAAATATAGATATTTCACTGTGATGAGTATTATGCTAAGCTGTATGGGCTTTTCAGATTTTGTCTGCATTGAGTTTCTTATGGTTCATTGTCCTGGCCCAGTAAGAGTACCCCAAAAGCAGTGAAAATTCAAGGAGGATGAAAACACCAATCAAATACACCATAAACACAGGTGAATTAGGGAGATTTGGTCAAACAGCTTTCTAACAATATTTTCATTAGACAGAGATGTCTGGGATAGAGGACTGTGTGAGAATGAAATTCTGGTCAAAATAATGGCAGTTCCACAACACTCTTCCCAGTTTATAGTAAATAAAAACCAAGTATATATAACATGTGGAAGATGACAAGTCAGATAACTGACTTTAGAAGCCACTTGGAAGGGAAAAAAATTGAGGCAAAGATGGGAAAATAAACAAAGAAGGAGCATCTGTGTCAAAAGGGTATTGAGTTTGCTCTTCTAGTCTTTAATACTGTCCATATTCATTTGATACATGATGCCTTTTTTTCTGGTTGAATCTTTTCTGCACTCTCCTTAAATACTGTGATCAACCCTGGCTAAACACAGTCACTTCTCAGTGATTAGCTTTTTGTAGGAAACCTTAGCCAATAATCACAGTATTCTTTCTCCCACATCCAGCTTTAAACACAAGTTCTTTTTGATCCTTTTGCATAGGTGGTTTTCATCTTCATAGAGATTGACCTTCTGCCAGTAAATACAACTCAGGCTGATTACAAACTTCCATTGCATTCAATGTTCATTAAAAACTTCTCTAGCGAGAAAATTTGAGATGTTTGATTGTTAGTCTTCAGTGCCTTAGTTCCACTTTGTCTGTTCCTTTATCATAAAATCATAAAATGGTTTGGGTTGGAAGGGACGTTAAAGATCATCTAGTTCCCCTGTGGGAACGGCCTGGTGGGAGGGAACACCTGTCACTAGACCAGGTTGCTCAGAGTCCCAGCCAACCTGGCCTTGAACACTTACAGGGATGGGGCATCCACAACTTCCCTGGGCAACCTGTTCCAGTGCCCCACCATCCTCACAGTAAGGAATCCTTTTCTAATATCCAATCTAAACCTATATAAAAAGATTATGGCTGTAAGGTGGCATACATGATTAGCATTGTTACTTCAAAATGTATCTAGTTTTACCCTGACCTTTAGTGCTAAAAAAGTTTGAATTTTTAAATTATCACCACTAATTTCCCATTTTCATGATCATTTAACTTCTGAAATCTGTAATTGGTTTATCAATGACATAGATTATAGCTTGAAAAAGAAACACCTCTAAGATTTTCAAAGACGACAACTGTTTAAAAAATTTATAAGCAAGTGTAATAACCTGCTTTATTAAGGAGAAACAGAACTTAATCTGTAGAGATGTTTACATGTAAAAAGAGCAAGTCAATTGTTCAGTTATTTTTCTTAGTTATGATAACAAATTATTACCAAATGAAGCAGTTTATTTGGCTGTCCATCTCCCAGTTGCACAGAAGGGTAGTGATTAGTACAATCAGATAAATCAAATAGTGCAGAAAAAAAATTACAAATTACTGCCAATTACTCTTGCTTCTTTCTGAGTCATGGGGTCTGCTGGATTCCTTTGAAGCTCCTTTTGGAAGCTTAACAGTCAAAATCAAGATTCAGCAACTTATAATTCAACTAACCATAATTTTCTAAATTCATACTAAGTGACAAACACTAAAAGAAAAGTGGGGGGTTTTTTTGTTTTTTTTGTTTGTTTTTTTTTTTTTAACTTAACAAACTTACCTTTCCCATTTTCCAGGCTCTCATTACCAAACATTGTCAAAGTTACGGTGATAACCCAGGTTATTTCTTTAGAGCATTCAGGTCAGAGGCAACTTAAATAAGCACTGGCAATCACACACAGAGATTAATCAAGATGTGAAGTTCCCAAATCCCACCTCCAGTGGCCTTGCTTTCTATATGGATATGCCATATACCTCCCAAACTTGATTTCTATTTGTAATCTTGCTAAATTTTTAACTTGTCCATAGAATTTTATCTTACTTTTAGGCTTTGCACAGCAGACAGCTGCCTGGATCAGAAGTGCTCTGCAGCATGCATTAGGAAACCTTAAAGCCAAAAAATTAAGTGCTGCTTCTGCTTAATAAAAGAATATCTTCTTTATCATTATACATCATCAGCTTTCTAATCCCTTCAAGCAATGAGTCTGATGATTAATTTATATTTCTACTATACCTCTAAAATTGCGCTATTCTTCCTGGGCCTTGCTACATGCTTTGTTTTCATGTGGCATTCTTGACTGTCATTTGCTGTATACTGTCAGAGACAAGAATGTCACCAGGACTGAGAGCACTATGAGAGCAGCTCCCCTAATAACTCTTTGCGAATTCATAGGGCTTGCAAATAACTGATAATAATCAGAACAAGATTTTTTTTTTTTTTTAGAGGAAAGAAAGTCTTCATGTTTTTCAGTTTGAAGAGGTAGATAAGCCAGAAAACTCTCAAAATAAAGAATTAGGAGAATTGTTACAGTGTGCGAATGCATCTAGTCTTAAAAATTACTGATGGGATGATCAGAATTGCCAAGGGAATGGGTAATTAGCAGCTGTTGGTGGAGTCAGGTTGGTTTTTCTTTTGTTTGCTTTTTTTTAAACTCAAATTTGATTTCTGAGATAGGGTTTCACACTGATACACTTAGATTAGTAGATACTTTTGCTCAGAGCTTGAATAATGGTAATTTATGAACAGCTTTATGAGGAGCACTAAGCTTCTCGTCTTAGGCCCTTAGCTGATATCCAGAGCTTAGGCTCTGGAACACAGATCTTAATTACACTAGATGCTTCTATGAGCAAATTCAAGGTATGTCAAGGATATTTAAGACTTCAAGAGCAGGGTAAACTATCTGAGTAGACACAGTTTTAGATCCCTTCCATTCACTTTCCATTAATCAGTTCTAATTGTCTAGCTTTCCCCTATCCTGAAGGCTCTCTGCTGTACTCTGGTATTGCATAGGCTTTGGTGAGTTTCTTTACTTGTATCTGCAGTCTTGTCTTGCTACTTTCATAGGCTTTTGTAAGCTTTCAAATATTCTGTCATTGTCTTATTCCAAGTTAATAGGGAAAGGCATTTCTGATGAAAACCAGAAAAGACCAAGTACCAGCTCACATGCTAAGCTATTTAAGCACTAGTTCATTCGGTTTTGCATGCTACAATTATAAAAAAAAAAAATAACCCAAGCAAGCCAATAACAAAACCAACACAAACTACTACCTAATACATATATTAAAAAAAATGATAAAAATAGGTCAGTGATGACTAGCATGGATCTGTATGTGAATGGAATCAATTCAAGTATTGTACAATCATATCTGATGGAATTTTAATGTACTTTTTAAAACAAGGTTCTAAAACAATTGTCTTCCCTTATCCTTCATGATTGCCAAAGGAAAATCCCCAATGGGCAATCTGAAAGAATGACCTGTGATGACAAAAACACTCATGTTTTCTAAAGATTTAGTGATATGAATCTGAAAAACTGTGCTTCCTATAGTGTTTTAGTGCTTAATTGTGAGAGGATTTATCCACAGTATATTTTGACTAGTATTATCTTTCTGTGCAGAAGAATATAACAATTAACTTCTTGTTTGATCTTTTGTCTCTACTCTCTCAGTAATTTTCTGGTTTCACTTACAGAAGTAAAATCAAAAGCAATAAGGGTGGGTTTGGTTTTTGGTGGGTTTTGGGTTTTTTTTTTCTTGTTGTTGTTGTTTAATAGTTTTACAACCTAACTTAGTTATCCAATTCTTTATTCTGAAATTGTGGTCACCATTGTTTTGCACTGTAATATATGCAGCAGCATCAGCAGGATGTACCTAAACCAAGAGAAAAAAGGTAACAAAATTACCTATGAACATAAAGCAGGGGGAGAGGAGGAGAGCAATATCACATTGGAGTATCACATGTACCATGCAACAACCACAAAATGTGGAGTAAATTACACACAAGCCACTTTCAAAATAGTGGGTCTGTTTATATGAATAAAGTTTTAAACCCTTAGAATTCTTTTGCAGGCATGGTTTTAGTTCTTTATTTCTTGGAATTTAAATGTATTGTACCAGAACAATCTTTTTATAGACACTGCAACAGATGGTCAAACACCATGCTTACCTACAATTATATCCAAAATTAGTGTGGTTGGTTATATCATCAAAGACAATGAAGGAACAAATGTTCACAAACAAATCTGAACCATCAAAGGTCCAACTTAGCCCACAGAAATCCAGTTGGCCACGTGAACTCCAGAATATACACCTAGTGTTTCCAAACACTGGAAAGACTGTTAGATAAAGTGAGGGATTAGAGTTCCTCCCAGCTGAAACAATTCATTAGTTCCTGTAAATGAGTTCAAATCACATCAGTTAATATAATGAAATATTTATTTTTTTTTAAATCACAGCTTTAAAAAAACCTTCTTTCTAAAGCTGTGTTTTTGAAACCTTTAAGCTACAGCAAAATATAAACTCATAAAATACTAAGTATTTTCATTTAGCTAGGAAAAAGGTTTTAGATAAACCATAACTATTTCTTCTGGCTTTGGAAAAGAGCCAGCAAGTCAATTATTTGTTCGGTTCTATTTGCAGCAACAGAAAATAGCCCTAAATTCTATATGGCTGCAGAGGCAAATCTGGTTGCTTGAAAGGTGGATACTTCTACTCAGAAATATTTCATTATTATCTTTCTCACAGGTAGTCAGGATACTCAGAGTTGGTCTGATTAGGGGGAATTTACACAGTCAAACCAGGACTTAATGAGTCTGTGGAGAAAGTGTAAAAGAAGGTGGTTATAGCAGTCCTCATCTTTTCTCAAGTAATTTCTTCTCGAGGTTATTCCAGGTTGGTTGACTGATAAAAGGATGCCATTGCATTTCACTTCTCCGACGCAGACTGAGTCAAATTGTGCAACTTGTGTTTTGGTTATCTTGTAGCACAGACAGATAAAAGTATTCTTCTGTATATTTGCCTTTCAACATCAGTGATATGGCTTTCATTGTTGCTCTAAACCAATTCACACTCAATCTTGAAACCCTAATTCACATAAGTAAAGATCAGATCTGACCTATTGTTTTGGCTTTTTAAGTGCTTGCCTTTGTATCTATTGTCTGTCAACTTTTCCAGAGTGGTCTATTCAGTATGAACTCCCTGCAGTGACTGGTTACAATTTGTGCATGTTTGTGTGTGTTTGAGTTGGAGGGAGTGGAAATCAAGAGCAATACTTCCATATTTCCTTTTAAAATACTATACAGTACTGATATAAGAAATTATTAATTTTTAGTCTTTTTCTATATGCATTACAAATCTTTCAGTTTGATATTTATTATTCAGAGTTGATATTTGGTAAAATATTTGATAATACAAACTTACTGATTCCTTAACTCAAAACTTCTTTGGAATTCATAATGTTTTTTGACTTGTTTGCAAATATATGAAGATATTAAAATACCATGGAAATTAATAAGACTGCTTTGGAAAATGCCATTAGAAATAATATATGCACTTTAAAAAGAGCTAGGGTTTATTATTTGTCTATGTTGTTTATATGAATTTAGCCTTCAGGATTACTGATTGAATTGCAGGTGAACCTCACAGTTCATTTGGGGGAATTTTGTTTTTGTTTGTTTTTGTTTTATTGTTGTTGTATTTGGGGGTGGTGGTTTTGTTTGAGTTTTTGTGGGTTTGTTTTGGGTTGGGTTGGGTTGGGTTGGGTTTTTTTTATATGCTGCATTTCCTTACAGGAGAAAACGAAGGAAATTGAGGAGAGGGAAGGGAAATCTTTTTCTCTGCTTCCTTTGGAGAGGAATAACCAAGATTCCAGTACTAATGATAGCCAACATGGAACACATTTCAGCTTAATTCTGTATGCATGATTGCCAGTGTCATTATCATCAGTGCTAGTGTCACTCATTCTGTGTGAGAATTAGAATGAGAGAGTGTGTCCAAAAAAAGCAGAAGGATGATACAGTAAATGAGCACATCTTACTCCATGAATGAAAGCTCCTAAATTTTCAAAAACATAATGAGAAAGCATTTGTGAAAATAGCCTAATGGAATGATTTTGGAACATAATTTTAGAGTACAGATGTTCTTAAAGGATAAATCAGACCTACTAGGCTTCAAAAGACAAATCTAGCCTGATTCACCTCTACTCAAAAGTTGTGCAAAGCACTGAAAGACATCAAATGGGAATGTCCATAAATATCTCTTCCACCAAAACCTGGTGGTTTCTTTTCCTTCCATTTTACTGGCTTGCATACCTTCATCAGGTCTCTTGCATATGCAATCTACTACTACATCACAGTGATGGAAAATAGAAATAGACAGTTATGTTGTTCCCTGTGTAGTCCTTAAGAAATTATGCACAATACTTTGCATTTCTTGTGACAGGAGAGAACACTGCTTTGCTAATGGAGTGACATGGTTGCATTCACTAACAGAAGCTTTATAGAACAAAAAGCAACAGTTAGTTAAGCTGTGACTGTGATCACATTTATCATTGGACTTCAACTCCTTAATAGTCTACAACCATGTATAGTCAGATGGTTCCATGATAATAAAATATCACATGGCTCTATTAGAAAGTTTCTTAACACAATTTGTAAGCACCAACCACTTGCCTTTTCGAGGGGCTTCATACTGAAATGTAAATTTAAGGCTATAATCCCCAAATGGTTTGCTATGGTTTCTAAACCTGTCAAGCAACTTGGGTTGATATTTTTCCTTTCCAACTGAAAAGCAGACTACTTTACTGTTGTTTTAACTAAGGCCAGAATTCTTGTCTATTCTGTTTGCATTTCACCTTACTACATTTTCAGACCTAATTTGAATATGCAAAGAGAAACTTTTAACTGAGGGCATTGAACATAAAAATAGGAACATTAAAAACACTGTGTGAATAATGGCACAATTCCATGTAATTGAGATTGTATCCAGGTAGCGAACTCAGGAGCATTCCCACCTGTGGATCAGGTCATCTCTCTCTCAAGATGAGATCTCTTATCCTGATCCCTTGGGGTGCACAAGTCCTGCCTTGGGTTCTGTGGCAAGGGAAGTTGTGCCCATAACCTGAATGGAACCACCACACGCCCTCCAAACTGCTTCCTGACCTAAGCATTGTTATGTATGTTTCTATACTTTAAGAAGAATTTTACTCTCTAAATTCCAGAAAAGTAAAAAGAAACACAAAAAGCACACTGTAAGACCATACTAAGCATAAAAACACACAAAAGGGAAAAGAAAAAGAAAAAAAAAAAGGAAAAAAAAGAAATAGAAAAGAAAACAAACCTGAACAACACCATTTCCATTCCATTGCTGCAGTTAGAATAGCATGTAAGCAGAAAATCTTTAAAGGAGAGGGGGGAAACAAAATAGAGACACTTAGAAAGATTATTGCTGAAAGAGAGCCTGGTGTTGTTGCTTCCAGCCTGTTGTAATACAGTTCAGCTTACATTGATTTACAAGTAGGTAAGTGTTTTGGCATGGCATGACTCTGTCTTTCAAATCTAATGACATTGTATTAGTCTACAAAGGCAGAACAACTCTTATTGGGATATTGGCTGCATGGTATTAGGATCAGATAAAACTAGATTATGGCAAGAACTTGGCTTAAATATTTTTCTGCATTTCCCTTTCTGCAGAAAGACGATTTGCTTATTTTGAACATAATGCATAAAATTTGCTTCCTGTATTATTAATAGGCATATTTAATATTTGGCAAAATAGGCTTTATGGTTGCACCCTGTTAACTTACCAAGCAGAGGCTCCTCACATATAAGCTGATAATGCTGTGTTGAAGTCAGTGTATATATGTTGACTTGCATCAGTTGAACACTTGTCTATGGATATTTTAGCCTTAATTCCTGAAATTCTTATTATAGCTGTGAGTTCAGATCCTTAATCTTGTAATCTGGAAATAGTAACTTCCTATTACTCTCATTAAATTTAGTCTGCATTTCCATCTAGCTAAAGATAGGGATAATTTCACTTTTAGGAAAAGTAAAGTCTGTTGGTTGGGGTTTGTATGGCAAAGACCAGTATAGCAATAGGAAATAATTTAAAACACTTAATATTCAAGGAAATATTACATCACTGACAACATAAAGACATAATATAGGGACCATATCTTCCAAAAGTATACATGTCATTCTCAATGGAGGATTGTGGAGTTATCTCAGTATATGAAATAATTGTGTGTTTTATACTACTTCACATTGCTGTAGATGAGTAAGAGGTTCCTGAAATCAAAGCTTAGGAAACCATAAAAATAGAGCATGGAGAGCAGAAATAAATAGATGCAATTACAGTTCCTATTAAGAATTTAAATCTGCTATCAATATTATTACCTGTAAACCATTCTAAAGATAAAACAAAAGATTTTTTTAAAAGTCATACCTAGTGGAATACTCTGAAAAAATAATTTCTTAGTGTTAATTATGTGGTAGTGGATCTGGATGTTTAAAGTATATTATAGATATTTCAGAAAGCTGCAACAAAGCATGTATTTAGTAAAGGAGACTTGGCCCATTCTAAGTAGTCCATGGTTGCTTAGCTAAAGTATTTCTAAAAATGACTGCTTTGTTTTATTTAGTAAATTACTCATGAATATAAGACTACTTCAATATTTATTGCCTTAATCAGGGAAGGATGTGTGCAGACACTTTCTTGGGGACTGTTGAGAACCTCTGAAATGTTGCAAGGATACATAAACCAGATATAGAGCTTTTTCTTTGCTCTGTCTCATGCATGCAATCAAGTGTGTACACACACATGATACTGACACTCTTTGTCCTTCTCATTTCATGTCCCCATGCTCTCTTTTTATAGCTATGATAATGTGTCCAGCAGTCAACATTTGCCATGCAGGCTAGATGAATTCTTAGGAAGGCAGAGAAGCCTGCAATCTAGCTGTACTGCTGTGGTGGTGGGGTTTGTTGTCATTTTTAAAGGGTTTGTTTGCTTTTTGTTTGGTTTTGTGGGGGTTTTTGTTTGATGTTTTTTTGTTTGGGGTTTTTTTGTTGTTGTTGTTTGGTTTTTTTGGTTTTTTGTTTTGTTACATGATCCACTGGAAAATGTATTTGGAGAGGAAATGACCTATAATGATGTTCTGTTGAAACAAGTGATAGTTGGCTCGCTAAAAAAACAGAAGGAGAATAATGACATGAAAATTGTCCTTGTTCAGAAGCAGTAAGCAAAGATTATGTATAATTGGACAGTTATGAATCAATGAAACTGCATACTTTTTTATGCATCTTGGCAAAAATTCAAGCTTCCTATGTATAAGAAATCAGGATCAGAACACTTCTGGAATAAAATAATTATTTTCTTTAACTTTGTGTGTTCTCAGATGGAACACAGTAACTTTGATCTTTCCATTTGAAATATATGCCATTTCAGTCCAAAAGCTTTTCTGAAATAAAATGGAAAAAAACTTCACTTTCCTTTTCAAGAAGAGGAGTACTAAATTTAAACATCTATTTCATAAGTATATAGCAGAAGAAATAATTGTGAATGACCAGATTTTGCTATTGTGTATTCTGCACTTGTGTGAATCCACTGTTAAGACTACAGTCTGGTAAGAAAAATATTCCTAGCATTAATTTTGTATTGTGTTACAGATTCCTGTTTCTGGGTCCTCTGCTACTATTCGTTTTTTTGTTCTACATTCTGGATATCTCTTCAATACTACTTCCATATCTCCTAGATCTTGTGATAGCCTCCTATTGGATAGGTTTTCCATGCTCCTCTAGTGAGACAGATTCTTGAGAATTTGATGGGTATGATATTGCAGCTGTGAATTTGATTATATATAATAATGAGATTTATTTTTATCCATCTCTTCTCATTTTTTTCATCACAATTTCTTGCATCATTTAGGTGCTTTACATTTTTTAGAATTATTGTCTGGGTCAAGAAACTGGAATAGAAACATAGATTGATTGGCTTAAAATCTGTATGCGAAATATTACTGAAAAGTTCCACAAAGCACGAAGATAATGCCAAAGGTTTCAGAAAAGACTCACATCTTTCAGAAGTGTAGTCTGAGAGAATTGTCTTGACTGGAAATGCAGCTATCAGCAGTGGAGGAGTGAGATACAACAAGTTTATTTTCAAGTTGTGCAAATTCAGTTGCAATATGGATCAAAGAAAACTGTTTCTTTGAAGAGCAGTGGACAGGGAATTACTGACAAGAGAGTGTCCTGCTGAAAAGAAATTCAATAGTTATGATGATCTCTAATGAATTTAATAAATGAGGGGAAAATCTTGAGATACTTTACATGCTACCAAAAAGGCAAAGTAATTTCTCCAAAGGGAGTTATAAGCAGAGGAACTTGCTCTGGAGATTTCTCTCACTCATCACATCAGTGCAAATTACCAAGGAGAAAAACAAGAAATTACAAATACTAGGAGACTTGTCAAGAGTGTAACAGATGGAAATTTACAAAGATATATCTTTAGGAAGGGACAGGGTATTTCTGTTCCTTCCTATCGTTGGTAAGAAGAGATCATAACCCCAACCCTCTCCTATGCTGAGATTATACTTTCCTCCATCACAGCTATTGCAAGCAAATTTTACTCAAGCTTTAAATTGGTATTTTGAAGTACATTCTTTCAATCACGTTTTAGCTCACTTTTGAAAATTTCATGCACAGATGTCCAAATCTGTTCACTGTGTGCTTCTTCATTTAGTACACACAAGTGGCTGCATGTAAGTTCAAACACGACACCACAGTATTCAACTATCTCAACCACTCAGGAGTAACCTACAGAGAAGTAAAATCTTTTACAGGTTGATGTTGAGAGTACTGTTCACTAAAATATTGTAATTAAGTAAAGAATTTATATAACTTGAAACTGGAAGTTTCAAAGCTGAATAACATGATTGAAAGTTTAATCCTGGGAGAACAGACTACTTAATGAATACTACTGAGCCCACTGAGTCCAGGAGCATGGCAATATTTGAATTTCATGCATGTTACAAGTAATGATAAATAACATGGCACAACCTTAGGAAAGAAAGTCTAATCATGAAAATTTTTGTCAATGTCAAAAGCTGACAAATACTCACATGGATACATTTGTACATCAGCTACAAGTTCGTTTATCAGAGACCATTCTTCCAAAGCCAAAGTGGATGATGCAACTTCCTTTCTTTCCTACTCATCTGAAATCTTTGTGCTTGATGCATTTTCCTTTCTTGAATTTATTGATACTTGTTTTGTTATGTAGTAGAGGAATTTATGTGCAGCGAGATTTGCTTTCTTATTCATTTGTTTACTATTGGCCTAGATAAGGTTGGTTATTCTCATTTTTGTTTTCTAAGAAATGCAACAAACAGGCAAATAGACCTGTCATCTCTAGTAATATCACATGAACCAAAAAAGGGTGTTGATAAGAAATTTACTCCTACTTATTTCTGTACCAACATGAGTAAGGGGAGGCCTAGAGGAGAATGTTTTTATTTCTGCAGTTTAACAATTTCCAGAACAAATGATAGCATGCAGGAGTCCTATTCATAGCAATATAAAGATGAAAGGGACTGTAGAACATTATCTCAGTCCTGAAAAGGAAATAGATTACATCTGAGTAGTTCTAGGAAAACTTGTCTATGCTGTTCTGAAATAATTCTAACAGTGGAGGCTCTACCATCATCCAGGTAATCTTTTATAGCAACTCACTATCCTTACTGTTGAGAGGGTTTTTGCAAATATCTACTCTGAATATTAATTGCTGCAATTTAGCACATTTCTTTTTGTCCAGTACATAACTGTGATTAAGAACAGGTGATTTCCTTACTCTTTCGAAACAACCTTTCATACATTTAAAGGCTATCATCATGTTCAGTCTCAGTTGCCTCCTTTCTAGCCTAATTCTTTCAAACTTTACTGATGAAGCTCATGTTCTCTAGACTCGTCATATTGCTCTCCTCACATTTTTCTCAATAGGCTCACATGTTACTGAAGTGTAATCTCCAAATTTGTACCTGTATTCCTACCGAAGCTTTATCAAAGCCAAGCTGAAGGGAAGAATGAGTTCACATTTTTGCAGTCTATACTTGTGTTTGTACATCAATATGCTGTGAGCAGAGGCCGACTCATGGTGTCACCCTGAAACACATTCAGGCATGGAGGCTCACACTAAAACTAGGCAATTAAAGAGAAAAGATAAAACATTCAGTAATGTTTTATCCTTCCACATATCTATTAGACAAATATGATAAGTGTTCATTCAAGATTGATAGACTGAAAAGATATGGGGAAAACATCCTTTTGCTGTTTACCGCAAGACATCAGTGATCAACAGTTACTACTTTCAGAGTGCTTGCCTCATCCCCTTCATCAACAGTTGGAAATCTGGTAATCTTTCTTGTCAGGAGAGAAATATTCATAGCAGATTAATGGCCAGGTTTATGTTAATGCTCTGGGTTCCCTTAATCCTTATGTTAATAGTCACTCAGGTCAGAAAATCTCCTAATGAGGTTTATATGTCTATGGCTAAACATTGGTGGGATATCTGCTGATCTCATCACTGTAACCAAAAACCTCAATAGTTTGTCCTGTTCATATGAAGAAATTAAATTAGAGATTCTAAATAAATTAACAAAACCTTAACTGCTGCTTACCACTTGGGTCTGTATTGAGTAGTGAAATAGGAATTTCCCACTGTTGGTCATATTTACAATGAATATTTTCCTGACCTGTACTAGAAAGGAATAAGCAACCTTCTTCAAATGCATAATTAGAATATTCCTTCCGGAAAACTAATTTTGCAAATCTGCTTATTTCTGAGCTTCTTCAGTAGAATGAAGCCTTTACTATCTTGCTTACATATTATAAATCTCCTTTGATGAAAAAAAAAAAAGAAATGCAAACTAACAATGATGCATTTTAGAGACGAAAATACTTTTTTCATATATTGAGTTGCATAATTGAAGCTCATCTTGAGAAGTTACTTTAGAAGTTTTTAAGGTTGTAAGCTGTTTCCCCCTGTGCAATTCAATAACTCATTACCAGTTAAATATCATTATATTATACAATATATAGATCCAGTATTCTGGAAGAATTCTGCAAGTAACAAAGGCACTTCTGGGGAATATACTGTGTAGTTAATGGATATTTATTTTAAGGACATAAACATTGCTCTAAATCTCTTTTTGCATTAATTATAAATTGATCATCAGTGCAAACAGGTAAAAATTAAAAATGGCTTCTAATAATTTATAGCTTTTATTGATTTTGCTGGAATGATTTAACACAAAGGTAGCGTCCAGATCTTTGGCTTGTGTAAATTCCATTCAGGTCAATGGGATGTTTGCTGAAACCATCCAACAACCTGTATTTCAACTCTCATTTTGTGCCTTTCAACCACCACATGTGTGTTGGAGCTCAAGAATATGTGGCAACATGAACATTGCTCTTGCATTTGCTGTAATTTATAAACCTTTGTGTGACTGTAATTCTGGTGCAAACATTCACTCTTAGTCAAATGACTGTTGCTCGTTGTCCCATGCAATGCAAGTGCAAATGCTGCTTTCTGCTATAATGGGAAGGTAAGACACAGGGATCCTGGGCCCAGGTTTTGAATTAGGTTATGTGATTGAAGGCAGGCAGGTCCCCCTTTCATGCAACAAAATGTAGACAACATTCTGTGTTAGGTACCCAGTATGCAGACTATCCCTGTTAGCTGCTTGACACAGGGTTTATTGACATCTGTTGCAAGTAGTGTGCCCATGTATCGCACTGAGCTTTATTGCTGATATCGTAACTTTTAATCTGGCAGCAGTGATTAATATTTAAGGTGGAACAGTGATATTTAAATTAAAGGTATCGTACAGGAGCAAAGTAAATGGAAACTGGAATTCTTAGTACCAAGTATTGTCAGTTAATATCAAATTTATCTCCCTTCGGCACTTGAATGGGAATTGAATGAAAACAAGATGAAGGCTTTCAGGGCATTTCTTAGGGTATGAGTTTAATTGATTAAAGTATCCTGATTTGAGCTATAAGAATAACTAATTTTAGGCTTAGAGGTTGTTCTGAAAAGAATTTGAAAGATTTGTTCAATCCCAACTGAATAATAGTGACAAAGAAAAGGCATTTATTTATTTTAAACTAAGCCCACAAAAATAATAAAAGGAAATATCATTTTAAAAATTAAATATTTTTAGATGTGATTAATTCTCATGCTTCCTTTATTTTTCACTAGAAATAATTTGAGACCATTTCACGGTATCAAATTAAAAAAAAAAAAAAAGTTTAACTGTAAGTTTTTTCTTGGCTCCACTGCTTCTGCTGCTTTATAAAGGGTTTTGATATATCTGGATGAGAAGGACTACCAGTATTAAGTATTTTTTTAAACAAAGCAGCCACAGATAGTAGTATACACTGTAGCAACTCCACTAACAAAACAACAGTTCTACAAGAGGCAGGAATATGGAAAACAATGCGATAATTCATATTATATTATTGTCGTCCTCCAGTGCATGGCATAATTCTGATTGAAATTACTGGCAGCACTTCGTGTGCATCAAAGGAAAAACAGCTCCAGGAACTGACATCCTGTGAAATGTGGAAGAGCTATTATTGGCTAGTGGTTCAATACAGTGGCTTTTGACAACTTCCTAACAAAACCCATTGGCTTTTTCTAGGCAGTAATACTTAACTCTGTGACCAAAGATGGTCAGCAATATACCCATCCTCTCCATTGAAATTTATGATAGTTTAGCTTGTGCAAAGATACAAAGTGCAGGTTTCAGAACATAATCCTTTTTAGGGTCCCATTCTTCTCATTTTAGTTGTTAAAAACAAAATTAGATCCAAGGGTGTTAAAAGAAAGCTTCTAGCTTTGTAAGCCTTTAAAAATATGTATGCATTGCATATTTTTTCTCTGAGTACATAGTTTATTATGCACTGAAATAAATAGGTAAAATTAGGCAAGTTTTGATAGAGCCATAAAATTGCAGTTGAGAAGTCCTGGATTTTCTTTCCTGTTGCAACCTGTTTTTAAAGATAAGCTGGTTGTGACTCTTCATTTTAATTATATAGCAGAAGCTTTGTCTTAGCTAGGAAAGTTTTAAATATAAGTCATCAAAAACTGAAACACAAGTATGAATATTTTTTTTCCATTTCCAATCTCTTTATATTTGCAGCTATTATTTGCCTATATGCAAAGGAGAACGAGCTTGGTCTAACAAAGTTTCTTTATGGTGATAATGCTTTCCCATGTAAATTGTCCCTTTAAGCAATGTTGATCAAATATTTACAGGATTCCTATTTATCTATGTAAAATTACTGAGGGATGTCAATGCTTCATTATGGACATTATATAAACATTATAAACATTGACATTTATCATGAAGTGATTTCAGAGTTCTTTAAACACAGCACTGGCTTTAAAGTTGCAATATGTTCTTGTTCTTGTTAGAGCTTTATAGATACAAACTTGTAGGTGTAAAAGACTTAATCCTGCAATATACCATTAGTGCTGGAAGGTTAAAGCCTTTGGAACCTTTCAGCATTGGTGTGAAGGGTATAATTCTATCAAGCCTTACTTATGCAAATAACTTTTATCTTTGTGACTGTTAATGTTGATCCAGCTTGTCAATTAGACAAATGACAAACACTTTGTAGTCCAAGACTGCACTTTGAAAAGCTGTGGCAGAGTCAGGTGTAGAAGTTCCATCTTTTCCATACTACCAAATGGAAGTGTAGAATAATGTTTTTGAGGAGGGTATAGTATATAACCTGATAGTCTAGCCATGTACATTACAAGAAGTAGTTAATAGTAGATTGTCACTGGATGAGGGGCGTGTACTCTGCCAGTAAAATGAAGGTAGCTGTCCTTTTTTAATGCTTCAATAAAAGTTCCATATTTTCTATATTAGAATCCTCTATATTTGTCCTTAGGAAAAGAACAGAATATATGTATCATCAGATATTCTGTCTCATTAAGTTCATTTTCTTTGGCTTCTGTAGTAGCTTAATTTTTCTTACCCTAACAACAGGCCTGCTCAAAGAAGTACAACATAAAGGGTTTTATCTGTGTTATTGATTGGCTAGAAAGTGATGTGTTTGGGACTACTGGAGCTTCTCCAGTGACTATTTATTTATATTGGGAGGGGAAAAATCAGTATTACTTGGAAAAAAAATAACTAGAAGTTTCATTTAACATTACAAAAGAGGGTATTGCTTAATCCCTGAAGTAGGAAATTGCTTTTCTTCATGATCCATTGCTTTCATACTGTTTCTGGCTGTTGGTGCTGAAGGAAAGAAAAACTGTGTTCTCACTTTTTTTCACAGTAGCTGTTTTCTTATCCTCTACAAAAAAAAAAAAAAAAAAAAAGGTTGCTAATTTGTTGTTGATGTAAATACAGGAAGGGGAGAGCTTGTGTATGAAAATATCTTTTTGTCTCAAATGGGCATTTGCAAATATAGAAGCAGAGCAAAACTTTATGTGGGAATCTGAAAAAAGGAGATTAAGGATTTGAAGTAGTATATCAAAGTTGAAGTACATGAGCTATTGCTATTCTTTGAGATGCCGTTATGGTTTTATACCTAAATTCAGCAGCATGTTCCCAGAAGATGAATGTTGCTAAGGAATGTTTTTTCTTGTGTTCTGATCTTGTACATATACAGAGAGAAAGAACATGGCAATTAAAAGCAAAAGGCATAGCTGGCTGAATATTATGGTATCTTGTTTCACCTTGCTTAAGAGTCATTATTTTTTGTTAAAAGCACCTATTGTTTTATTGTTTCTAATATGCACTACCAAAATATAGTGTGTTGCAGCTCAGTGCTGGGAAATACAAACAGAATGATTATTTAACTTTAGAAGTTACAATACTTTATTAATTATTCCCTGACATTGTCAGGTCAGGTCACAGAATGTATTTTAGAGCAATTGTAAGTTTCCACCAGTGGTTTTAAATTTTCTCTTAGGAACAGCAGTAGAAGTTGTATTTTCTCATTTCCTATCAGTGGTGACTCCGGTTTTCTTTTTTAATCTGAATACTTTTCTATTTTTTTAATCCATATAGTCTAGCAAATCATAAACAAAGGTTATGCCAGTAAAATAGCAGTCTGAATATAATTGTGATAGTGAGTCTTTGATACCAGTCTGTCACAGAAGAGGTACACATAGGTTTTATTTTCAGTTTTAGCTTATGCTAGCTATATGGGGAAAATAGCAAGACCACACCATATGCCCAATAAAAGCTTCATTAGAAAGTCATTAGTAGAATCCAACTTACTCTGTGGTTTATTTTATTTAGAATGTAATCAGGTAAGTTCATTAGTTTGCAGACTTAATGTTTTCTACTGTACCTCAAAGCAACCAGTAGCAATTCCACAGAGTCTCCACAGATCTCACTAACACCTGTCAAGATAAACACATGGCTCTCTAGGGGAATCACCTTGGCAACACAATTGAGGGAATCTACAAAAAAAGTAAGTCTTTCACACACAAAGGAGCGTTACATGGTATAAACTTGATTAATGATTTTTCACATGCCTCTGAGGTCATATATCTCTTTAAAATAGGAAAAAAGTCAAATCAATCTCCAAAGAACAAATATTTTGGAATGTGCAGTAGTGCATTTGAAATGTGTTTTAAAGAACTTGACGGATGTAGAATAATTATGCAATTTGAATTGAGCCTCAGAAATGCTGTCTGAGACCATCAATTCAGTCTCCATCCCCCTAGGGCTAATATATTAGATTACAAGGATTATTGTAGTGGCAGTAGTTGTGCCACTGCATTTAGGATTATGTCAACATTTCCATTGTAAACCTGTATGTTCAGAGGTTCATAACTCAGCTGTAGGAAATTTGCTTGGCACTACAAATATGGTTTCTGCACAATGGTGACACTTTTTGTAGGGGTAAGGGCAGGGTGGGGAGAAAGGAAGAAGCTTAAAGCTAGGTAAGTATTTGAACATTTTAAAGTTATGAATGCCAAAAGTTAGTGCCATCGTCCTACTACTCTGCTTTTTAAATTCAGTTATTTCTGCACCTGACTTGTAACACTACTGCTGTCTGGAGTCTAAAGCAATGTATTGCACTGGACAAATAGCATGCTGTACCTTATCCCTTTCTTTGCCAATATTGGATGGAACTCCAGTGTACATCTTCTCCACCAAGACAATCAGGATAGGGTGTGTCATGTGATGTTCATGAGTCACACTGAGTGATATCTTAGAATACTGTCAGGAAAACCTGCTTAAAAATGCACTCCTGAATTTAGGTACTACATGAACATTATTTAGGGCTCTCTTGGTCACTAGCAGGCTTCCCACCCTGTCCCCCCCTTCAAAAATAAAAAAAGGCAATTTTGTCTTGCAATGTCTTCAACATCAATGTCCCCATTTTGTGGCAGTTGCATTATTGTAAGCCTTGCATTGATATGGTGTTTAATATCTGTTATTGTGCATGCTAAACAACATCAAGAGTTGCAAACAACTGTATAACACACACAGTTTTTCTGTTTCTGGAGGTCTTTATGCAAAGCCTTTTTGTTCGTATACTTAATATGCTTGTACTGGATACAAAAGAGCACATTACTGGATTCTGTTATTGGCATTTGTCATCAAAGTTCTTGATGGGTAATTTACAACCTATTTTTATGGTGGGGGTTTTTTTGTCCCTAGCTGGAGTATTTGCTGAGGAGTTCAAATCAGTAGCATTGAAGCTGCATCAGGGATCTTTTCTGCAGCAATGCAGTGCTAATTCCTGCAGCAGCACTGGTAGATATCAGAGACTTTTTTAGGTTATGCAGCAGTCTAATTGCCCACAGAATTAACTGTTCATGCAATAGTCCAGAGAGGACATAACTACAGCCTACTCTATTTGAAACAGGACTACAAATCTCTTAAATGCCTCTATGTATATACATGTGGATTTGGCCTTAATTCCTGTGATTTTATATTGGAGTGAAATGGGGAACCAATCCAAAGTGTTAGAACCCTTTGTGCAAAGTTATACTGAGAAAAAAAAAAAAAAAAACAACCCCAAAACAGAAATTAAGTGTCATTTCAGCAGAAGACAAGCCCTGGTGGATTAAGGAGGGGCAAGGAAAACCTCCATTCTCTGTTGGACTTGGAGGGAAATAGAGTTAACAAAGATGAGGAAAAGGCTGAGGTACTTAACACCTACTTTGCCTCAGTTTTTACCAGTAAGACAGGTGGCCCTCAAGACAACTGGCCTCT
>JAWWEV010000115.1:11591044-11619760 GCA_035583235.1 Hafferia zeledoni
TGGTCTCTTCTCCCAGGCACTCAGCAATAGGACAAGGGGGCACGGGCTTAAGCTCTGCCAGGGGAAATTTAGGTTGGGTATCAGAAAAAAAATTCTTTCCAGAGAGAGAAATCAGGCATTGGAATGGGCTGCCCAGAGAGGTGATGGATTCACCATCCCTGGAGGTTTTTAAACTGAGATTGGACGTGGCACTGAGTGCCATGATCTGGTAAACAGACTGGAGTTGGAGCAAGGGTTGGACTTGATGGTCTCGGAGGTCTTTTCCAACCCAATCGATTCTATGATTCTATGAGTCATCCTCTTCTGGATGGGTCAAATCCAGGCTAACACAAGTAAGGGTTGGGAGACGTGGCAAAGTGCTCTGATGACTTATGGACTAAAAAGGGCTGTTTCAGACCAAGAAGGGCCTTCTTTTTGGGAGCAAAAACTCCCCATTGGAAAATATTCTCCACCAGCTGCTTCTGTTCTAACTTGAAAGGATTTGGTTCATGGTTTCAATGAAATGAAACAAAATAAAAATCAGCTTTCTTTCGACAGCAAGAAATAGAGAGAAAGACATTACTTTATACACACAGAGTCAAGAAACATTTATTATGAAGATTTAAACCTATTTGGATAGACAGAAAGATTTAGTAACTGTACTAGGATTTATTTTGAACTATACATAGAGAATAGCTGTACTACAGAGAAAGCAGCCTAATTATTTCCATTATAAACTCCCCTTCCTTATATTATCATCAAAATTTTGGGTTTCTCTGCATTTTATGACTGCACAAATACTCCATACTCCACAAATCCTCCTAGAATTATATTTATTACCTTTGAAGTCTCAAAGTATTTCGTATGATAAAGTTTATTGGCTTAAAGTAAAGGGTTTCTGCCCTAGGTTATGTAGGGTTAGGACACAAACTGGACACAGATGACAGGCCTTGGGTTAGTGTCTTGCAATTTATTGGCTTTCAAAAGAAACATTCTCTTCTGTTTAAAAGAGGAAAGTAAACATATCCAGTGTTATAAAACATACAGTGTATAGGTCATTAAATTTAGCAGAATTTGTAGTGTACAAGGAAGTATTAGTTTGTTTTCTTCTCTAAGCTGCCGTCTGTTGGATGGATGAACATAAATTCTGACCTGCTTAACTGTAATCACAAAACGTCCATGTGTTTTGAAATGAAGTGAGATTTCAGACCTAGTAGTGGAGAAAAGCTGTAATGTAAAACATAGGCAGTGTTTTGCATAGTTAATTGCATAGTATTCCTTTAATATAGACATGTATTTGTGGAGGTGTGTGAGCCTCACAAAAGGCCTCTCAGAACTGTGTCTATGTGAACTAGGATGTCGTGACAAAGGTATTTTTCTATGTGAGTTTACTGAACAGCACTTAAGTTTCAGGAGTTTAAGAGCGGATGTTGCAACACTAACTGCAGGATTAACTAGAAGCGGCCAGACAAGCCTGGTTGCATAACACGATACTTAACGGAATGCAGCCCTGAATTTAACTGACAAGTTCTGCTGGCCTAAGGCAGGGTCTGCATTTTAGTTTTGCTGGTCTCGCTGAAGTTGTCCGTCTCAACTGATATACATGTACTGCTGAAGAAAGAGATATGGTCACACAAGTAAGAAGTATCTGATTTTATCTGAGGAAGTCATGTAAATCATCCTTAAGGAGGTACTTTTTTTGTTTGTATAAATCTTTAGGAGCATTTAGTGTTCATAGGATAATTACACTAGAAGAAATCGGGGAAATTGTGTTTACAATTAAGGATATTCTTGTGCATGAACTCAAGAACCTACTGGTATTAACAGAATTCATTTTTTAGAAATACTTTGATGAAAAGTCACATTTACTACCAACATGACCTGCACAGGGTGTAAGTGTTAAATGGGGCTAAATTCACTGAGCTAAGTTTTAGAGATACTAAAAACTATACTATGAACACTACAGTTTATTTTCACACTTTATTTTCTATGCTTATAATGGGACATTGGTTTAAAAACAGTTGTTTATTGCTTTTTGTACCACTTCCTTCTTCGAGTGAACCTTCATAGACTGATACCACAATGTTGATTGTGTTGGGAGTACATGATCATGTGCCCTTAGGGTTAAAACTTCAATTAGTCCTCAGATAACAAAGAATTCATACATTTATATCAGCAGGAGGTAAAAAAGGCAAGCACTTTAAATAAGAAATGCTGCTTGTCATCAGTTTTCATAATGTTGACTTGCAGCTGCTTTTAACTTGTCATTAAAAAGCCTAACTCCAAGTGCCTAAACACCCAATTAAGTTTTTGAAAGAGAATCGTAGTATCATGGAACTATTTAGGTTGGAAGAGACCTTTAAGATGATCATGAGCCTAGCACTGCCAAGTCTGCCACTAAACCGTGTCCCTAAGTGCCACATAAAACCATAGAATAGTTTGGGTTGGAAGGGACCTTAAAGGTCACCTAGTTCCAACCCCCCCAATCCCACTAGACCAGATTGCTCACAGCCCCATCCAGCCTGGTCTTGAACACTTCCATGGATGGGATACCCACGACTGCTATGGGGAACTTGTTCCAGTGTCTCACCACCCACAAAACAAAGAATTTCTTTCCTCTATCTAATCTAAATCTCTACAAGTCTTATTTTAAATATCTTCAGGGATGGTTACTCAGCCACTTTCCTGGGCAGCCTGTTCCCTCTGGGCGGCCTATTCCTGTTCCAATACTTGACAACACTTGGGTTGTAGAAATGTTTCCAAATATCAAATTGAAACTTCCCCTACTGTGACTTGAGGCCATTTCCTCTTGTCCTGTCACTTGTTACTTGAGAGAAGAGACCAGCAGTCACCTACAACCTCCTTTGCATGCAAAAAATATAAGTATCTGACTACCGGGATTTCATTCCAATTGGAAAGAAGTGCTTGCTATTATCACAAAACCCTCAAACCTACCAACCAACAAACCCCAAACAACCAAACAACCCTCCCCCAAAAGGCAGCATAGTAAGGAGGGGATTTTTCTTCCTGGAATGTCCTTCTTTTGCTTTCCTGTCCTCATATGCCTTTCACTTGCTTTCATACACTTCATTCTTCACCTTCCTGATATTATTTTAATTTTTAATATTTTAATGATATTTTCTGCATATTGCTTCTCCCCATTTCTCACCCATGCACTGCATTAGATTACCTTTCTCCTCCCTGAAACTTGGATAGTCCCTCTCTTGTTTGTGGTTCAGAGTGCAGAGCCAGAAAAATGTCAAATTGTATTAAAATTAGAGCTACTACATCCAAGGTGCTGAACACATTGCCAGATCCAGAAAGGAAACCTACTTAGGAAGTAGTCAGCCCATTCAGGTTTTAATAGGGTATTTAAAGAAGAGTTAGATGCCTAAATAGCTTTGTGAAGTTTGGCCTCTGTGTCCACAGCTCTTGGTCTGGATACACAGCAGCAAAACAATCCATTAATTTACCGGTCCCTAAGTAGTGTTTAACATCATAATGTAACACCTAAAAATGATCCATTATAGTCTATCTGATGAAAAAAAAAACCCTTCTCTAAGTAGTCTCTAAACAGAAATTTAAACTACAAACTTTAGTGGCAATTATGTGTGTGCATTGCATAAATAGTACACATTTAATAAAGTCAGGCACTTAAACATCCCTTTTATATTCAGTAAAATTTTAAACGAAGTACTTTTGAAGTACCTAAACATTTTATACATTTGTCCTTGGTATTTAAGCACTTTAGGCCTCTATGACACAGTAGATGGCAGATGGAGCAAGACTTTGGATTAAGTGCTCAAACTACAAGCAACAAAACTGAGAAGAGTGCTTGCACAAAGTCCTACTGAATCCAAAGTATATCTTCAACCAAAGTTGAAATAACTATGCTCAGGCTGGAAAGGATCTGTGGAAAACCTCTGTTGCAAGGTTACACTTTCTCTCCATGGGGAGCCAGCCATGCTTTCCTGGATGCCAGCAGGGAAACTCCCACTGTAAGGTAGCACAATACAGCTCTTGATGGCAGCCTTAAAACAGCTGAACAAAAGTTGGTCTAGACAGGACTGAACGACTGCAATGCCAACTGTATCGTTACACGGCTGGCAATACCAGTTTCCTATTCCAGGGAAGTGATAACAATTTTAAGTTCTAGGATGACTAGAATAATGAAGAATAATCAGTTAACTACTACCTGTTTCTAAAACGGCAGCAACATCTGAACAGTTTACTGAAAAACTGGTTCCAGTGACTGAAATATTTCTTTTGTTTCCCGAGTCCAACTGATAGAAAACCTAGCGGTATTTATGGATTGAATTTCTATCACACATTCCTTGTGTGATCAGAGGTTTTAATTTTATGAGACCTGGCAAATCCAGGCTGACATCTCTTTTAAGAATACATTCTTTTTTACTTCTTTCCTTAACTCTGAAACTTAGGAGAATTTTTTGTCTTTTATTTTTTGGGAGGTGACAGTGCATGGCAGTTGCAAGCTGATAGTTTGGAAAATTGATGTTTCTTCTTTTTCACTGAGGCTTTTTGAGACAAGTTGGAAAAGTCACTGACTTCATCATAAGCTGCCTCTCCCCGTGGCGAGCTAGAGATGTTACCGGATAACGCCCCGCTCTCAGGAGCACTCCCCCGGGCCGGGGCGCGGTGAGGGCTCCGCAGAGCCCCGCCGGGCATCCTCCGCCTCCCGCGCTCGTGCGGGCTTCCTCCGGGTGCGTGTCTACCCTTCCATGCAAGGCATAAAGGGCTCCGGTACTCAGCCTGGTGCTTTCCTCATTGCTTTAAGGTCTTGTCATAATTTACCTCGGCGCCTTGGCAAAACGCGGAGTACGTGGCGAGGCTGCTTTGTGGTGCATCCAGGTGGGCAGGGGTGTGACCAGCACCGCCCCCGGAGCAGGGCAGGGGCTGCTGCTTGCTCGCCCCTGCTCAGGGGCTTCAGGGTGTTTTCACCTCGGTGTGCAGTCCCCGTTTCTCTCGCCGTGGGGGGAGCAATCCGCCCTGGGCTGAGGAGAGCTGGGGAGAAACGCCTTTCTCTTTCTTGAGCCTACGCAGCTCAGGAAAGGTTGTGACTTCCCTCCGCATCCGCGTGAATTAGCGCCTAGGCAAATTACAGCGGTTTTCGTTTAAATTAACGAGATATGTATAAAAAACCATTCTCACGCCCACCGCTCGCCCTCTCGCTTTCACGCATCCGCACCCCGCACCCATGATCTCATGCTGCTGAAGGCATGGCACAAGATAAACGGCAGGCTGGGAGCGGGGGAAGGAGGGAGGGAGAGGAGGGCCGGGAGTGTGCGGCTCGCACACCCTACTGTGCCCAGGTGCGGTACTGCAGGAGTTGCTCCTCCCCGCCCGGCTCCGGGGGGCGCCGAACCTGCCGGGGGGTGATGGGTTTCCCTTTGAATAACGACCTTCTTGGTTTTAAACGTGGCAGCTCCCACCCTTGCCTGTGTGTGTGTGCGGGAGTAGAGTAGCCCTCCCCCGTTTTCGGGATAGGCGTGGGGCGAGAACCTCGGTGGGGCTCCCCGCTCGGGGGGCGATGCGGGATCTGCCGGTGCCGCCCTGCAGCTGTGTGGGGAACGGCGGGAGCTATGCCCGGAAAGGCTCTTTTCAGCCCAGTTTGCGGCCGCATCTGCGGTGGGCGGCTGAGGTGCGGTAGTTGAGTAGTGCTGGAGAAAATCTCGGTAACTCTTTGTTCGGCGCCGTGTGTGTAATTACCGGATAATCAAAGCCGTTGCTTGAACAGACAGAGGGAAACATCGGATGGGCGAAGTTTAGGCCAATTAGAAGACCCGAAATCGTTCTTTTTAAGATGAAAGTGGGTTTTCAAGACACTGGTACCTCTGAACTATCGGAGGAGGGGAAATGCTCCCGCTGTGCTGCTGACTCCGCGGCGCGGGTGGGTGGCGGGTGGGGAAGAGCGGCGTGTGTGTGTGTGTGTGTGTGTGTGTGTGTGTGTCCCCTCCGCACCTCCCGAGCCGTGTTCTGACAGTGCGCGGCTCCCGAAAGGCTGAGGAGAGGCAGCGCGACTGTGTGGGAGCTGAACTCAGCCTCCCTCTTTAATATAGGCTCGTCCTCTGCATTGCATCCAAGCCTCAGCGATTTGCTGTTCGGAGACTGCAGATTTGCATAGCCCTGCTCCTCGCAAGCATGCTTATTTTTATTTTCCTTTTATTTTTTTCTCCCCAGCTTCTTTCATAAGGGTGCACTATTCTCTCTGAAAACATCCTTGGGTATTACTGTCAATAGCCAGACCACTGAGGTTGCCGGCGCAGCCTGATTATTGTCTGGCGGCGTGTGCGAGTGTGTGTGTGTGCGCGTGTGTGAGTGTGTGCGCGCCGGGAGAGAGCTCGCTCGGTTGAGGGCTCACCAGTTTGGAGATGAATGGAGGGAAGAGCAGCAGTTTGATTTTTCTCTGCTTTCCCAGCGCTAGCTGATGGAGTGGCATCCCCGTTTTTGTTTTTTTAGCAGAAATGTGGCATGCTTGGCTACACTGTGGATTACTGAGGATGGGGGAATGCTTGGCACTCTCGTAGCCCTTGCAACTGTGGAGTATTGTTAATGAGCACCAGCCCCGCGAAAGCTGAAACTAGCGATTGTCTGGGCGCGGGGCTTTTCCCTTCTTCCACCCCTTTGCGAAGGCTCTGAACTGCCTGGATTCTCTACCTCTGACTATGTCTTGGATTGTTTTGGGTAGAAGAAGACCTGGACAAAAGGATCCTCATAGGCTTTCCCAAAGGGAAGAGATGGCTCGCCTGGTGCGGTGAGCTACAGCTAGCACCGTGTCCGTGTGTGGGAGCGCCTCTGTCCAAAGTTTGCCTCCGTTGCTGTGGCTGCTGCTCCTCCCGAGGACGCCGCGGGCCGGCTCGGCACACACCGGAGGATGGGGGTGCTCCTTAGGGGCAGCCCGGAGCCGGGACCCGCCAGCAGCGGCAGCAGCAGCGCCGGCGGCCGCTTGGCCCTGCTCTGGATAGTCCCGCTCACTCTCAGCGGCCTCCTTGGGGTGGCGTGGGGCGCCTCCAGTTTGGGCGCTCACCACATTCATCATTTCCACGGCAGCAGCAAACATCATTCAGTGCCTATCGCTATCTACAGGTCACCGGCTTCCTTGCGAGGCGGACACGGTGGGTTTGAATGCCGCTCGGTGCCCTGCACTGTCGGGTGTGCGCCGCCCCGCAGAGGTCAGGCGCGGGCTGCGGGACCCCGTGGGCCGGGGCTGCCGCCAAGCTCGGTGGGAGGAAGAGGAGCGCCGCGGAAAGGCGGGAGAAGGTCTCGGCTGCGGGACCGGTCCCACCAAGAACCACGTCGGGCGGGGTGGGGGCCCGTCCCGCCGCTCCCGGCTCGGGGATGAGGAGCGGGGGACACTGTCAGGGCCTCCTTAAGCCACCGGGCATCCCCTGGGGCCGGCGTGCCTGTGCTGTAGGCCCCTTGGAGTCCCTGCGGGGTCGGCGGGCTCGGGGCAAGCGGCGGAAGGGAGGCTCCTCCGCACCCCTCTGCTACCCACCCCGCCGCAGAGGGAACCGGTTGGAAAGCCTAGTCCGGCGACGCCTCCGCCGCTCGGAGCCGCGGCCCCCGGGTGGGAGCGCCCTGGCAGCGCTGGCCTTCGGCCCCCCCGTTGACGCCCCCCTCCCTGCCCCAGCCCGAGGACGCACACTCCGGAACAAGCCACCCCCAGGGCGCTCGGGTGCCCCGGCACGGAGCGAGGGGCGGGGAGGGAGCTAGTGCGTTGCTTAAACCGCTGGTGATGATCGTACTCTTTCCAGTTCGTTACCTTGGTCGAAAGTCGATGAACTAAAGCAAAGGTCAGCTTATTATGCGGGGGATCGGGAAAGCAGTAGGCGCCTGGGCAGTGAGGAAGGGAAGTGATGCCCGCCGTGGTGGGCAGCAAAGGGACAGAGATAAAATTCTTTACAGGTGCAAATACATTTTGCTTGAGAATGACAGTGCTCCGGTACTTAGTTTTTGAAGTGACAGGAAGCTGCTTCAGGGCCCTTTGAAGAGCCCTGTGCAGTTCTTCCCTTTCTTTTTGTATGCATACTTATGAGAACCTGCACATCAATACGTGAAGAATAGGTGTCCATATATATACTCGAAAGTATCAAAAGCTGGAAAAGAAAACGAAATACTAGACTGTGTTTTAAGGATTTAAGCCTTCCTTTGTCTCCGAGGAAGGAAAAAAGATAAAGAAACCACCTTATTGGCTTCTGATTAGATTATACAGCTTCATTCTTCTTCATTTTCTCATCTTGCCATGCTTTACTTGCATGATCATGCGATGCCACTTACAAGCTTTGTAAGATCTTGTACTTAACCTTTGCTTCTCTGTGCAAGATGACCTAGTTGCAGGCACGAGGTAGTTAGGTATTATTGGATTTTTTTTCGGTGATTAACGGTGCTGGTGTTAGTGGAAACGCTAACATTGTTTACCTGAAAATTCCCACTGTGTCCTAAATACACTTCAATACACAATTGCTGGAAAAGACAAAATGCACAGAAATAGCTTTTCATAAGTATTTTTATTTTTTTTTAAAGTTATATATCTGGTCTAATTAAAAAAAAAAACAAAAAAAAACACCAAAAAGAAACAAACAAACCCACCCCCACCACCCCCACCCCCCCCCAAACAAAAAACCCCAACAAAACCAAAACCAAACCCCAAAAATCAAAAAACAAAACCACCACTTGAGAAATTCAGGCCACCACTCTTCTCTGTAGTGTGCTGAGGCAGTGCAAGATTGAGAATGCTGCATGTTCTGTACTGTATGTGCTAAAGGGGAAAATTAAAGATATATGTGTGTTCACATATATGTATATGCTTATTATTCTTTCAGTTTCTGCCCATATGGCAATATCATATAGGGGCTTGCTATTCATTTGAGGGAAGGCTGAAGGATGAGGGGAGAAAGAATCATGATTGTGGAGGTACCAGGTACAATTCCTTAGAAAGCTTTTTAAAATCACACCTTTTGCCAGTTTTTTAAAAAATTACCTTAGACCCAGTCAAAGGGTGATGGTGTAAAAAGGCAGCTTTCTCGGGAGAAATAAGTCTTGTTGAAGAAAATGAAAGGTGAAGTGGTGGAGCTGCCACTTAAGGACTTCACAGGGAAGCCCAGGAGCCTCTCCAGGAGTTAGGTAGCTGATTTTATAAAAAGAAAGATGTTCCATGTCATAAAAAGGCATTTCAGAATGTTTATTGCTAACTCCAAATGTCTTTGCTTTTCTGTGTTTATGAGAAATTCTGCTATCTGATAGCATTTTAAAACATTTAATTCCTTTGATTATTAATTCTTCAGAGAGGTGTTCCCATTTGCTTCTGTAAGCCTGACAGAAGCATTTCTCTTTCTGGCTGGTCAGGGTTGGACAGTTCCTGTGGAGCCCACTAAGCATCAGTCAGTGGGAACTAGATGCTGGATGAGGGGTGGGAGGGGTAGGGTGCTATTCCTCACCTGCCCTTCTCCAGTATCCCTAGCCTCTGCTGGCTTTGCCAGATGAGCGTGAGAATTTGATTCTCAGGCTTGTATCCTTCAGCATTAGCTCCATTCAGTTTTGCAGTTATTTTGTTGTAGTCTAATACATTTGTAGATAAACATTACAGTCTTTTTGGTGACCTTGTATCAGCTTTTTCGTTACTTTGAAAGCTTTTCTTAGCAACATACTTGCTAAAAGTGGAATAGAACTTTTAGGGCAGTTCAATTAGTCAATCCCAAATGAAAGCATTGCTCTCTAATACCGTGAATTAAAAGTGTCAAATGAAGTAGAAATGATTATTTGTTCAGGCACTCAATAAATGTCACTACAGTCCACAGACATCCACACCCTTCTTCTCTACCCCTGGCACCAGCTAGCCCAGATACCCCCATTCTCTTGGTTTTAATTTTTTTATTCTTTCTTTTCCTTGAGCCAACTCAATTACAGCTAGTAGTATAAGCAAAGCCAAAAGCCCAGCATGATTGGATTTTTTCCACTTCTGTTGAAAAGTCAAACCACAATCTTACTGCTAACACTCTTGTGAGGTAATTTTGCTGGGATTTTGCTTAATAGTATATCATGTGGTTTTAGTGGACAGTACTGTGCCTCACAGAGACATAAATAGAATTCCAAAGAAGCAATTAGCTCACAATATTAAACATAAAATAATTCAACACACACTTTTAATATACTAAAAGTAAAAATTAAATATCTCTCAAGTTTGACCAAATAATTTTTCAGTTTTGCTTTCTGACTCTCCTTAAACTCATAACGGTGAAAGATGGATGAAAGAGTTCAAACTTTACCACAGGAAAGAGTAAGAAAATAATTCTGTGCATCGTGACATCAGCAACGTTAGGAAAGTATAGAAAAGTAAGAGAGAGACTAATGTTCACAAATGCAAGTCCTGTGCTGCTCAGCTCTCACCAGTGGTCTCTGTAGCATGCAGGGTATTTGATGATTTATGTCCATATCTCCTTGATCCATTTAAGGTAGCTATTTCTTTTGTTATAGCTGTATCTACCATGAAGTCTTTTCTTTGTTATTATTGTTGTTGTTGTTTTGTTTGTTTAGTTGGTTTGGTTTTTTGTGGTTTTTTGTTGTTGGAGGAGGTAGAGTAGTTCATACTGCAGTGCTTCTACATTACAAAAGCATGGATGGTCCATGGCAAAGCCCATATAAAAGAAAGGAGATTGCAACTTTCTCAGTAACTTCAAATGAAGAAAGGCTGTTTCTTTAAGAATCCAGGAATATTATTGGGTCACATGTGAAGGGAAACTTGGGTGTTGAATAAGTTAAAAGTGTAGCCATATATATGGCTGTCACCATCCTGATTCACTCCTGCCTTTCTGCAAACACCTCTTTGATCTTTACAGGGCTAGGCCTTTTATGGCCCCACAATTCCTCATTCAGTTACCAAATTACAAGTGCAGCATGTCCATTTCTTCTGGTTGTTTCTTCTGTCTGTGCTCACAGAATTTTGTTCAGGCTGTTTTCTCATAAACACAATTTGTTTCTGGGTTTTTAAAATCTGCCATAGTAGGAGCCAGAAGGTGAATAACAAAAGCTACATGTTGGTATGGTATGTACACGTGCTAGGAAAGAAAACACAAAAATAGGGAGGGAGTGGGGCTCACATGCTCACAGACAGAACAGAAAAAGCTGAGCAGTATGTGTCGTAGAGCTTGTGCACTTAAGGACCTGGGTTAACATAGATATTTGACTCAATGAGGCTTATGACCAAGATGTAGGGAAATGATATAAGGGTAGCAGAGGCAGTCTGAAGTAGAGAGAAGTTATTACTGGGAGCAATTATTAAGTGAGTGGTAGTTTGGAATGGGGAGGTGCTAGGGACCTTTGTGATGAAACAGTAGAGGGATTTAAGAGGTTGAACTTCAGCAGAAAAGTTCCTGAGTGGGAAGAAGATTTTGTGGAAAATGAGCATTTTGAGGAATAAAAATGGACATGGTTTGGAGATGAGAGCTGAAGATGGTGTGTTATCACTGCACATCCCCTCCTCCAGTATTTTCTGTCCAGAACATGATATGGCAGCAGGGACATGCATATCGATCTCTCAATTCTGAGGCAGGACAGCTTCTTTGAGTCTATGCTTTACTGCTGTTGCTGAAGCTCACATGCACTGGATTAATCCACATCATGTCTATTTAGAGAGAATTCTGTAGCAGAATCACCAGCTTGCCATTACTGCAGTACCTGACAGCGGGTTGGATCAGGCAGCCCTTGTTCAGCAAAGATGCTTGTTGAACTCCACAGGAGTTTTCAACAAATAAAACCAGCAGGACCAAAATTGCAACACTGCACTGAAATAATTTATATCACCATTGTGAAAAATATGACCAAAACATCTTTGAAAGATGTTCATATCATGTATAAAAGCACTATATTTTTGTAATAAAACTCCAGCTTATTAGTGTAGGTAAGAATAATTTCACGGCCTTTTAATATTATTTTTTCTTTTTTTAAAATATACTGGAATCGCTATTTCTGCACATAATGATAATAAACCATATAGTTGTAGGGATTAGGGAAAATGAAATGGTATTTTTCAGGTATAGTGTGTTTATATTGTAGAAAAGGGTTATATTTTGATTACATCATCAAATGTAAATGTTTCCAGATGTTCAAACATTGTTACTCAGTGTGATGTTAGAGGTAGAAGTGTCATCTTCATCTCACAATTGCCTTTTTTAATGTTTTTTTTTCGAACCTGTTTGCATATCACAATCTTTTTAAATGTCTGTTTTTCATTCACTGATTTTCAAATACATACTAGTTCTCCTCCTCTGAGTACTTCTTACATGCAACTGAGAAATTTTCATGTTTAACACTATAAAGCTTAGCAACTTTCTCAATGTTTTTAAATTATATAAATTTTATATCCCCTTTCAAAATTTCCAATGTGCTCCATCAGTTATTATCCCCATCAGCTGCCAAAGTATTAACATCAGTTGAAATAAAATGAATAACAAAGCAATTTCAGTCAGCATAGTGGTTAATTGGCTGTGCAGTTGGATATGCATATTAGAAAGTGGGGTTTCTATATTATTATTTCTGTCAATATGGCTTGTCAAAGAGGCATGCAGTCCTCAACAGTATTGCGGACAGTCTGGAGTATTGTAATCAAAAGTGGAATGTTGCTTATGGATTTCTGATAAGCATCTTTATACAAGCCGCACCACCTTGGTACATGCATGGCTATTGATTGACTGGGGTGCCTTTACAAGAGCTAAATAAATAACAACACTCTGTTGTCACTTATCAGCAATACCACTTTTGCCTCAGCCTGCGGTAACCATGTTTTTCTAGATTTAAAGCATGTTCTATTGTCTTTTAATCAAATACTGTTTGAAATTAGTTATTAGAAAAAAAAATTCTGTATTCAGTCCCATGTACTTCCTGCTGTTTCTAATTTTCAAAAATGGATCTTTTTCTGCTAGTGGCAAGTTGACTTGACTTTAAGGGAAATTTCCTTCAGCCTCTTCATCTTACTCCAAGGGAGAACTCTGTAGACAAAACTGCTATGCGCAGTGTGCATAAGCACAACCAGTTCTACAGTGCTAATATTTTGTCACCTTTCTCAGACAGATGGCCATTACTGTGGTTAACCATAGGATAATATGCTTGATTATTGTATTTTCAATGGATCAGGTAATGTAGTTCACTGAAGTTTATCTTTTGTCTTCTCCTTGGTCAAACCTTTCAATAGTTCTTAACCTTTCTGAGTAATCAAGATGACACTACTGACCTCTGTCTTGTCTTTCCCCACTTGAGTTAATTTATCTCTCTGGTATTAAGTTTGATGTCTTCAATTTTGTCACAGTATGTGTAACGCATTTTTCTAAGCTAACAACTTCCTTTCTAGTTTGTAAGTACAGTGTAGGCAGAGCTGATGGATCTTGCTGCGATAATAAGCTGACTTGTGAATGTAGCTGTGATTATAAGTGGAATGGAACATTCTGATTTGGTGAAGGAAAGTTTATTATAAATAAAAACACTGTTCTATAAAGTTAAAAGTAAAGAACACAAAGAAGAGACACTATGTATTTAACCATTATTTAGACATTATTTTCTTTCTGAATAGCTACATGGATGTCTGAAAGTACTTTCCCCACCTCTTTCTCATACCTTTATGTATGTTTGTGCACAAGCATGTGGATGAACACACATATGTATCACAGATGTTTCCTTGTAATGAGAAAATGGTCCATAGTGGAAAGTTGAAAATGAGAGCATTTCTCTAAGAGTTGAAAATGTCAAAAACTACTCAGTGACAGTATTCATTAACCACAGAAGTAATTGGTCAGAACAACAGAATTAATTTTCCTTCCCCCTTTGTTGACAGCAAAAATTAGCTAGGGAAATAAAGTGGGAAAGGAGAAGGGAAGAATTAGTGCTGCTGGATGTCACTCCATAGGACAGGGATAAGGTAATTGGGAGGATGCCATGCTTAGGAGTAGTCACCGTCTCTGGCCTGTGGTTATTGAATTGCAGTAAAAAATTGGTCTGAATTTCTATAAGCACTAAACTGACCCAATCCACAAAAATAGCCCAGATTAAGGGTATGATTGACACATCCACTGTAGGTAGCATAGGAGTCAGGAAAGATTTATTTCTGAGGCTTGGTTGGTTAAAAATAAATGCACATATACAGTAGGTACATTGTATCTGTGATCCTGAATCTCAGAAGACCAGACAAGGTGGATGCTGCAGCAGGGTTTACCTGAAGAGGTGAGGTATGTGCGTAGTCTTGGCTTTTTTTGTTCCACATATTTGAACTGTAAATGGCACAGTGAGAAGTCTTCCTTTAAAATAAATAGATAGGTGTTTCCTGAAGTGCTTGTTGATTTGCTCAGATCATTCTGGTGTTCTGGGGCCATGGAGGGGAGTGCCCTCAGATACCTACTTCAAAATGACAGAAGTGTTAACTCTTTCTTTAGCTCTCTTTTACTGCAGCTGAAAGAAAATGAAAAGAAATGCTAGCATGTTTCTAAAGCAAGTTGACTGCTTTCTAAATATGTTCTTTTATCCCTGCGTATCTGCAACTGAATTAGGGATTCTTTAATTTACTTAATTAATTCAGCTCATCTGCATTTGTAAAATAAAGAACAGAGAATGACTGGTCTTGGAAAAATTTCAAAAAACATGAGAAACTTTCTCTACCTTGAAGAGTCAGATGTAGTCTTAATCCATGTTTGCATTGCTGAATCACTGGAGTTGGTTGACTTTCTAAGTGACAGCAGCTCTAGAGCACTGGGAAGTAGGTGGAGAGGAGAAAAGGAGAAATGGAAATGGGCTTGCTCCTCCTGTCTGACCAGTGGAGATGAAGAGATATGAAACAACAGAGTGCTAAAAAAGGCACTGTTTCTAATCATTGACCTAGGCCTGATTTGATTTTATTGAGGTCAAGCCCAAAATTTCCACTGCATGACCTGATCTGTTTTGCCTCTGTCAGATATGATGTGTCTCAAGCACACAACCCTTCTGCCATGGTCCCCCTCACTAAAACAATGTTGCTTAAACTGCAAAGAAAATATTGCAAATAATAATGCAAACACATGTATTTTTAAAGTAGATTTGGTGCAGTTAGTGTATGTGTTCACTTTATTTCACATGACAAGAATTATGAGGAAGCTTTCAGCAAATATAATGAATTGCCATATTTATGGAAAACATATGAGCATGAATTGAATCATGCCATCATTTTGGGTTTGGATACTCATTGCCCACTGAGAGGAGTTTAGAAGTTGTGACAAAACAACAGATGTAAGATTAGCCCCTTTGACTGTGTCTAAATGGATGTGTCCTAAAATCCTGGTATCCCAGTTGGTCAGAACACACTGTGGCTTCCATCCAAGCCCCATCCTTGTATTCATCCTCTTCTCAGGCTGGTTTGTGTTTGCAGTTTGCTTTGCTGTGGTTTTTAAATCTGCCTGGTGTGTGCACCCTAACCCTGGCATTCAGAGCAGCTCTTGTTTATTCTAAAAAAAAAAAAAAAAGAGAAATGCAGTGAATGTCCTTCTTCCTAAATAATCTGCTATATCAAGAGAGATTAAATAAAACATTATATGGACAACATAGTGTGGGTGAAGACTATAATTATAATCTTTTTATTGCTTGGAAATTCTATGGACGTTGCAGGAGTATGACTGCTTCCTTTATCAGTTAGAAGACTATTTTTCAAATCCTATGTTTAAGAAACATGCAGTATGGTTTTGTTAGTAATCATAGTCTAGAAGTTGTTGTGTATGAGGGTACATAGGCCAAATTATCATTTTGACTGTGCTGACTTCTAATAGAAAACCAGTCACTCAGGAAGATTGAAGCCAGAAAAAAATTTTGTGATGTTGATTTTTAACTTTTGTAGAAATCTTCTCATGTTAGCTCATAAAGCTTGCTTTTCATCACTCAGCATGATTTGACAGCTTTAGCTGTTGTCTGACATGGGTATCATAAAATCCACTGTAGGGCATTTAGAGGGAGAAATTGGTGAGGAAAGAACAGTAGCAACATTATTTTGCAGCAACAACAGCAAAAACAAACATCTCATTTTGAGATGTTTGGCTTTCTTACTGTGCAAGACCTTGCAAAACTGTAAAGTATGGAGATAAGAGGAGTTACTGGTCCACTTTAAACAGCGGCCTGTAAATACCTAACCTGGACACTTAAATTTCAGTTAGAGCTGTGTGAGTTGTATGATTATCTAAATGAAAATGCAATTCCCATGGAAGTGTGCAGGAGTTTACGTTCAAAGAGCCTGAGGTCAGCAAAGGTAAATAATTAAATTGGGGGAAACATATGATACATCTGCTAGATATCAATAGAAGCAGTTACTTTACATATGACAGTTATTAATGCTGATATAAATTGCAAGTGACTCACCTGAAGATTCCTGAGACCCTTTCTATTTATTGTTCTTGGAGGATAAAATTTGCATGCCTGGGAACTTACACCTTAGATTTAGGGAAGGTGGGTTTCAGTGCAATCAGTGTATCTTACATTACTTTTGTTTGCACTTGGAGTAGGGACAACTGTCAGTATTTCAGTACAAGGTCACTGCTAAGCTGGTCATAGCAAGTGTGGTGTGAGTAAATGAATGCGTCAGGATTTTGCAAGTATTTTGTGTTTGTTTCGAGTCATTAACTTGGTCTCAGCTGGCTATTTGATAATCACTTTCCTCCTTATTTCCTTTTTCCAAATGTAATTACTCAAACTGGTAATAAAACTAAAAAAGAAATCATTATATGCAATTTAGGATTAAATTTACATATGCATATTGTGTGGTGGTACTTTTGTCTTCTGTAGGGGTCAGTTAATTGACAAAGTATAGTTAGTGAAAAAAGGAAAATCAGAGGGAGAAAAGTAGTGGTCATTACTGCTAAATGAGCCTTAGTGTAAATGAGTTCAACATTTCTAAAAAAATCCCTGTTTCTAACTGTCATGTCAAAAAGTGACATACATACATTAACCCTTGTCCTGCATATGCACTGGTGTCTCTCCAGCACTACTGCCTGCCTTGGCATGGGGCTTGTCTGGAATGGTTATTCCTGTTTCACAGAAAGGAGCCAAGACATGGCAAATCAGCTTTGCATTTGTTCTCTCTCGAATGATTCAAAGAAATCACACAGTGGTCAGATTGGCCACCTGAAAATTCCCTCTGTGTCTCTTGTGCACCTACCCGTGATGTAAGAGACTTATCTGGGGCATGGCCAGAGTGTGTAACACAGTTGTCAATTGGCATAGCTTATAGCACATCCCATGCTTGTTCAGCATATGCCATGCCTCAGTCATCCCTCCATAAATGCAATTCATTGGGCAGTGCTTGTGTGTCAAACAAAATACAGCACAGAGGAGGTTAAGAATTACTCTGTTCAGTCTTGGCTTGTGCTTGTTAATGAATAGGCGTTTCGTTTATTTCAGGAGTACACACAGCTTTACCTACCTAAATATAACAAGCATCTAATCATAGGTCACACAGCAGCCTGAAATGGGAAGAGGAATTAAACAAAGACTCGACACGTTGCGTATTGCTGTTTCATTCTACTGTATTGTGCCAATACTGTGACCCAGGACCATTAAAACAATGTGCTAGTTACTGAACAGATAGTATTCTCCCTTTCTTTGCTGTGTACATCATACTATGGGATTCATAGAACTGATACGAAGAAAAAAAATAGAAAAAGGGAGATTCAAAGACATAGGAGAGGGGAAGCAGAAAAGTGGATTGAGCAGGCAGAGCATACTTTTTTTAAAGAAAAATATTTTCTCACTGTGACTATTTCTGTGGTTTTTTTCCCCCTCCCTCACAGGGAGTATTTCCGCAGTTCTTTGATTTGATTTTTATAGAGTTATTGTAATTAGTTTAGATGTAGAAAAAGCATGAAATACTGATCTTTGTGTGTGCACCAAAGGTAGGGCTCTCATGCCTTCATGGATGAGGCTTGCCTGTCTTTGGTAAAAGTCAAATGTTTCCAAATTCCCCATCATTGCTCACTTTTTTTGTGTCCATATGAAGGGCAGTTGCCTCATATGTTGTTCTCTGTTTGTCTTGTAATTCCACTTGCTCATGGTATCTGATGTCTCTTAAGTGAGAAGGGCAGTCATAATGCATTGAGCTGAGATGTGAATTGGTGGTTTTACCTTATGTAATTTTGGTTTGCAGATATTGTTTGCCATTTAAATGTTCACTCCCCATGTAATTGCTCTGGATGTTTGAATGTTGGCATCAGTAAGAAAGGTATTTTCTCTCTGTTCTATGGGTGAATGTGAATGGGGTGAGGAATTCATTCAAGGAAGACAACTTTGTTGTAAAGGATTAGTTGCTTTCATTACTGTTAGCATAATCAGCAGTTCATCAGAATGATTTCACAGGCCATTTTTTGTGATAATGACTGGGGCAAAGCTTTCTAGGTTGCAGTGAGTCTATCTGATTGACCATGTGTAGTACCAGTACATGTGAAGAGCCAATAGGCACAGAGGGAAGGTGAGCATTAACTTTCATTCATAATTTCACTTTTGTTTGGTTTTGTTGGTTCCCTCCCCTTCCCCTTCCCCCCCTTCCCCCCCTCCCAAGTAATACATTGTGCAGTGTGTGTTTTGTTTCTTATCCCAGTGAATGTTTTTAATATTTTCATTATGGTGGCATCTAGAAATTTCAGTCAGAGGTTATGAGACCGTTGTGCTAAGCAGATGGATTGAATAGAAAAAGACTAGAAAGCTGAGGAAATAATCACTCTTTACTGCTGACAATACTCTCCAGGGTAGGTTTCAAAATAGCTCAAGAGCTATGTAAAATTAATAAGCTGTTCCTCATGTACTGAAATTCTCTTTCATTTTACATTGGCATGAAGGATCTCTGTAGAGAGAAGGAGCTGCAAATATGATTTGCAAGAGGATGGGCTTGAAGACTGTCCCTGAAAGTCCAGATTTTACTGAGTCCAATGGATGAGTGAACACTAACAATATACATCAAAGTGGTCTGTGTGGAATTTGTCCACTACAAAATCTCTGTATCAATCAAGTCTGTTTAGTCCCTCAGAGCAAGATTTATTGGTCATAAAATTTGAATCAGTGTCCTTTTGTTTCTTTAGCATCTTTGTAATTTTTTTTTTCTACTGATAGAAGGAAGTGATGAGAAATCAGGGAGCATTACTCTTATCTAATAGGAACTTAATGAGATATTTTAGTAGCTGTTTGAGGTTCTAGGTCAATTTGTATTCTCTGAGATGTAATGAAGTTCTCCTGGATTTGCTTCTTGATTTTGTTGAGGCATTTTTAAGTGTTATTTTTCTCATTCAGTATGTGTTGGGTGTATATATGCAGTAGAAAAACAAAAATAAAGATGTAGCACTGAGTCATAATTAGAAAAGAAAAAAAATATTGCCTGTCATGGAGAAAACCCTGAAATAATAATTACCACCATCACATTTTACTGCTATCATAAATAATTATTCAGCACATGTCCATAGGCTCCATTTATTGTATCATACTCACTTAAATGTGTTTATGAAATGATCCTTCTGCACACACACACATTATATCAAATTTCAGACTCCTTGATTAATGTTACAGACCTTTTTTGCTACATGGCACAGTCTGTAATACTTCTAATCCAATTTTAAAGGTATTCTTAGATTTTATTTTTTTTTTATAATAAGGCTATTCATCTTTCTACAGTTGCACTCTTTTGCTTATTTTAGAATGGATTAAGATTTAGTAGTGATGTATTTCCTAATAAACAGAACCAGAGGACAACTTATTCCATTATCTTAGATATACCCTAGTTACATCTTCATTGGAATCATTAAATATTCTTGGACAGTACTTAGCAATATATAAAAGGTTTCTTGGTTTTGATTTCAGCAGAGATAACAATCCAAATGTTCTGAGCTGTATTGCATAATTGTCCAGGAGCTAAATATGCACAATGAAGGTACAGTAGTTAAAATGTATTGGTGTACATCTAATGTTTGTAGATAACCCTTTTAAAGAAGTCAAGATGATTGCCATGTTCAGCCATTCTATCTTAATTCTAAATCACTGCCTCTGTATTTTCTTTTGCAGTCAGTCAGCCAAAGACCCTGTAGAACATTTACCTTGCAGCTTTGCAATTTTAATTATCTGATCAAGTGTATTAAATTGTTGTAGGAGTAAAACCAATTACAATTTCTCAGTAAGTTCATATCTTATTAGTAATTTTCTAGGAAATGGAACCCAATTTTATAGCAGATAAGGAGCAGAGGACTCTCTAGTTCCCTGCCTGTTCTTTACATTTCAGATTTGAATCTTCAGGTAGTGTCATCACTGGAACTTGGTGTTGCTGATTCAGAATGTTGTATTTTGGTCAGTAATCTTGTTTTAGGTCTAATTTGAATATACACAGACTGTGGCAGATTCACTAATATAGTAATATTTTGCACAAGAAACTCTCTCTGATGTCGTTACCCAGATACTGTGAAAATGAAGGCATGGCATATGGGTTAACATATGGATTAACTTCAACATTGTATGAAGTTTCTCCATACAATGTTTGCAGCAGTAGTTGAATGAACCATGTTCTCACCCAGCTCATGCTGCTGCCAGCTGTTGTGTTAAGGGGCCACCAGGGTATTTTCATCAGGACAAGGTTATGAGATGTGTCTACATCAGTAGATACAGAGAGATATTGCTGACTGTGGTCTAGTATTAGGTGCCAGAAACATCTGGGTCAGATCCTCTCCTGATAGAAGATGTATTTTGTGGTGTTTAATAATGGTCAAATCTCCCAGGAAGATTGCCAGTTCAGCTTGGTACCTAAATTGCATTTTCCAGTATTTGTGCTGGCAGATCTATTTAAGATGCAGGACCCTTCAAATGTCTTTGAGTTATCTCAAACAAACAAAGGTGTGATCACACCAGTGGATAAATCTTACTCTTCATTGTCACAAACTCCAAAACTAGGAGAACATTACTGCTCTGTCAAGTGAGCTAATGCTCTGCCTCCAGCCTGACCATTATCCCCAACTGGTAGAAGTCCTGCGAAGATAATGCCACACCAGAAATGGACACTGCTGTTTAATTTAAGAAAGCAGGCAAGGGTCTTCACTGTTGCTTCTTTTATGTTCTTGGTGATCATATGTAGCAATACAATCTATAGTGGGTAAAAATTGTATATGTTAAACACCATTACCCAGATAGTCAAACGAATTATCCCTGAAGTGAAAGGTACACATACTGAAATATTGTCCAGGTATTTTAGCAATTTAAAGGATGTCATTTTACATGCTGGGTATTTCTGAAATGTTCCATTAGTTTAAGAACTCTTTATATAAATGCTAATTTAATTAAAATGTCTTTGTATCTTAAATATAAATGAAAACAATGGGCTAAAGACTTGCTGAAAGTTAGCATGGACCTCTACTTATGCATAATTTTTCTTATCTTTTGCAGCATTGTCTTTCTTTTTTTTTTCCTTTTTTTTTTTTTTTTTTCCCTTTAAATGAACAATATGCGAGAACATTTCCTGTCTTGCCTTTTAAATTTCTTATACCAGAATATCTTTGACAGGCCACTTTTGCTTTCAGAATTAAAATTTTCCCCACAAATGGTTAGTAAGGATAACAAAACACTGTGTTTTAACTTGGTAGGCATGATGATGATACCAGTTGGCATTTAGCTGTCCCATATACTAATTCATGCATGTGAAATAAAATGAATATACTTAGAAATTTTGGTAATTCACCCAGTCTCTATCAGGGAAGATGAGTTTAAATGAAAAACATAAGTTTTTTTTTTTTGTCTTTTACTAATAATTCTTTATTGAGAGAAGAAAGTAATGCTTCACCTCCTACATAAATATGCTTTTTAAAAAGTCAAATCAGTCATTTTCAGGTGTGGTAAATATGATAAGTTGGGAGACTTGAAGGAAAGCAGGCTCTGCAGAAGCAGCTCAAATTCTTTATCCATGGGATTGTGTGGACATATCAGATACAACCAGTTTCATCTCCAATACCAGTCCCTTTTTAAGGTAGTTCTCTAGTTGTGTTATAAACCTTCACCTGTCTTCAGCTGTCATTTTTGGCAACCTGTACTGGATTCAAAATTATGGCCTTTTGAAGTAGAATAGTCTTCAGTCATGCCCACACATGTGTATATATATGAGTGTGTACCTTTTTCTTTTGGTAAGACATTGTGTCATGGTTTAACCCTGTCATCAACAAAGGTCCACACAGCCACTTGCTCACTCCCCACTGGTGGGGTGGGGGAGAGAAAAAGAAGAGTTAAAGTGAGAAAACTTGTGGTTTGAGATAAAGACAGTTTAATAAGTAAAGCAAAAGCCATGCTTGCAAGCAAAGCAAATCAAGGAATTTGTTCACCATTTCCCATGGGCAGGCAGGTGTTCAGCCACCTCCAGGAGACCTGGGCTCCATCATGAGTAAAAGTGACTTGGGTCACTCCAAATGTTTCCCCCTTTCTCCTGCTTACCCCAGATTTATATGCCAAGCATGATACCATATGGTATGGAATATCCCTCTGATCAGAGGGGATCAGCTGTCCTGGCTGTGTCTCCTCCAAACTTCTTGTGCTCCCCCAATCTGTTTGCTGGTGGGAGTGGGATGAGAAGAAAAAATGCCTCAACTCTGTGTTAGCTCTGCTCAGAGATAACTAAAATACTAAACTAAAATTAGGAGGTATTTCCAGAACAAATCCAAAACAGCCTCATGCTAAGTACTAGGAATAAATTGAGTTCTGTCCCAGCCAAAAACAGTACATATTGCAAGCTTTAAGACAGTAACAAAGATAACTTAAGGTAACTCAAGTAGCAATTCCAATGAAATGTTTAATGACACAGGTTCTGATCTCAGTTCAGGAAAGACACTGAGGTGCTGGAGAGGGTCCAGAGAAGAGCAATGAGGCTGTTGAAGGCACTTGAGCACAAATCCTGTGAGGAGTGTCTGAGAGAGCTGGGGAGGAAGCTCAGGGGTGACCTCATCGCTCTCTACAGCTACCTGAAAGGAGGTTGTAGCCAGGTGGGCATTGGTCTCTTGTCCCAGGCAACCAGCAGTAGAACAAGAGGGCATGGGCTTAAGGGGAGATTTAGGTTGGATATTATACAGCAATTCTTTACAGAGAGAGTAATCAGGCATTGGAATGGCGTGCCCAGAGAGGTGGTGAGTTCACCATCCCTGGAGGTTTTTAAGATAAGACTGGATGTGGCACTTAGTGCCATGATCTAGTAATCACAGTGGTGTTGGATCAAGGGTTGGACTTGATGTTCTCAGAGGTCTCTTCCAACCCAGCTGATTCTATGATCTCCTATGTCCTTAACAATTAGACTTTATTTACTAGTGGTTAGTCTACCATCTCAAAAGCTGCTCTTGCAAATAAAAGTGTGATTTTAGCTATCTATGAGTCCCAAATAAGGACATGATTGTATTTACATGGAGTATTTGACCAATAGAGGAGTGAGAAGTTAATTTTTTTGCCTTTTGCTCCTGATTGGTAGATTAAAAATGCCTCTCTGCCTCCTGTAGGGCTGTTAACAATCTTGAGTAAAATACTTCATGAATGAATGGATAAGGACCAATATTCTGTAATTATTATTTAAAAAGGGATTTACATGTATTGCTCTTAGGTCAGTCAGTGGCAACAGTGTCATCCACTGCTTTAAAGTATGGCTAAGCCAAAAGATCAGTGATAGCATGAGGCTATTATTTCTTCAGAGGTTTTGATGCCTTGTTTGACTGTGGCCACAATCCCTCCTTTCCTGTTGCAACACGCTTTTTTTATTTTTTCCTCTCCTAACAATAGAATGTAGTAAAGCATGAATTCAGTTAGTCATGTTTGATCTCTCACATTTTAGGCATCTGTGGGAATGATGAGGTAGCTGCTCTGTTCATATAATTCCCATTGTTAATAGGCATGTTTGAGACAACAGGCTGAATTTAGATCCAGATCTCCTAGGGCAGAATTGACTAGAGGGTAACCTGTAATTGCAACATGGGTTCAGCGCAATAATGAGAAATAATTACTGTTTCCAGAAGAGAGACAAAGGTTTATAATTTCATATGTGCTGTTAGTGCACATGCTATCATTCCCTTGTGTACTATGGTAAGAAGGATCTTTTCATGTTTCTTCCTCTAGCTTAGGTGATTTTGAAGTGCCTATATAACCTGAAATCCTTTCTGGCATTTTTTCTACTTCTGTTCACAATCAACTTCTGTTTTAATGAGTATTTAAGTCTCCACAGAAGACTCACAGCACTGATATTCATTTAACAGAAGAAACATGAAAGTGTTGCCTGAGCATGTTGTTAAAGGCTCGTTTTCATTCTAGGGTCAGAAAAAGTGATCTTTCCACAGCAGACAGGATAGAAAATGCTGTTTCCAGGTTCCATAATCAAGACAAATACAACTGCCTGTTGCCATGCACCATATATTTTCCACATTATAGTAACGGATGCACTGCTGCCACCTGCTTTGTCAGGACTTTCAGCTAATTGGAATAAGTTATGTGTGTTCCAGTTACTCTTACAGCCTATAAAAGGCTGCTTTGTTTTAAAATAGATAATAATTTTTGATGGATTTCCTTATGGAAGCAGATATTGCTGTACTCTGGTGAGAACCATTGTTTTTCACAAACGCAGGTGTTTTCTGCCCATAAGGCTTTAGAGATGATTCTTTCTACTGAGTTTATGCTAAGGCATAACATTCAATGTAGGTGCTGTGACCTAGAGCCAAGTGTAGTAAAGCCTGAAAGGGGTATGAATAGATGCGGTTAAGACTACAATCCACTCATGGTTACTGCCTGAAAAGCTGCTATGTGCCCTGCTGCTTCAGCCTATGATCTTTGATAGTTTCATCAAAAACTATTACATCCTTCTGGAGAAGGTTCAGACTGTATGAATCAGAGGTGAGATAACTGCAGGCTTAAGAAGTTCCCCTGAGTGTCCAATATGGACTCTGTGCAGCACAGTCCACTTGACCTGTTGAGAACATGGGAACTTCTGCTCTCTCAGCTTCACCCAGACAGGGTGGAAATTGTCCCCAGGTTCTTACAAAATCTGTTACTTTCCTCCTGTGTTTTCTCTGAATTTCTCTGCATTGTTTTTTTGTTGGCTTTTTTTTTTTTTCTCTGTGGTTGAAATCTTGACTTAAGGTATAGCTGTGACATCAGAACTCATAAATGCAGTACTTTATAGGAGAAGTTAATTTTTGTAATAGAAATACAGCTGGAATTTGTACTCGATGGTTGCAATCTAGGTCTATGCTCATTTAATAAGAGCTGGAGTTGTATGACTACCAGGGTATAGTATGTACAACTTTTTAGATAAATTTCCCTATAGTAAGTGATTTATTACTTTTGAAATATACCAGAGATTTGGCACGACAGGGTAACAAAGGGGATTATTTGTATGTGATTCATTTTTGCCCCTATGGTCAGTCTGGAGAGCATGTATTTCAGCTCCATCAGGAAGTCTGACCTCCTCAGAGAGTAGAAGTCCTTGTTTTTTCTTCTCAGGTGCCTTATTTGGTCCCATATATCAGGTCACAGACCTGCTGAATCTTCAGGTTTCATCTTTCAAATCTTCAACTGGAATGGTGTCTTTTCTGGCTCCTTTCTCCACAACTCTTTCAGCGTACTTTTTTAGATGAAATGGTAGGTGATAGAGATAATATTCTCAAGTCTACAGTCAATTATAAGTAAAAATCAGGCTAGTATTCTGTAAAAAAAAAAAAAAAGAATAATATATGATTGTGTGCTGTGAAAATATGAGAATATGTGAGCTTGTATTTTATAAAGAAATAGTTTAGTACCTTTTAGCACTTGCCATGATGGCAATAAGAGAAAAAAGGAACACAGAGCTTAAAATAGTATAGAATTTTTTGTGTTATGAATTTCTTTCATTCCCCTCCATGTCCCATGTCAACTTCATGACAATGCCATACTGTTAGTCATGCCTGAATAGTAAGGGGAACTTTCAGAAACAATCTTAGAGGCTACTTGTGTCAAGAAGAAAAGAAAACTTCTGTGGTAACTGTTAGTGAAATTATTTGCTGCTTGGTTTGGATATCTACATCAGGTCATTGGAGAACAGTTTATTGTTTTTAAAAACTCAGGAAGATAAACCCATATGCTTTGCATTTTCTAGACATATTCTAAAACTAGTTCGCTTAAACCTGAGAATTAAGTGCATGCACAGAAGGACATGTGCAGGTTTGTGGAATAGTCAGTCTTGTTGGTCCAAAATACAGTAAGTAAATATAAACGAAGTATGTTCTTCTATTGTTTCCCTGTATAAATACTGTCCATTGACTTATTGTAGAACTATGAATTTGGTTGAGGGCTGGTTTCTCTTTTTACTGGACACTTCTCTGCAAACTTGATATGATAATTTTTTGAAGGAACTGGAACACATGAGCCATGTTGGTGCAGCTAATTAATTGCTAGTCCAACTAGTCTTAGCTTTTTGGTACAATAGGTTTTCTCATGTGTAAATGTTAGTAGAAATGGGAATTAGTCTCTGATTGACAGTGTCTTGAGTATGCGATTAATCATTTTCCTTTCAATGTGTGTTAATCAAAGACTTAGTTATTTTAAAGAAACTGAAGGATCTGAGAAATGCCCTTTGTCTTTGATAATCTCGTAAACTTGTAAATAAAAGTATTTAAAGATAACAGGAGTTTTTTCTCCAAAAGAAGTTTGCCAAAATGGAGGAATATTGCTAGGTTAATCAATTTCTGCTCTGGCTGGAGCAGAATATATAGACCTGGAAGACTAAAATTTGCAAAGCTTTGTTTTATGCTGAAATCCAATTTGTATTTCAAGAGGAATTTGGTTTTAAAACGGGCTACATTCCGCCTTGTCTTTCTCAAGCATTTTTAGAAACTGTTTTCACCAGCCGTGATTTGGGAAATAAAGGAATGCAAAAATGCTTACATTCTCTCCTTTCTTCCATGTGCAAATCTAGAAAAAAATTACTGTGATAAGTCACTAAAAATTGCACTCCTTGTTACTTGAATTGGGGAAATTTTGAGTAAAAAAGTAGTTTTCATAATTAGGTAGATAAATAAAAGTCTAATTGCATGGAGATCTCATAGCAGCATTCCAGTTTCTGAAGGGGGCCTACAAGAAGCCAGAGGGGACTCTTCAGTAGGAATTCTAGTGATAGTACATGGAGTAATGGGTTCAAACTGAAAGAGGGAAATTTAGGTTAGATACACAGAAATTCTTAGCGGTGAGGGTAGTAAGACACTAAAACAGGTTGCTCGGAGAAGCTGTGGGTGTTCCATTCCTGGAATGGTTCAAGGTCAGGTTAGATAGGGCAATGAACAAGTGGAAGGTCTCCCGGCCCATGGCAGGGTGGTTAGAACAAGATGATCTTTAAGGTCCCTTCCAACACAAGCCATTCTCTGATTCTATGATTCTTTTTCCATTCTATTCCAGTTTACTATGTTTTGTTCTTTTACTCTTTTCTTCAGTCCTTGCCAGGGATTGTATTTTTCAGCACCAGTTTGCTCAGAGTTACTCTAGAAGAATCTGTAGCTTAAGAAATTATTCCTGTCTGAGGAAAGGTGGTCCTTTATACAAGACCCTCTGAAGCATATTTCAAAAGATTCATTCACTTACTTCATATTCCAAGATTCATCATTCTGATGAGATCTTGGTTATTCATGCAATAGTTACTCTTAGATTATTCTCTACTTACTAACATGTGGAAACACTGGGCTATGACACTTGCTTTTGAAGAATACTTGCAGAAATCAGTTTGTCTTAAAACATTTATTTCACATGAAACAGTTTACCTTTTGTTTACTTTATGAATGTGCGCTATGAAGATATGCAATATAAGTAACTTGAAAACCCAGCTATGGCAATGCATGTTGAAGGGGCACTTGGAAACCCTGTAACATTTTGTCTTGCAAGGAAAGGGACCTATCATTCGATATATATTGAGAATATTGAAGTTATGGAGATTCATATGTTGCAACTCTGCCATAATAGAGAAAGAACCATATGTAGAATGGAGTAATACGAGCTGAAATAAAGTCATGCAGGGCAAGAACCGAGAGTTGCATTACATTATTCTGTGGAGCAGAATCCGAAACTGCTGCAGGGGAATGAATACAGGATATATAATATGGACCAATATATCATGTATATTATTTAATATATTGAAAAACTTATGTATAATGCACTATTGGAATAAGGTGTATAATGTGTTCTGTAGAGTATTTTCTTTCAGTCCTCTTGTCTTAGGCATGGATATAGTGGAAAAATTGTTGTTATAAAGAGTAGCTGACCTTGCCTCTATTTACAAAAGGAGAAGAATATATAAATGAGCTGTTTCATAAAAAGGACTATGTGATTAAGAAAATTGGTTTCCCAAAGTAATAGCATCAGGGTCAAATCAATATTGGACACAATCAAAGAAAATACATTTATTTTCTCTGAATTGTGTAATAATATTTTGACAATTGCAGTGCTGAAAAAAATCAGAATAATTGTTTACCCTAGACATTATCTCCCTGGAGTTTGGTAGCATATATGCTGCATCAGTCTGCCCACATTCTGGATCCGTTTTTTGTTTTTGGGGTTTTTTTAACTAGTAAATAGTATTTTTTCATGCCACCCTATTGATTTATAATAACTGGAAGATTAATTAAGAGCATTTTTTGTTTGTTTGTTTTTGTTTTATTGGGGGGGTTGGGGGTTTTTTTTGTTTGTTTGGTTTTTGTGTTTTTTGTTGTTTTTTTTTTTTAA
>JAWWEV010000115.1:11619860-11635529 GCA_035583235.1 Hafferia zeledoni
GGGGGTTTTTTTGGTTTGTTTGGTTTTTGTGTTTTTTGTTGTTTTTTTTTTTTCAGAGAGTCCAGAAGATCTGTTGGAACTGTTTACAATTCCACTTAAAGCAAATATAACACTGTACTTGCTGAAACTGGAAAACTATCCCTAAGGATTATTAAATGCCTTTTACAGGTGCAAAAAAGATCTCATGTTTTTAACAAATACATCCATAAAGAATTTTCACACATTTATAAAACCTGTTGCTAAACTGGTGAAAAGTCTTGTTTCTTAATGTAGGTGACTAAATGCTTCATAAGATGCGTTTCCCCCAAGGCACTTGATTTAAATGCCAGCCTATTTAATGTATTCTCTAAGAACAGAGGCAGAGCTTATAAATAGAACATTAAAGCATTTTTATACCCTGCATGTTGGCTAGGGATCGTACTATCAGTAAGTATTTTTTTCAGCTATTATGTTTTGCTCATTAGCTGTGTGGATGCCTTCAGCTGTAGTACAGGGTAATCCATGGAATGTATTTGCAGTGTCTTAGGGAAATATGAGGCTGTTTCACCAGTTGGATGTAACTCCTGATCAGAGTTTTTTAAAGTGAGTGAGTTTATCAAAATGCAAGCTGAGAGAGACAGCCTTTCTGATCCAATGATGCATGCTTTCCTGCTGGGGATGAATAAAATGGGCAAGAATTTCATAGAGTCATAGAATCATTTAGGCTGGAAAATACCTTTAAGATCATGGAGTCCAACCATAAACCTAACTTTGACAAATAGCATTTTTGTGTACAACTGTGCAGGTTCAAAAAAAGGAACTATTTAAATTCTGGACACAGGATACGTTGCAGTTGGTAGACAGAGCTGAATTATATATGAAGATATAAATAAATTGATACTCTGGGACTCTTCCCTAATCCAAAGACCATTAGAGTCAAAGTAATACTCTTTGGATAAAGGTCCTAAAGGACAACTCTGTGGAGTTATTGTATGGTCTGCAGTCTACCCCAATAGCACACTTCTTAAAACTAGATGGCTTGCGCTTTTTTTTTTTTTTTCCTGGGATGAGGATGTCTTTCTGTTTGATATTTGCCTTCCCAATGCTTTCTTTTTCCTCATGCTTATTGCATTTTTCTTTGCTACTTTATCTCAACCGTCTCTCTGCTCCACTTTTTTACTCCACCTCTTTTGCCATGTCTTCTCTTTAGGAATACCCCTTTACCTTTCCTATCCTTTTTGAACGGTTCAACCTCCATCTTAGCTTTGTGCCCTCAGCTGCCCAGCAAGATCATTGGGGAGTATCTTTTGCCATTAGATCTGACTCCACCTTACAAAGAAAAAGATGCTAAGACTCATTCACTCAGTTTCAAAAGGATATTTCATATGCCCTATTTAATTTGCTGCTTTATTTGGCCCATTGCATTGACCTATTCTGGCATAGGGTAAAGTTTTCAAAAGAGATGAGGTCATCTGAAGAGTCAGAGGATATTTCTACAGGGGAAACCCAGGTGTACTCTGCCCACTTTCTGAACTGATCAAAAGCCATATGGCATAGTGGCACGGCTCAGTAGCCTCACCCTGTGCTAGGCATGATTTCTGGTTGCCATAAGGGGTGTGAATTTTCAACTGTTAGTAAAAGACTCTGTAGAGACACTGTATGTGTCATATAAGTGCCTGAATTGCTTCTGAAGTTGAGTTCTTCATATCTTTTCAGAAATTTGGTCCAAAATTGTAAATAGCCTTTTTGAAAGGAAATAAACTTATTTGGCTCTTAATCATTATTAGTAGTGGAGTTAGGCAATGGTAATTAGTCATTGAGTTCTAATGTAGACCCACGTTTTAGTGAGATGATGTATGTAAGTTTCTACAGAGAGCAGGATTTTGTGAAATGTTTACTCTGAAAGCTATCCAGGTCAACAGAAATTCTATATTCTCTTAAAACAAAGCAAAACAAACCAAACCAAACCAAAACTAAACAAAACAAAAACCAACCAACCAACCAAAAAAAAAAACCAAAAACCCAAACAAACAAAAAACCACCAAAACCAACACAACAACAACAACAACAACAAAGAATGAAAATTCCTTCAATATTTTAAAAACCTGACAACATTTTAAATAGGTAATTTGTGGTCAACTTCTTCCTCCTTTCAGGAGGAATGTGCATTGAATTTCAAGGACTATGCTGTAATGCTGACATGACATTTTTAACTGAAATCTGTCGAAGGAGATGAAGGGTTACTAGAGGAGCAGGGATGTGATGGGCATGCCTGGGAAACTGTGAGCCCCTATATTCTTTCCAAATGCAGGGATCAGAGGTCTCAATTAGCAGAAATGTCCTGGCCCTGTTACTTCACTGCAGTATTAAGATTAGCAGTTATTGAGGAGTCTTATTCATTCCTGAATTTTTTGCATGTTCTATAGGAATACATTTTGACTAGCATGCATCATAAATATGAAACATTTAGCAAAGTTTTTACCATGCCTTTGGAGCTAACCAATTCCCTTTCATCTTGAATGGAAACCTTATCAGACCGATATATTTCAGTAAATATCCATACTCATGTCAAAGGAAGATGTGGCTGAATCCTTCATAGAAGAACTTCATGCAATAGATTATGGATAAAAGCAGCCTGCAATCTTGTAGAGTTTGAAAGAAGGAGAAGCTTTCGGCTTTAAAATATTTTTAAATATTTCAGCAACACTGTTCATGTAGCATTGCTCATGATCTATGGTATCCTCTTCATTTCTATTACTGCCCTCCTCCTCCGCCACCAAGAGTATAAGGAGGCAAATAGAAGCTGATCATAAATAGGGAGTATTTTGTAATGAGGGTGGTATTAATTTTGTTTCATTTAGTAGCACCAAACCCCCCTGGTTTTGTAGTTTTGGTGTGTTGTCTTTTTCTAGGAGGTGGAATAGTTTATTTCTCTATACATAAGGTGAAAATTAAAACAAAACAAACCCTAGACATTTTGTGTGGTTTGTTTGTTAGTTCCTCAAAACATGAGTAAAAGTGGATGTGAGTATGGAGTTCCTACATATCATTAAATCTGTGGCACACAGCTTACTAATTAAAAATACAATACAGTAATATTGCATGAAGTTGTTACTTGATAAATAGAGTACTCAGTGCCTTTGCATCTTGAACAGGTGCTGTTCAAAAATGTGCAAGCCATCTCCACATAAATTAATTTTCCTGAATGTGCAATAGTTTAGGGGTTTTAATGGCATGATTTTATTATTTTTGTCACTTCAGGGGTTTTTTGGGTTGTTTTGTGTGTGTGTGTCTGTTTGTTTATTATTTTGCTCATAGTGTTTAACAAGGTTAACATTTAGAACATACAACTTTATTTGTATAGTGGATTTGTAATTAACTATATTCAAACCATTTTCTATCTTGAGGAAACCAAACTGCATACAAAATAGGAATAAAAATTAGCTATTCATTCACTTTTCTGTAGCAATTACTATTATTAGTAATGGTGTAGTAGTTACCAATAAATCTGATGTATGTTTCCTGTTTAATATATAATGTGTTATTTCTATGTTTCAATTGATATCTCTAAACTGTATAATGGTTTAAACAACTTAATAAGGTTTAGGAACCTTGCTCTCTGAGATGGTGAATGTGCTTAAGTGTAGGTCTCAGGTTAAAATATTGGTCCTGCTTTCCAAAGTACTCTTGTGCATAAAATAGTCAGATATGTTATGAAAATAACATTACAGGTGTTCTAGCAACATAGCAAGTAAGTGGGTAGCTACAAAAACACTGGTCTATACATTATTATTATTTTTTTTAAATTTAAGTGAAAAGTAATTCAGAGTAATGTATTAATGATACTGTTTTGAAAATAATTGTGTGTTTTTCAAGGATTTTTTGTAACACAAATATATGACCTCACAACTTACATATAGTTTGCAGCAAAATCACTTCATTTACAAGTATTGTACATAGTTTGAGACCTCTAGAGGAAGGGTAATGTTGATTACTGTCTTTTCCTTTGATTTTCAGAAATGCTCTGCAAATAACTTTGACAGCTTCAATTATTGACAATAAATACAAAAAAACCCCAATGTAGGCTTTCTGTAAGATTTATAAATTACTTAGCTTGCGTATAGAAGGACATACCTTTGTGTCAGCTTTGAGGCAAAGATAACATACAATAATGTGAGGGCTGTGCTCAGCTCAGTGTTACCACTTAAGGTATTTTACAAGTCCAGGAACTGTACCTGCACAAAATAGATATTCATAGGCAAATAAAAAGTAAGCTTCTAAGAAACCTGAAATGGTCCCCAGTTTGCGACAAAATATTAGGCAGACATACCCAACAAAACAAGTGAAAAATCTGCCCACTATACGTCTGCTTTATCAGTTTGAAGTGAGCAGACATCCATGAAGCCTCTCAGTATATATAGAAAATGAATGGAGAATAACAGACATGAATCTGTTCTTTCATCTTATTCTAGTTAACCTTCTTTAAAATACAGAAGAAAGTATTCCCTAAAAATTCAGTGGAGCACCCACGGGCTTTCTGATTCTCTCTATATAGCTGTACAACCATGTAAAATTAAGTTTCCCACAGTTTTCTATTAACTTGTTTCTATTAACATGTTTCTATTAACATGTGATAACATGAAGACTTCCTCCCTCTTTCTACCCCTTCTTCTCCATGTCTTTTCTTCTCCTACTGAATAATGACAGGACAAAAGGATGGTCTGTAGGGAATTTGAATTCCATTAGCTGACCATTTGCCACCAGGGTAACTGTTCATGTGGGTTTTTTTATATAAACAGGGCCAGGCTAGTGGAACACTCTAAGTTCTCTCAGCACATTTTAAGTGCTTTCAGTGCCAGTGTGATCTCATTGTTATAAAGCACATGTGATGTGTTTACACTGTGTGCTACATATTTGCTTTTTATGTTCTTTTCTTGAGTTACAAGAAGAATGATCAATGTTAAAAGGATAATTTACAGATGTGGTTTTAGTTTTTGCATTCCAACTGAAGGTGTTACTGTGCTTTTCTAGTAACCCTGATATAGGCAATGGATGGATAGTTTTCCTTTCTTAATGCAGTCAGAATAGATTGATATATGGACTTAATTACCTGCACATAACAGGCTGTTATGATGAATTCCTTAAAATTAAGTACTATAAGCAGTTATACAGAATTAGGCATTTAAAAACCAAACAAGAGCTAGAAACATTTTTCCTGAATTGAATCTTGTGTCATATCTCTTTAGTGAGTGAAATTACACTGGTGTAAAATAAATGCAAGTGAGCTCATAAACAGACTTTTTTTTGTTTTTTTTTTTTTTTTTTTTTTTTTTTTTTTTTTTTTTGTCTGCTAAACACTGTACTTTTAAAAGGTTTAAAAATTAACAGGCTTATAACCTGGGCAAGAGTAGTAAAGTGCAGTGGTAGTTAATGGTAAAAGGGACTCCCCAAAGCTTTGTTTGTTTTCTTCTCTCTCTACCTCTTTCTGCAGAGAAAGCTTGAAAGAGGAACTGGAGGAAAGATAAAGCTCTGTGAAGCAAACTTTGAATGGTGTTTATGTGTTTGTCTTGTTGCAGAAACATCCTTGGGTTCAGTCACACTGCAGGTTTTTTGACTCTAGTATCTTGCAGATCTGTGATAGATGGAGATCAATTCAGAGTAGCACACAGGATTGGGTTTTACTCATCAGGAGAATAATTCTTAAATCCAGTTACCAAGAAATTCCACATTGGCAGCTTCTTGCATTAAAGGGCTTTTCTGCAGTGTGAAGGTGACAGTCTGAGGATCCACTAGTATTTGGTTCTGTCCTCATTTACTTTATCCTTCTTAGTGGCTGAATTCCAAACTGTAGAAATATCCCTCCAGTGGCTTAATAAAAATCTGGAGGTAATCTGAGGCAAATGATTCACTATACCTCTTTCTCAGGCCAGAGGAGAGTTACCATAGAGGCCTTATATATACTCAGATCTAGGGGGAAAATGAAGTTACGTATTTTGTGGATTTTAGTGCACATAGCAGTATCTTTAAAAAGCTGACTGTGAAACACATTTAAAACTTTGCACCATGGCAGCAAAACTGCCATTCAAGAGACTGTAGTTCTTGCAATTTTAAGTGAGTGCAGCATTGCCATTGAATATAATTCCTCTGATTTGTAGCTCTCAGACCTTCCAGCCACACTTTGCTTTCAAGTAAGCTTTCTTTTTTTTCTTATTTTTGTTGGTTCTTTAACACTTTCCCTTTGAGCCTAATGCTGTGAGGTGCTGGGTGTCTTTTGGGAATAGTCAGATGCTTTTAACTCCCAGAGACTTTCCTGGACTTTGGATGCACTTGGCACATCATAGGTGAGTGTGTCTCAAAGTTTGCTTTGATTCTGTGGAGTGGATAAGGGACAGCAATGATGGTGAATGTAAACCAGGAGATTACTCACACTAGTAACAACATTTTATGGGAAAAACTATAGTTTACATTATAATCCCTGCATTCTTTCCTACTTTTTCAAACATCTGTCTTCCTGGGCAACTGGTAATACTATTTCTTCCTAATACACCCTTGCAGTACACGGCCACAAAATGTCAGATAAAGTAAATGGCTTTAATCTGTAAGTTGCTTAGTGTCTTTATTTTCAGTTTTCCCAGAAGACATTCTTAGACTTCAAAGTGCACAATACATAGGTGGTGTTTTGTCTTTGTAGAACACCTTTTTTTCGTTAGGGATCCCTTTTTTTCTTGCCTTGCACTAAAAAATCTGTGTCACTAATTGGGCCAGTAATTTCTTGTCATATCATGTTAAGTAATGTATTTGTTATGTAGTACTCAATGGCTTCTTGAATTGTTTATTACACTTTGGGCAAACTGAGCAATTAAGTGAAACATGACTTTTAATTAAGAAAGGAAGGTGGAGGAAGGAATATTCAAATAGTCTATTGGGTAAATTTAAATTTCCCATTGTCTCATCAAAATGCCAATACTTTATATGTATGCAGAAAATTTCATCCTGCTCTTTATAAATCTGAAATAGCCAAGAAAAAAGTTGTTATTTTATTAGAACAAATAAGGAAAACATTCCATCCTTGTGAGAAATTAACTTGTTCAATTGTTGTGCAAAGCTGCCTTCTCATTTTTAATTTAAAAATTATTTTCTAATAGCCTCTTAGCATAATGAGTGCTAACAATAACTGGTTTGTTCAGGAAACACCATTGCCATTTGAGATTCATAATTCTGGATGTAATTCTTTATCTTCTTAAAATTTAATGAATTTACTAAGGGTTAATTGATTGTGAGAAGTACTGATTTATTTCCTTCCTGTCTTCTCATTTCAACTGACCTGATTCTATTGGAAATCAATATTAGTGGTGTACCTGTAATTTGCATCTCTTACATGTATGTATACATGGCAAGAAATGCATTATTTTTCTATCAGCTTTTTATAAGGCAGCAGTATCTTTGCTGTTTGCCTTCATCATTTTTTGTCATGCTTTCATTGTTTTGAGTTTTTCAGCTTTTCCTTGTTCTTACATTTAGCATCTGAATAGTTTAGATTTGTTGAGCATTTTCCCCAGATGATACTATGGATTCCTAATGCTTATCTGAAAATTCTCACTAGCATATTAGACTGAGCAAGTATTCTTGAACAAGAGTTCTTGAACAAGTGGGAGTGAGAAAAGGAAAGGAGGAACGTGATTTACATTAAATGGAACAGAAATTCTTGGAATGACTAGTTAAACAAAAACCCCAAATCCTACCAAATATGTTTGGTGTCAGTGTTACCTTTTTCTCACATCAGGATAAAGTGTTTCATATTCAGTTCAACCTTTTTACCTAACCTTTCCCAAGTCTTTCAACCCAACAAAATAATCAATCTTCTTTTTTCTGATACTATTCATTGAATTGACTGAAATGATGAACTGTACAGCCCCAAATCTGAAAATTTTCTTGCATTTAATGTTAATTTACAATTTGTTCAAAATATTCACAGCACACTTCACCACTGGATTCTGATGGTGCAATATTTTGACTGGAATTTGGACTTAATACTGCATTCCTTATAGAGAAGTAGAATACATACAAACAAACTTAATTATTTCCCTAAAGTCTAGATTAAAACAAAAACTGAATGTTCAAGCTGTAGCAAATTAAAACAGAATCCTTGCCAAGTACACTTAATCATGAAAAAATTAATTTCCTTGCACAACACTTAGTCAGTAATTGCTTGTTTTTGTGCAAACCTAAGTGGCATAGTTGTCTTTATGCTATTATGACCCACGTGTCAGCCAGTAAATGTTACATTTTTGAACTTGAATCAATAGTTAGCCTGGGTTTGAGACATGGATATTTGGTGCTTAGGCAGATCAGGGGGAAAAAGATTATACAACCATAATGATATGCGCAGCTATTTTCTCAAGATTTACCTTTGCTGCATGTCTTACAGACTCTTGGATACAATTTTTATTTTCAATTTCTACCTAAACCAAAATAAATTCCTTTTATCTGTTGAAAGAGGTCTGGCTTAGAATATATGATGTCAGCAAAACTGTCTGCAGGAGACTGAAATTATAGCTAAAGCTTCTCAAATAGCTCTCCTATTTCCATTTGTTACAAAGTCCCAAAATTTTGGTTTCTTGTAATCTTCCAGGACACAAATCTATACTCTAACTTGTTGGAGGGGTCAGTACTCTATTTTTTTTTTTTTTTTTTTTTTAGATTTACATGAATTGTGGCTGGAATTTAGCCTAAATCCTTTGGGAGACAAATAGAATCAGTCAGTGAACAAGGACTTTGCATCATCACTCACAGTGTTTGTAGTACAGTGTGGTTTTGTTGCAAGTGTAAATTGTGGTGACCTATGGTGACAATGAGGAAAGTGTCTAGATGTCACTGCAGGAAAAACTGGAAGATGGTGAGAGGCCAGCTGGCACATAATCCACCGTCTGGTTAAGCAGTGAACCGCGCCGGGGAATCCTCAACATCACACGGTCCTGTACTGCCTGAGTCAGATTCTGGTAACTAGGCACCCTCATAGCAAAAAGTGAAAAATGTTATTGACATACTGGAAGACTTAAAAAAATCCTAAATGCTGCAACAACGTTTCTGTAAGTCTTCTACCCAATGGCCTGGCAGGATTTTTTCCAAGACGATAATTTCAAACTTCCCTTCACATCCCTACTGGATCACTCCTGAAATAATGGCAAAAAGAATGATTCACAAACTATCTTTTTCTTCTGAGCAAGGAAATAAGTGCAGAAAAGACTAGACAAGCCTTGGCTATTTGTCTTTTTGGCTGCTTTTGCTCAAGTATCGCACTTATCCCTGCTCTCTTACTTTGGGTATGTGATTTATCCATGTTCTACATTGAGAAGATTGATTAGGAGTTGTTCACTTATTTTGGAATCATCCTTTTTATGAAAACCAAATGGCAGAAACACTGAGAGTATGAACATACCATGTTATTTAATAAATATAATATTCTAAAATCTCATACTAAGACATAAACTTGAAGTGAAATAACTGCAACTTCCATTCTTACCCTCCATTGAATTTAATCTTACAGGAAAAGATGAGGTTAGATAATATCCAGGCAATTTGTACAATTCCTTATTCCATAGTGTCATGAGAAAAAAATTTTAAAAAAAGTCTTTATTGATTTAGATCTAATTTAAAAATATTGCAGCAACATTATCTCAGGGATTCTTTATGCTGATGTCAAAAATGTAAACCATACTTTCAGAGGAGATATGAAAAACCTAAAAACAATTCTGTAGTTAATTGTAATTTCTAAACTTGTTTCTGTCTTTACTGGTAAAAATGTAACTATAAAACATACTGTAAGAATGCAATCTGGGCATCTCTGTAGGAGGAAGTGCTTTTCAGACTTTAGAGTACCTTTGCTGATAGCAGCATGGTAGAAGAATATGTGACTGCTGGAAAATAATAGTGACTACTCTCATTTCAACACTCCTTTGTAGAGTTTTAGACTAAATCCTTTGGGAGACAAGTAGAATCAGTCAGTGAGCAAGGACTTTGCATCATCACTTACTGTATTAAAAAGTATGGTAAGACTTTTATTGTTTTGCCATTGTACTAGTTGGGAGATGCCCTTACAGCCCGTTAATTTTTTTTGTAAACAAAGAGTTTGTCATTTGCCTTAATAGAAAATACCCATAACGAACTTAAATAAGCATATAAGTTCCAAGGTCATCACTCCCATGGAGTTGTCTTTGCTTGCATTCTGCTTTTGTTAAGGTGTCATCATATCCTATTGATCTTTTTCTGTCTGTACTTTAAGACTTAAAAGCCAGGAAGAAGGCAGGATTGGCATCTTTTAAAGATGTAAGAAGATACTCTGGCCACTTTCTTTATGGTAAACACAGGCAGGTAAAGCAATGGAGTAGATCTTCAAAGGGTGTAGTAGAATGAAGCTGCAGTTATATACAGTTTAAGGTTCTCAGAATATTTTTTAAAAAGGCTGAATTTGAATGAAAATACTTTCAGTGTAGTTAAAAATTCTGGGCTTCAAATCCTGAGTCCAATTTCATCTTCATTCCTATAGCTTCCGCTTCTAGTGAATATAGGTCATGTATGGGCATGTGTAAAAGGCAAATGTGCATTTTCCCCAGGCATATAAACTGTGGTAAGAGCTATCATTAAAAAAAAAAAAAAAAAATGTACAGCATCCAGCAAAAGGAAATCATGTTAAGTACCATAAGAATAGGAATGTCAATAACAAAAATTTAAAATAAAAATGAAAACTTTAAATCAGTCCTTTTCCCAATTTTTCCAATTACTTTCTTAGACCTGTCTGGTTCAATCATATATGGCTCAGTGTTGATTTTGCAATTACCATGAAGCTGCAAAACACAAGATTATGCAAAATCTTAGACTTTTTAATTCTGCTTCAGTTCTCCAAAGAAGAGCAAAATACTGCAACTCATATTGATAACATAGCTGTTTCAGGGCAATATCTAGATATGTGGGAAAAAAAAAATATGAAAACTTAATGGATCCTTTCAAGTAGGAGGATCATCTTGTCCCCTGTTACTTTCACAGATTTTGGTTTTTATTCTTTTCATCCTATAATTCTGGAACATTATTTTTGTCATTTCTTCTTTGTCTTCTTTATCCCTGTGTCCTGGACAGTTCATGTGTCTGCAAGTTTAGATTACTATAGACAGAAAGATGCAAAGCAAACTGTACCCTGATTACAGTAAAATGTGAGAAAGCCCACATAGTCCAGTGGTATTTGATTGCTATATTCTTTAAAAAGAAAAAAAAAAATATTGAAACCCATATCACTTGTAGAAGACAGTAAACTGCAGTCTAAAATTGCGTCAAGTGATGGTGGTTAGTATTGTTCCTTTAGTTAATGTGTTGCTGCAGTGGTTTCTCTCCCCAGTTCATTAAAAAATGAGTGAGCATCAAGCTTTTTCCTTTATCTCCCTGTATCTGAAACCTGATGGAATAGCTGAGTTTGGAAGGGACCTCTAAAGATCATTGAGACCAATCCCCATTCCCAGAATTTGCCTTTTAGATAGTCAAATACGCAACATTTTTACATATATATCTTACATGGAGATTTGTGGGAGTAAATTGAACAAAAGCCCAAATCTTACTACTTTTCCAATATATTTATCGTTTATGGTTTTTTATGGCTTTGGATTCTTTCTCATTTTGTTTCACCATTGACCTCTCTGTATTTGTCATATTACATATGTGTTGGGGGAAAAAAAAAAGAGAGAGAAAATATTAGGAAATAAAATGTTTTATTAAAAAGAGCAAAATAAAATCTTGTAAGAAGATTTAGAAGGTATATTAAAAATTCTGCAATTACATTAGAAATTCTTAAAACAAGTGACCATTTCCATAGAGAAGGTCAGGCCTTTTTACAGTCATCATGCTTTCCATGGATTTGATGTGTCAGGTTTTTGGGTGACGTCTGTTTTATTTTCCCCTGACATCATAATATGTAGGCCCATGATCATGATCTTTGCTGTGAACACATTACTGTTAATAGCAAATGATGGAATACAAGCACTGGGGATAGAATCTTGAGGTTCTTTTTAAAATTCCTGTTAACTTCAGTTGCCTTACTTTGCCTTAGACAAAGTAAAGGCCAGGAGTTGAGGTCTTGGACTCACTCACTGAATTGCTTGCCAACACACACTGACTCGTGATGTGAAGAACAGCTTATAGATATTTAGGAGTGGTTAGTCACACTTGCTAGAGCTTGTATAGTCCAATTGGCTTGGACAAGGTTTGGCCTTGACAAAGATGTTAGAAATTACTCAACTACTGGAAAAATCTAATTTGGTGGTTATCTGCCAGTTTAGTGCATGTTGGTCTGGTGGCCCCCTTGGCAGTTATTTTTGCATTTGCTGTGGAATGGTATTTAAAGATTGCAAGCTGAGGACCCCACAAGACAGCAGTCAGCCAGAACATCCTTCATAAATTGCACTAGTCAAAGCCTTAAAGGTACTTCTGATGGCACTTAATAATGTAATTTCTCTCTCTAGTAAGCCCAGCCTGAGTGGAGAAAGAGAATACTCTGTTGCAGGCATTGCATTTTCTATTAGCCTTTAGGAAAATCATTCTCTCCCTCGAGGTCCCCTCTCTTAATGTGTCCTTAAATGGTCACGCTTTTGATAATGCCATCAGGAGAAATACTTCTGCAGTTTGCTTTGACCTTTTTGCACTTCCTCATATTTTCCCATTAGTCTCAACCCATATAAAACTAACTAAGCTTGACTCTTCAAATGAAAACTGGCCAAAACCTCTTTGGGAATTGTTGAGTCTTTTAGAGACAGAAAGAAAAGAAAAAAAAAAAAAAAAAACAAAAAAAAAAAAAAAACAAAAAAAAAACCAAAAAAAAAAGGCATTGTGATATCTGAGAGTGAACTAATTAGACAAAGAAGATATCAGGGACTGTTGTTATGATGAAAAAAAAATCAATAATTTCTTCTTTACAGAAATAGAAACAGCTATGAATCTTGGAAGAAGGAGGGTTAAGTCTAGAACACATTTTATACATCATTTCACATGCACTGAAGACAGCGGACAGGCTTCCCTCTCTGCCTCTCCAAAACCCACATTACAATATTTTAGGGTCATTTGAGTGAAAATTGTTCCTCATGAGCCTGATTCCATTGTTTAGCCTGTTTCAATTTATGCAGACACCTTTTCTATAATGTACAATTTCATTATTATTTCTATATTTATAGGTGGGAAAATTAGCAGTGCACAATATTGAAAACTATGTCTTTCTGTAGTAGATTACTGAAATATCAGAAAAAATTATAGTAGCTCAAAGGAAAAAAAAATAGTGGATTTTAGTTCTTTCCACCCTACCTATCAATATTAAATAAATGTGGGTTTAATTCCAGTAAGATTAATAAAACACTATATAATACAATGTATATGGAATATACTCCTCTGGCAGTAAGGTGCACAGTGATGTCTTATCTATAAGACCAAGAAACCAGCTCAGCTTAAACAAGGTGGTTCCGTTAGATTGATTTAGGAATTACATTTTGCACTAGCAATTTGAAATTGCCAAAGAAGTTTTTAAAAATGGGGATTTTTTTATAGTGGACAACATTGAGAAGAGAGAAAAGTACCATGTGGGCATGTCCAGGATAATGATCTTTATAAAAACTTGTTCAAAGAACCATCACGATGAACATTTTTGAAGCTGAAATCTATTTTTAAGATGGTTGAAATAGGAAAATTACACTGATTGTCAGTTATCTGGAATTGTTGTCAGTGATTTGGGTGATTGTACTTGACAGTATTAAATGCAGTGAAGCTTTTCTGTTCTCTGTTACTGTTGTGACACAAATGACAATGTATTGCCTCAGTGAATAAAAGGATGCTGGACAGATTTAACTGACTTCTGTAGAAACTTCTCTCTGCAACCCAGATGGGAAAAGACTGGGAGGTGGCAGTGGAAGTGGCTGTCTTCCACCTCCCATGCTCTCTGTATTATTCGTTACATGTGTGAACCAGAAGTAGAGAATTTTATCTGGCATTGTGAGTTAAATTTATGGTGAGGTTAATCTGAACAAAAAACCAGAGAAAATTGGTATTTCTTTTAAAAAGCTTTGAGTAGAGAGAGGCTTAAATCTGACTTCAGTCCTGTGCACAGTGGTTAATTTATTTCCATGTGAAACAGACCTTTTTGTCACTGAAATGAGTCTAGATACTACCAATATAGTGGTATTGTACTCCTATATCAAGAACAGAATACACATTTTCTAAGGTCAAAAATCTCTTGCAACTGAAGAAGACTGTAGATTGACATAGTTAAATTCTTCCTTCTACCAAAGTGATCGGAAGTTTCTCTTTGCAATAATTTAATAAAAAGCATGTATTAAAATTGCTTGTGTAGGGTTCAGTGCCTTGAAAAGCAGTTTCTATCTTTCTTTTTTTAAAAAATAACATAGTGCATCCAGTTCTGGAGTATCCAGCACAGGAAGGACATCTACCTGTTGGAGGGAGTCCAGCAGAGGCCACCAAGTTTATTAGAGGGGTGGAAAAATTCCTCTATGAGGAAAGGCTGAGAAAATCTGGTAAAAAGCCTTAGGTGACCCAGTGGTGGCAGGTGGTGAGACACTGGAACAGGTTGCCCAGAGAAGTCAAGGCCTGATCCCTTGAAAGGTTCAAGGCCAGTTTGGATGAGGCTTGGAGCAACCTGGTCTAGTGGAAGGTGTCCCTGCCCATAGCAGAGAGGTTGGAAACAGATGATCTTTAAGGTCCCTTCCAGCCCAAACCATTCTGATTCTATGATAAGTCATTTGCTACTGAAAAGACAATACAGCAACATGTTGTACTGGTAAATTTAATTTTACATATATGACATGGATAAAATATACATATACTTAATATTTACCTTTATAGTTCACTGATCAGTTAGAATGTTGTTACACACACTGATTTGATGGCAGAAATTATATTCTTCAGTAAAAACAGGTACTCCACAGGAGCCAGTTCTGTCTGAGGTTGTGATGCTCTGAAACTGTGATTTAGTAGGCTGTAACATTTTCATAGTTGTTAGACTAGTCATGTAAATCCTTCTTAGTTTAGGGATCATTGACTACTTAGACTGTAACAGCTCCTTAGGAACCACTACAACCCTGGATCCAGCTACCAATGTTGCTGCTTTGCAGTCAGGTTGAATATTTCTATTTATATTCTGGGTTTATACTTACAAAAGCAGCAGGGAGATAGTGCTTCTAATTTTAAATGAGGAGATTTTTTTTTTTACAGTCTTTGGATTCTTTCTGCAAACTAACTGAAGTAGCTTTATTTAAGAAAAAACAACAAAAAAACTCACACACCACCTGAACGTAAACTAGGCTGAAGCAGATCGGTTTTTCTCCTACATGGATGTATTGCACATGAGTAGTAGTTCCTTTTTGAGACAACATGCTGATGTTTGCCTCCTTTGCATAGCAAAGGTATTTAGTGCAAAAATAGAAGTCATCTTTTGAGATAACCCATTTCTGTGAGAAAAATTCTCGGCTCAAAAAAATTTAGAAAGAGACGAGTTAAAAGAGCAAAGCAAAAATGAGGTTTATTGGCCAAGACCATGGGCACAGGATGCTTCACCACAGCTAAGTCACCAGGAAAGCACACCGAGGAGGGGGAGGTCACCCCAATTTATGACTTACACGCCACGCCCCTTCCCTCCCCTCCGATAGT
>JAWWEV010000115.1:11635629-11693894 GCA_035583235.1 Hafferia zeledoni
ACTCCCCTGCTGGGGCTGCTGCCTTACAGACTGCCCGCCAAATTCGCCTGTCTGAGCTGCATGTGGAGAGATCCCCTTCCCCCCCCTCCTTAAAGGGTAAGTCCCATTTTCTAAAAGCAAATTAACATGGAACCTTTGAATTCAACTGTTCCATCAACCAAAACCCCTTCTTTCCCCACCTCCCACAACGAACCCCACTCATTATTTCTCACAATTTCTAGAAGATTGATTTTAAAAAGGAGATTGTTCAATATACATGAGTCAAAGTGTGTTGAAATGCAGCTTTTTAAACTTCATAAGTGATATGAGGTTTCCCTTGTGTGAAAATAACCAAAGAAATTGTTCATTCATATGTGTTGCAGAATGATAGGTGCCTAGAAAAATATCAGAAATTCTGATTTCAGTTTACTGACTTGTATTTATAGTTGCACTTTAGTTTTATCACAGTAGGGCTAGTTGTGTCAATAATGGTTCATCAGTGTGAGCATGAGGAAGTCACAGTATGGCCCTTAGTGCTGTAATAAAGCTTATGAAGAGACATCTCTAAAGTAAAACTAAATATTTGATAAATTATTCAGGCTAGAAGCAAAAGCTTTAAGCCTCTTATTGTACTGTATCCCTTTTCAGTAATTGTTTCATGAACTTCAGATAACACAAATGTATGTAAGGGTGCGATCTGAGAGGGAGTTTCTCTTACTTTGATGATGTATACATCCTCCATGGTATGATGCAAATAAGAATTGCTTAAATCATTGAATAATCTCAAAGAACTATAGTATCATTTAGATTGGAACAGACCTTAAAGATCAGCTGATTCCAAACCCTCTGCAATGGGCAGGGACAAATCTCAGTAGGCCAGGTTGCTCAAAGCCTCATCCAAGCTGTTCTTGAACACTTCCAGGGATGGGGCATTCACAATTTTTCTGGACAACGTTTTCCAGTGCCTCTCCACCCTCCCAGTAAAGAATTTCTTCCTGATATCTAATCTAAATCTACCCTCTTTCAATTTAAAACCATTATCCCTTGCCCTATGACTACATGCCCTTAATCAAAATTTCCCCATCATGTTTATTGCAGGCCCCTTTAGGTAGTGGAAGGTGCTAAAAGCCTTCTCTTCTCCAGGCTGAACAAACCCAACTCTCAGTCTGTCTCCATAGCAGAGATGCTCCAGCCCTCTGATCATCTCTCTAGCCCTTCTCTGGACTTGCTACTCTGGACTTCAACATCCAGTCATAATCACGATGACTCAGTCTCATTGTGTTACATGGCAAGTCCAGTGTAGGTTCCATACAAAATACATTTCAAAGGTTCAGAGATGTCTTTTAATCCAGGCTGAAATGTTCTGACATCGAAGCCAGCTCTGCAGATTTGTGAATGATGGGTCGCTAACACTCTGATTCAGCTTCTTCAGTGTAAATCAGCTGATGGCCATTGAGCATATCTAAGAGCTTTTAGTGGTGTTGGACAAGGGCAAGACCTTGACACATGTCAGTTTCTCTCAGGAAGGGAAGCATGGGACGTCTCTTTAATGACATCTTTTAAAATATTCACAGTTGCTTTAAGCTCTAGTCTCTATTTTGAAGATTCATATGAAGTCCATGCTGATGCTATGTAAAGGCATGACTATTATAATAGGGTTATAGCTTCTCCTATTGTATAATTTCTTAGTGTCATTGAGCATAGTAATTTCTTAGTTCCTCTTTTTATGGAGCCAAGCAAAACTCTCATGAGCTACTTTCATCTTTAGTGTAAGAAGAAACTATTTCTAGTGTCTTATATGGACATATGCTCAGAGTTTCATATGGATTCTTAATTGTTTTTAAAATCTTGATTTCTTGTTTTGTTACCTTCTTTCAAACAGTTGTAAATTTTATCTTCACTGTCCTTGCATTCCCAGTTTTATTTCACCATTTATCTTTCAAAAGTTTAAAAGATCCCATGTTCTATGTTTCTGTGGGTTTTTAGTTTATACTCACAAAGATCTAGAGACTTCTCTGTTGTAGAATTTAGTATTTATAGATGATTTTTAAAGAGGCTTCTCAGTTAAAATATAAAAATTTGAGACTTTAGCATTTGGAATTATGGCATCAGTGCTGATTTAGCAGTTTCTCAAAGTACAGGTTTAACACATTTTCTGTATGCGTACAACATATTTTTATACTTTTTAGGGGTACCATATGTAGCTTTAAAAATTCTGCACTGGTAATGCTGTCAGTCCTGAGCTCTCAAATCAGCACGGTTGTCAGCACAGTCTGTGGCAATATTGCTTTGGAGGCATGTTTGTAGCTTGAAATGGGGAAGAGCACTTTGAAAAATGGAGAGCAGAATTATCCAATGTGGGATTCTCTCATGCTCAGGAAAGTGATTTATGCATGGAGTATACACATGAGATGCACTTCAACATGCAGGGATGTTTTGGATTGTTTCTGTCAGATTGTTCCTTTGAATAATGTTATCCAAGTGAAGAATTACTTCATTTTACAATGTAAATGGACATTTTATGAAATTTACTTTAGAAACATGTTAAAATAACACTGATGCTTAAGATATATTTCAGAACTTATGAAGCTTAGGACATGAATTTATTTTTTTATCTCAAATTATGTTTTTCCTTGTTCTCAGTTCACCAACATTTTGCACCTTTTTTCCCCCCAATGGTTAAATTGAAAATCCCATTACAGAGTTCTTCTATTAATATATATGCTTGACAGTATGTTTCCAAGTCTATGCCTTTGGTTAAACAGTCTAATAAATAAGTCTTGAACATTACTGTCTAACTGTTAAAACAGAAGGGGTGAGGTTAAGTATCCAGTGCCTTTCTCCTTGTGTAGTTGTTAGAAGCAGTGTAACATAGCCTGACACATCTGCCAGCACTTCACACCCACTTGCTCATGTATAATGACTGAACAAAGGACAAAGCCGTATAAAATCACACTTTGTTTTTTAAGTAGAAATGATAACAGGTTAGAGAAAAGCAGAAATATGAGCTGAACAGTACATTAGAGAAACAGAACTCTAGTGGAAAATACTGTGGCATTTTATAAGTGATTACTAATTATGTTAGTAATTATGTATATGTAGCTACAAGTTTTCAGAATATAAATAAAGATCAAATTTGACAGTGTGCAAATAAAACTATTTGATTCTGATGTGTGTTTTAAGAGAAAAGACAATCAAGGAAATCAGTAATTTATATTCTTTAGACTAATTAAATACTTTTTAAAAATAAAATTGATACAATTCATAGAAAACCTACATTCTTTTAAATAAAATTGATTCCCCAAAAGCCAACCAGATGTAGGTTAGTGTATCCAGTGTAGATTAGGAAAAAAAGAGTTTTATTGAAAAAATGTACCCATCCTTTGTTTAGAAATAAGGACTGAAAATTGAAGCCTATTAGGGAGGCAAGAAGGATGTTCTATTTCCCTTCCTCTGACCTGATTGATATTTTCTTTTCTGGCTCCTGACATGTTTTTTACAATGCAGACCACAGAAAAATAGCTGGCAACTTGGCTTGATTTTCTTCCAACCTTTAGACTTCTAATGCGGAAAAAATGTCTACTAATTTCTATTTCAGTGTTGCCATAGATACAGTTTCTATGATGTTTTTATTTTTACTTCTCTCTCTCTCTCTCTCTCTCTCTCTCTCTCTCTCTCCTTTCTCTCTCTCTCAATCTCTCTCTCTATGTATCTGTCTGCTAGCTAACAACTTTTATTCTTCTTTCCCCCTTTACTTTCCATGCTTTCCAACTATTCCCCTGTATAAATTCTACTTGCATAACTTAATCAGTTGTTCGTATTTTCTTATTTTTTTGGTTTGGCAATTCAGAATCCTCACAGTTTACACTCTGATCAATATTTGTATCCTGCAGTACCCCACAGGTAGTGTCCCGTGTGTCTTACTGGGTTTTGAAATATTCTTTCTACTATTGAAACTCCCAGAACTTAATTTTGCTTTACATACTGTTCCAAGGAATGCCTTTAGGTTCCCCCCTCCCCCTCTGTTCTCAGGTCGTACAGGATTTTTCTTTGATTCTTTGTAAAACACACTCTCTCACACTGCACTTTCTCCATTTTCTGTGTTTCCAGATCCTCTTCTCTTGATTTTTCTTTTCTGCTTACAGTGAATGCATACAACAGCAGTAACTCGGGATGCATTGCCTGTGTAGGCTTAATGTACCTTCTTGTCTGCAGTCATTCATCACTGCTGTTGAATTGCTTTTACTGAACTGCAGTTCAGTGATGTACTTAAATTAGCTGCCAACTACTGCTGAAAATGTTTCATCCCTATTAATTAACAACAACAAAAAAAAACCCCATTACTTTATTGCTTCTTCTTCTTATCATGAAAGTGGGCATTTAATTCCTAATATCGTATGTGAAATTTATAATCTCCTAATCTAGTAGGAATAAATCAGATCATGAACAAAGAGTGCCTGTGTTTTTCCATGTCAGTTACACCTTTCACTCTAGGGACAATGGCACTGGGCCCATGGTATCTTGACAATACTCACAGTCTTAACTGTGGAGCTCTGATGTGTAGATCTAATTCAGGGCTTGGAAAGCACCTTATGTATTTCCAGGACAGATTAGATTCCAAATTATAGATTCACTGAATAACCTTCCTTGGAGAGTGAAGTTTCTTTTTTTCCTTTGGACTGTTTATGATCCTAAATGGAGCACTTGACTTTGATGCCTAGAGTTAGCTGCTGTCTTGTGATTTCTTATGCACACATTTCATCATGTGGCATTCGCCCCTTTTAGGAAACACAGAGCTTGATTCTCCTTAAATAATAGCTGTCATCAATTTTAATAGGGCTGTGCTCAATGCAAATATGTATCTAGAGACATTCTACCTTCTTTGAAGCTGGGCAACATGATAATTTTCTTTTACCACCCAAAGTCATTTTTGTTGAGCTGGTTTTTTGTTTTGTTTGTTTGTTTACCAGCAAGTTTTTCTCTACCTGTTATTCTGTCCTATTGGACATTTATTCTGGACTTCCCCTAGGTCTTGGAGGAAGTATCATGTACCACCTTACTCCTCCTCAAATATTTATCTTCTCACCTTTTTGTTGAAGCAGTGATTTAGCCTAGGCAAAACTTGATTAGTACAAATCTAAGATTGATGTGTTTGGAGATTGAGACATATTAGCAGCATGCTTACTGTACTGTCTTTTACCTGTGTATGGACCAAAAGGAAAGGAAAAATGCTTACAAATAAATCAGAGCTACTGAATTTTATAAACTACTTTGAAAGAACTGATTCTTAGTAAGAGTTTTGAAGTTACAAAATAAATGGTAAGCTTCATACTGTAAAAAATTGAGGCTGGTGCAAAGCAAATATTTGTATGTCTCCTTTTACAGTTTCTGTGTTCTTAGTGTCTGTCTGCATCTGATGACCAGTTAACAAAGCCTAAATAATCATTTAGCATGTTATAGTTGATACAGTTTTTTTAATAACAGTTTCAAAATTCCTGCTTTGCTGCCTATCGTCTTCTGAACTGTTCCTCCTCCCACATCTGTGTTAGTAAAGAAAATCAGCCCCTCCCCATGCAGTGGAACTTGCTGGCAGTATTCTTGTATGCTTTTTAACCAGCGTAAGTAGCACTGGGATTTGCTGAGGAAGTGTGACTTACCTCATCTGGAACAAGCATGTAAACTTTAGGCATTGTATTTTATCTAGCCACAGGCAGTCAGGCATTACTGGAAGGAATTCTATTGCCAGTTAGCTGTTTAGGAAATATAGGATGGGTATAGGGAGACAACTCTTGGAGATGTGTTTCCACACCTTTCATACAAGAGAGAAGCTTTGTATCAGCTTCACTCTGCTGTACTTGTATCTACTCTGGGGAGCCAGCACAAGGATATATGACTCTTTCCAAGTAGTATTTCCAGTTTTACAGCACCAGAGACAATCTCTTTTTATTTCAGTGTTGCTGTTTCTCTTCAGTTGTCTTCAGATGAGTTTTTCCTGATTTACTTTGGTGCTTATAAGAAAAGAAACAATCTCTGGGATCAATACTTTTGCTTTGAATGCCTTTACCTTTGTTATATAAATTTAATAAAATGCAAATAAACAGAAATTAAGAGGTTTCTTAAGTGATATTTGGTAATACTTTAGAAACTGGTGTATCTTTACAGTATAGCTTTTTGTTTGGTTTGGGTTTTTTTGGTTGTTGATTTTTGGGGGGATGGTTGGTTTGGTTTTTATTTGGTTGGTTGGTTTGGCTTGATTTGGTTTGTTTTGGTTGTCTGATTGGTTCAGTACTAAATGGGAAACATGACTTCTAAACAAGTATGGCTATAGACACTATCTTTTCCTAATCCTCTGTTACTGACCTTGTAATATACCTATTAAAAAAAGAGTCAGTTTAGCCATAGTCACAATTCATGTGATTATTATCTCACATAGTCTAAATAGGTAATGTTATTGTGCACTTTATGCTACAATTCTGCTTTTGAGCTCAATAAGTGAGTACCTGCATTATTACTAAGTATTTATATAGAAGCCCATGTAGCCAAGAATCCACTAGTACCAAGACCGGTACAAATATAGGAAAAGCATAGAATAAGGATCTTGAAGATTACAGGAAAGACTGGACCTGTCTGAATCACAGGTATGGTAGTTAAGAATCTAGGTATCCTCCAACACATCCCTAAGAATCTTTAACAAGATCCATAAGAATCTAAGTATCCTCCAATCATTACAATGGGAGTGGTAGCTAAAAGCGCGAATAGTCTCTTCCTGGGCTGCAGCAGAGCCTGGAGTCCCAAACTGTGAAATCTCTGGCTCACCTTTCCCACTGATTTCAGTGCAAGCATGCAAATCTTCACCTTTTGTCCATTTTCTTCTCCAGCTCCTATTAGTAATAGTTATATTTTCCTCCTGTCAGGTTGTCCTTCATTTCTTCTCCCCTTATTTCCTCTCCAAAGTATATGGTACTGTCATATTTGGATTTCTTGGTATTATGCTCATTATGTCGTCTACTTGTTGTATCTTCCTGGTATAACATTATTTTTTCCTCTGGCTATATATCTGATTAGTATTCACCACTTTGAAAAATGCTTCAGTTTTACTCTCCCCATGGACTTTCCTTTAAGAATGTTTACTTCAGGCAAAGGACAGATTATGCTATCATGTTGTAAAATCCTAATAATACCAAAAAATGCCGCTAATGAAATGAATTTGGCCCTTTTTTACTAGACGACCATTGAGAAGGTGTCCCATAGCAGTGGGTTTATTAGAAAGGAAAATCCAAATTTAAAAAAAAAAAAAAAAATGAAAGAAAGACAGCTGTATACATTAGCAAATTAGACATATCAGAGACTATCAGTTTAGAATCTGTTTGCAGTTTCTGATTGCTTTTCTGACAATAACAGGGTTACAGTAGTGTGAAAACTGAATCAATAAAATCAACCACATGCCCTCTGAGTCGAAGAGCATATTGCATGGCATCGAATATTGCACTATATATTTGTCCCAATAAAACCAAACCACTATTGATTCAGTATAGAAAGGGCACAGAAAATACAGTGGTTACTTTTATTTCTAAGAGCATGACTGTATTTTGCTTGGAGTCTAGAACTATTGAGAATTAACATTAGTCATGATATGTTTTCATTTATATCCAGTTTATATTTTACTTTCCAGCAAGTATATTACTGCTGCAATATGTGCTTTTGGTGATCTTGACCTTGGACTGGGTGCTATATGTTTGAAATCTACTGGAAAAAAAAATCTGGCCTCTAATGCAGCACATTTGCTGCAGTGAGTATGCTGCTGTGAACAAGTTATCCTGGTTTCCAGTGATGTGTTGGGTAAGGACTGCAGAGTCTGAGGTCTCTGTGTGTGGAACCATACCCTCAAAATCCTTCTTACTGGCTCTGCGCACACCCAGATGTGAAAATTGGTTATGGATTGCGGAGGGGTAAATAATATGGTGTTTATTGTGCCCTCACAAATACAGATGATACATGATATTGAGTCTGAGATGACAGAGAAAATGCTACAAAAATGTCTATAAATCTCTTCTGGCAGAACTGGTAACTGCTGCTGGCACATCACTGTGAACAGGTCTGAAATTCAGCTGGTGTGTCCCAGCTGCTCTGAAAGGGTTCAGAAAGCGCACATCTTCAGGTGCTTTGAGAACAGGCTGTGTTACCTGACCTAGTCCACTTTTCTATGTAGGCAAGGCTGCTTTTTTCTCCCTCATTGTGTGTGATTGTTGGCTGCTGAATGTACAGAAGAAGGTCACACTGATTGTAGTTGCAGAGTTGGGTTTTTTGATAGTTGTCCAAAGGTCAGTCTGCTTGTTCTTTTACTATCTGTCTTGAGTGCAAAAAAAATAAATGAAACACATTGAGGCAAAAAATCCCAAACTATAATAGTTCAGAGTATCTTTTCAGATGAAATGGCACTTTATTCCCTTACAAAATATCACATAGAAGAACACGAGGAAAACATACCAATTTGATGTCTTTTGAAAATGTTTTCTTAAGACTGCCAACTTGGAAAGCAACTGAAAGAAGCAAGGGTTACATTTTGTGATTGTTGCACATGATGTGACAGCTTAAGTGTCTTCACTAAAGGAGAAGAAAGTTCCTCAAAAGCTGTCCTCTATCAGTGCAAATTGCTACAGAAAGCAATTTACTATATGCTGTCCAGAATTAATAAATTGAGTTATTGATGTAGGATCCAGGTCACCAGCTAAACTGAAGGGAAGACTAAAGGGCACAGTGTCTTGTTCAAACAGTGGGGTGTTTTGGTTTTTTTTTTTTTGGTTTTGTTTTTTTTTCTGACTAGAAACTGTATTTTGGCTGAGACAGAGCTCATACTGACTCAGCACTTGAGATAAAGAATCTTTTTCTGAATCTGAGGTTTCTGCATATTAGTGACAGCATAGTATATTGAGGCTGAGACTGATAATGGTACTAAGTAATCAACCCTTTTAAAAAAGAAATTACTTTGATGAACATTTACATGAATATCAGTGTAAGTACAGGGCGTGCTTAGAACCATTTAACATGACCTTCATTTTGATAACAGCTCTAATTAGGTAGGTTTTGTAGAAGCTGACAATCAATGATGTTTGCATTAATGTAGTACCTTGTGGATTCTATTTATCTACAACTTTGTGAATTTCATTCTTTCTTTATCATTTTTGTCTTATACAATGAGTTTAATCCCTTGAGCAGATGAAACATCCACAAAATATTAAGTGTTCCCAGACACAGGTGCTAGGAGAGGAGTGCTCTGCAGGGGTGTAGGTTTGGATCCATGGAAGTTTAAGTCCCCAGCTCTCAGATAGGGCCATCTGGGCTGTTTCAGAGGAGGAAAGGCATCAGTTCAGCTGCACTAGCTTGCTAAAACAGTGTACCACTAGGTCTCTTGGGTGCTATTGGTGACCTAGGAAAGAGGAAATAATATACCTGGGATAACATAGTCTGGAGGTTGAGGAATCCAGGCTTGTTTGCCATGCCTTAAGAGGATTTGCTTGTGATTTGGTTGTGCATTACAATTATGTCAAGTTTATCCAATTGAGTTAATATGTTACAATAGCAGACTTCTCCAGCCACCAGCACAATAATTAAAGCAAGACTCATTTGTTAGGTCCAACATCTTTTTAAGATGTGTTCCATGTTTGCATAAGCATAAAGAGGCTCACAGAGTTACTTTAATTACTTCACAACATTTTCTTCCTTGGTTGTGCCCTCTTGTGACTCTTTCTTAAGTGTTGGATTCAGTTCTGTTGATGTTTCTATTGAAGGGACACATTGTAATTCTAATCCAAAGCTTTTTCTGTATCCTTTCCCTTATTCGTGAAGTAGTAAACCCCAGCTTTTCCCTTAAACTCACTCCTGGTCCATGTATGGAACTGCTCACATGTAGCTTGTGTTTGAGAAAGGCTGAAAACTGCTATGGAACATGAAAATGCCTCATTATTTGCATTTGCAAAGTAGGAGTTCCTCCTTATTTTTTAAGGAGGCTTTGGGTATTTTGGGGTCATGTATACAGATTCTCATTTCAGCTGTTAATTCTAATAATCTTTTTCTTAGTGAAAGTTCAGGTTTCCTCAGTTTTTGACCTCATTAGATTATGAGGGTTTGGGAAAGATTCCTGTTCATGAAACACATGACATTTTTTAACACTGCTAAGATTCTGTGCAATACAGATATGAAAAACTCATGTTTGGGTCTACAAACATTAAAGAGGTTTAACAGGAATGAATAGCAATTGCTGTTTAAGGAAATACTCCGTGTTTTTCATTATAGTTATAGTTTAACAATCCTATGGCTAAATATAATGTACAGCCAACTTTTTGAATTTAGGTGGGTCAAGATTTCTCCAGAAAATGTAGAAATTGCTCTTTTGGGATTTGTGAAAAATTTGTTTTTTCCTTGTATGCGGTTATACATCATCTTTTATTTATCAAAATGTAAGTTGAAGCTTCTCTTCCTTCTGTTTTAGTATACAAGGCATTTGTAGTTTAAGGACTCTAATATTGAACATAACTGTAAGGTACTTTTTTCTCCAAGCAGAAGAAGGAGAGTTGTTTGGAGACATGGCCTGTGCCTCTGAGAGCTGCTCACCAGGTTACCACATTGTTAGAAACCACACAATTTGTCTGAACTCTTGCAGATCAGGATTAGAAAAAGGAGACAATGGAGGATTGATGAAAGGGGAAATATGAAGTGACTGAAACCCTACTCCCATTACAAACAGTTGCTGATTTTTTTTTCTGTTCAAGGTCATTAAGAATAAAAACATGGGTTTGCTTATCAGACGAGAACTTCATTACTTTGTTTCAGAAACCAACAAACACATCAATTTTAGCTGCAAAAATCATGCAGTTTAACTTTACAAAGGTGATTGGAAAGTTTGATTAAAAAATTAATAATTTAGAAAGGTATGGTTTTAAAGGTAGTAACAAGAAATTTGCTGAAAGCTTTGAATAGGATGAAATGCATTTAAGAACTGACTAACTTATTTTCAAAAAATTATGCCTATTTTTAGCAAAGATATTTTCAATCCAATGATATATATTAGAAGAGTATGTAGTTGAGCACAGCAGACAGGAACCATTGTGCTCCTATAGTTAAGGCTACATTAAGGCTTCTATTACAGTCTTGTGTATTTTATGAGATAAGATGGTTATAGTAATTGGTTCCAGACTGAAATGTTGCTTGGAAGATTGAGACCTGAGATCACAAGTTACTCTTTTAGAAATGTATTCAGGGAATTACTTAAACTACTGTGGCTTGTTTATGGTAAGCTGGATTCCCAAGGTCCCCATTAAGGTTCATTAAAGGCAATTTTGCTTAAACTAGTAGGTAGACACAATACTCATACAAGTACTTTACAGGGTCATACCCTCAACTAGTGGGTTGCAGTTTAAATAGGTGCTTAACCCCACCAGATCAGGATCTGTGAGTGGATTACTAACTGAAACATCATCAGAAATTTCATATAGGCATACTGAGGTGTTTTTGTTCACCAGAAGCATAAGAATTAGTATGCCCATCCTTTATCTGTAGGGACAGCTTTGAAGTCCTTGATGGCTGGTGGCACTGTTGGGTACTGGTTCTTTTTCCCTTGGCAGTGCAAGCTGTCTCAGGGGAAGGAAGAGCCTATTCACTGAATCACAGAGTCATTTAGATTGGAAAAGACCTCTAAGATCAAGTTCGACCTTTGACCAATTACCACCTTGTCATCTAGACCATGGCACTAAGTGCACCATAGCATAGCTATTCCAAGCCCTCGAATTTGATCTCCTTCCTTGGTTGTGCTGTGGGATACCTCTGCTACTGACCCCAGTGTGTGCGAAGCAACATGAGCAATTGTGCCACATAAGCCAGAAGACATGCTGTTTCTCAGGTGGGACTTGATTCATGTGAAATTTGGAGCCAAGGTGTAAACTAAGGAACAAGGCACTCCCCGCAAAGCTCTTTGGGTTATCTTCTTCTCATGCTACCTCATCTGCTCCTTTTCTGTGGCTAAGCAGAAGACCTGGTTAGAAATGTCTCTGTAACATTCTCTAAGTTTCCTTCGAAAAAGAGTCCTGGGTATTTTCTCACTTGGATTTTTATTTTGAGGTGATTGGGATTACTGCATTCTTGTACTGAAGAGAAATTGGCTTAGGTTGTTGTTATTACTGAGAACAGGACAGGTTCTCCATACCTTGTTCTGTTCCTTCCTGTATCTTGATGACAAGGGTGTTGATTTACCTTTGCCATCTGAAAGTGTAATATCAGGAACAAGTAATACCTTTGAGAGCAAAGAACTGAACTTCACATTGATTTATTTTCTAAACTATTATTTTCAAAAATGAGCATGAAAACAGTTTCTCTTTTCAGTGTGAATGTGATGTTACTATCCTGTTTGGCCTGAGGTGTTTGTGATTTACTCCACAGTAAAAACAAAGTTTATGAAGAGTTTGTCACAGAGCCTCAGGTGACAAACTTGCTGCTGAAGAAGAGATCAGATAGGAAGAGATACAAAGAATTTTTATTTAGAGAGATATATCTGTATATAATGGTCTGCATTACTAGAAACACTTGTCTCTTCATACAGTTAGAATGTTGAAAAGATTTCTATGCTATGTATTAGTTCTTGCAAATTGCCTGCCAATTTAATATCAGCAGCATCTAAACAGTAAGTAATTGCTTATGATAATGAGCGTAAACTAATTTACCGGAATATGTTAATATTCACAATGCACTTCAGAACAGCAGGGTATTCCAAAAATACTACTCTCTTTTTTAGCTGCAGTGTTTAGGTTACATGGTTATTACAAATGCTAGCAATATCATATCAAAGCCAGCCTCTCCTTGAATAGCCTTCTTACTGAGACTCCAGCATGTGAGCAGGTAGTGTCCTTTGAGAACTAAACAGGATATGAACAAAGCCTTATAGATTTAAATAATGAATCTTAATTTCTGATTCATTAGATGAACAGAGAGAGAGCGTTCTTTCCCTTATGACTTGTAAAATATAACTTAACAAATTTCAAGTCAAATAGTATACAATCCCTTTCTTAATATTTGGGTGTCTTCAATTAATTAATTCTTTGTGTGAGACGTAGAAACATATCTAGAAGCATGCTTTATGCTACAGAAAGATTGTGAGAACATAGTGTAGTGCAGTAGTCCTCAAAAATTCCAAGCTGGTATGCCATAACTTATTCTGCAAGACTGGTGCTTAGTATATTTGAACCCTTGTTTTTTCCTTCTTTTCTTGGGAAATGTTCTGGTTTGCTTTGGGTTGGGTTGGATATTTTTAGTGACCTTAGATGAATGCTTATTGAAGAACAGGTTATCTCTGACCACATTTCTGCATGGAGTAATTTTCCACATGCATTCACTTTACTTACGGTTTTGAAGTATTCTTGACATCTTTGATGTGTTACCATAAAGTTCTGTATTAAAGTAAGGCTTCCCAAACTACTGAATACTGATCTTCACTTCAGAATATTGAAAGCAATTGTAATTTCCTCTAGCCAGACCTTTGGAAGTGAGGTGTCTACATAATATCACTGCTCTAATTAGGCTGGGTTAGTCTTCAGAGGGTGATTAACTGCTCACCTTTCTTGGATACATGAATGAACTAAGTCATAGCTAATAGTACTGGCATATGAAGTGTCAGAGTCGACACTTGAGTTAGTCCCTGGTGAAATGAATGAATAGCTCACATCCCTAAACTGTTTTGTCAGGTTCTCTCCAAACATCATTGTGGAAACCAGTGGTTAAATGATGGTCTTTAATTACTTAACTGTGTAACCCAGTGCAAAGCATAAGATGCATATTTTTCACTGCAGCTCTTTATCCTCTGAAACTGGCAGAGAATTATTGCTTACAAAAAACAGCATAAGGAATTTCCAAAGAAGAATGATAGCAATTATCATAATGGCAAGGCATGTAGCAGTTTTGTGCCAGACCACAATTGGAAATCTATTATGTGGCAGAACAGAAAGAAATGGGAAGGAAGCGAATTGGCCCAACCTGGCTGGCCCCTGATAGCTCTTATTATAAGGGTCTAATAACCTTAAAGATTCAAGTACAAATACAGCTGAGTTTGTGTATCACTATTAAACAGTTTCTTTCATGGGCAGATTTGATAACATAAGTAAACACTGATGTCCCAAAATCAATCTTTGGGATAATGGCTAAAAGATCTTTCCAAATAAAGATTCACTTGTAGCTTGCTTGCTGGTTCTTATTTTCAAGCTTTCTTGAGCTAACCAAGCAGAGATTTTTACATTGTATCCCTCTTTTACCTGATACTTTTCAGATGTTTGAGTACATTTAGTACTGGTGAAGACTAGCTTTGATTTTAAAATTTAAAGATTTAAAAAATCATTTATTACTGTGTATACCCTGAATATAGAAATATACTGGAATATATATATATCTCCTGAAGTTTTGGGCTCTCTCATGCTTGGATCTAGAGAAATAGTGCAATGTTTCAAGACTGCAGTCAGTATTTATCTTGCTCATCAGTACTTTTGCCAGGTCTGCCTCTGAGATGTCTCTAGTAACTGAGCAGCTGCTTCAGGGTTAAATTCCTGTGCTTGAGTGGAGGCTTAAGCACAGTGTTTCTCCAAAGACCTGATGTCTTGCACTTCATTTGATTTCATTTTTCTTAGAAGAAGAAGGGTTGCTATTTTTGCATTTCAGGGTGTAACATATCTAAGAAATTCTGCTCTTTCTGGTTTTCTCCAGCTACAGCCCACCTCTGTTCATTCAAAAATGTTCAGAAATGCTATCACAACAATATTTTATCTGCTAACTATTAATAGTTAAGTAATCAGTTGGAGAATATGTATGCCATAGAACTTCCTACTCTTTGCTACCTTTATAAACAAACAAGATTAAACTTCATTGCACGTTGTCCATAATACAATTAGCTGTTTTCAGAAGAGGCTCCATCTCAGCAAACTCTGTAAGTCACAGTGTTGCCAGTACCATCTTTCTCATGCAAGCAATAGCAGCATCTCATTTTAGTTCAGCGTTTGACATCCTTGGGCTTGTATCATTTTTCAGTGAATTTAGCAGGCTTGCGGTTAGTGCTTTTGTTTTAAGGATGTTATACATTTCTTCTAAGACAAGTTTTTGCTCCTTTTGAGAGCTCTCTAAGGAAATTTCGAGATTAAATTATGAGATGCACAATTTAGCAAGGAACGTAATATAAATGTCACTTAAAAATAACTAAGTTAATGCAAGATTGGGTAGCTGGAGTATTGTATTAGTAAGGAAGCCAATAAGAAATAAAGACTTTAGCCTAGAAGCATGTTACATATTTTCAACCAAACTCCTCTCCATTTTAGCATTATTAAATAACTTAAGGCCAGCTATTTCAAATGTTTGTATCTTCATTTAAAGAATAGTGGCTTGATTTTTAAAGGTTGCCAGAAATGCGGCAACACTTCTGAGAATTGGGATACTGCTGTAGGTGATTGAATGAAAACATAACTTCAGGCACCATATTTTGCATGAAACAATAACCTAAAAAACAGATTGTATCTCTGAAAAGAACATTGCCTTTTGATGAACCTATGCAGAGAACATTTAATTTTGGATTTTCTTCTACTGGTTTTCAACCTATATGCACATCCATGTGGAGCTACTTTTGTGGGAGATGTTCAGATCCTGGTGCCCATCTTCAGCTTACAGTCCTCCCATTTGAGTCAGGAAACTTGGAAATTCAAGTTACTTGGTTTCCAGAATTTCTAACTTTTGCCAGGTATCTGTTGAGTTTGTAAAGTCCCTGGACTGGAACCACTGAATGATTTCACATAGGCTGCCAACAGATGGTAACAACATTTGGTCTCTATCGACCTGCATAGTATTTGAGCTAATGTCCTAGTTTCTGCATCCTGTTACAAATCCCTTCAACTAACCAGCCCTTTCACTGCATTCATTTTGGATGTTGGCACAACTAATAAGCCATGAGAAGCAAATCAGTGCACATGCAGTTCAATTATTTTAATGATTGTAACTGTGGTTAAATTGAGGTATAAGGCCTTGACATTTTCTTATGTAAGGATAGTAGAGGCCTGAACAGTCCTATTGTCTTCAAGAATGCTTGGAGTTTACTAATTTTGGTCTGATAATGCTGTTGAGAAATATATTTAGTGCTGGTAGCTCAGTGTGCAGCTGCAGTGTGAACTCCAGGCTGACTTCTAAGGGGCAGCAGCCCAAGCCCCAGGCAAGAAGCCTTGAACTTCCAACCCTTTGCATAAAAACAGATGTGGGGACCTATGGCCCAGCCAGGGGATGGAACACTCAGAGACACAGCAGGATCCGACAACCCCTAAATTTTGGCATGCTTAGACTGTGAGGTTATAAAAGCCCAGAGGTTACTTAGTTTGGGGTTGCTCCTCAGAGGCACCAGCTCAACCTGTTATTTTGTTATTTAGTTATTGCATCATGGTTATATTATTGAAGGATCTGAGACTCTAAGACTTTGCTATGGGAAACCCAGGGTGTAGCCAGTAAGGAAACCTGGTCAGACCACGTGAGTGTGAGAGGTGTAGCTAAAAAGCATCAGAGATCAGGTGGTGCAATAGTTATTGACGGAGTGGCTCCTGGCTGGTCAGACCGGGAATTTTCCTTAACAATGCCTTGACATTCTATCTGTTCTGAAATACTTTTCACCTCACTGCCTTCTCATATGTGTTTCCCAACCACTCAATTTACACTTCTCTAGACACTGTTCAAGAAATTTATCTTTAACTATATGTTGACAAGGTTGTAGGAGGGATAAACCCTTCCCTTATTTATAGACATTTGTCATTTAATTTCCATCTGACTTTTTGGCAAGCTTTCAGAAGCAGACATGTTACATCCTTGTTACCTTTAATAGAGTCATAATGGATTAAAATGTTGCATGTTGACTGCAGTATGACATTTAAAGCAGACTTTGATTTCTGAAATATATCATTTTCCAACAATCTACATTACATAAAGTTGTGAGGCAATAATGGGGTATAACTTGCCTTACATTTCATACAGAAGTGTTTTAAATTCATATTTAATAGCATCCATACTGGAAAAGTGATCGGTAATAGGCAGCCCGTAAAATTTTTAAACTGAGAGAGTATGCAGAAGAACAATCATTGTCTTTTATCAGTCTGCATCAGATTTGCATTAGAAAGACTGTACTGTTTCATAAAATAGATAGTGATTTCTGTATAAATGAACATGTTACTGAGATAACAAACCACAGAATTTTCTTCCTATGGATGTTTCAAAGCTAATAAATATAATTTTACAGAATCAATGTCTTAATACTTTCAAGTCCATTGACAATCAATAAATCAACTCACGTTTTGTTTATAAGTAAAATGAACAGATACTCTTAATTTCTATTTTTTATTATGGTCCTTTCAGCTAGCTCTTGCTTAGCTAAGGTCCTTCTCAAAATTATATTAATTTTAACACAATTGGAGGCTTTTGGTTTGATTTACCTACTCCAACTGAGTAGTACTTTACTCTAGATAAGTGATCTAATCTAAAACAATGGGGTCATTTGAGCTTTAAGTTGCTACTTGATTGAAGATATTAAGTTCACTCTTGTTGGAAAATACTTTAAATTCTTTAAAACTTTTATTGAACTGTCTATGTGATTTATCATGGTAAGAATGATGCTGACTTGTAATACTGATGCTAAGATGTGTAAGAGTTGTTCTTTTTAGATATGCATTTTGTTGAGCTGTTATTACTTACAAATTTTGTTTATTTCTTAGTGACCCTGTTGAAATCAATTGAGCTAGATAGCCTCATTGTAGATAAATATGATATAAATTGACTTCAAATATGGATATTTTGTTCCAAAACTAGCAAAATTTATAATTTCTGATTTTTTAATGGAATGATGCTTTGTTTCCCAAATCTTACTCACAGTGCCAGAATCCAATATCTTCTGTTCATCTTTCTTCACAGAATTCCTGATGACATTTCAAATGTGTAGCACTGCTGTCTGGCTAGCAGAGCACACTGAGGATTATTGACTGGCCCACTAATATACAGTACCAAGTTGTATGTTGCCAGGCTATTGCCAAGCAAAAAATATAGCGGTTAAAGTCTACAGATTTCTCTTTTACACAGTCATGGATTTTCATTAAACTGCTAAGAGTTTGTACAATTACAAACTGTTGTTTTTAATTTTTTCTACCCCTGTCTCAAATTTGACTAGTGGATTGAAAAGTTATTGGAGGATGAACAAGAACAGTAGATGTGTTGTGTAGCTCCATAAGGCTATACTTCACTTTCTAAAAATAAGGCTTCACATTTGTAACTGGGGAATTTAAATTGCAAAAACATTTGGAACAGGACTGGAGAACTTTTCCACCTGCTTTATTATTGAATGGAGGACCCTATAATTAACTGTCCAAATATCATTGTTACAGACTGGAAGAAAACAGAAGTAGAGAAAGGGGTGGGTTTCTTGGGTTTGGATTTTTTTTTTTTTTCTTTTTGGTTTGTGCCCATGTGCCTGTGTGCCTGTGGAGGGAGAGTGTGGTGCTGAGCTGATTAAGCTATGTATAGCTCATGTGGTATGAGGAAAAACCTGCTTCTGTGTTCATGCCTTGAACCAGCAACAAATACCATTGCAAAGGCCAGGATGCTCATTTTGACTCCAGATTGTGTTGATTCTGTTATCACTTAGATCTTTACTGGAGACAGATCTTAGGGACAGCTGAATATAGTAAATAAGGCACAGCACTGGTTTACAGATCTCTGAAAAACTGAGTGTAGCATGATGAAAGGTCTTGTCGGCTCCGATAAGGCAAATCAGAGTCACGTTAGCACTTTGGGAAGAGGAGTTCTATAACACAATGTAAAGGTGTGTTTGAATTAATTGCAGTAGATACTTCCTTGATTGGCTCATTTAAAGTAATGGCTTCAGCTGATGATTGAGCTGGTTGAGGTAGTACTCATCGAATTACTGTCTGGGTGAAACCAGCTTCCTCACCATAACTTTAAAGATGTATCCTATTCTATGAAATAGGATTCAGTTCTAGATTACAATCAGCACAGTGTTAACCAATGCAAGAAATAAAGATGTCTCAGTTGCATCAGTGTTGGAAGTTTGGAGATTCAGCTAGCAGCACCCACTCTAAAAATGATGTGGCTTACAGAAAAATTAAATTTGAGAGCTCAGCTGTAGCACAGTGAAATGTGGGTGCTACAGAAAGCTGACAGTAGGCAGATACATTTTTCATTCTCTTTATTTTCATTGGCATCTTTACCTCAAGAGACAAGATTGTGTCATTAATGAAGACATTAATAACAAACCCCAGCAACTATCTTTGTCAATGCTGGTTTGGTCACTGAGTTTTCTTATAGTTATTTTGGTAGAATGGAAGATCAATGAAAGAAATAATGTAAATACTAAGGAATTATGCTATGCAGCTTGTGGTCTTAGACCTGACAAAGATACTGGTTTGGTAAGACTGCTAGCAACAGTCGGAGTTCAAGCCTGCAGTCAGGTTGGTTCAAGGACCTAACTAGAAATTGTTTGGAGTAGCAACCAATTTCCAGGAAAAATTTGACACTTTAAGGTTTGCCAAGCTGAGTGTGGTCAAAGGAACATTATAAATATACTCCTAGACCCTCTTATCCAGAAGTCTAAGAGAATCTAGACAGAAAATAAGATTTTCTCCATTCCCACCCCTGTGGCTCAGGCTTTTTGAAGAGCTACAGGTAATGATCCATTTGAATATCTTCTCCTTCCCCATCCAGTACACCTCTCCTGCTATTAAGTAGACTGAATGTAGGGAAACCTGATATCACTGTTGCAGGAAAGGACTTACAATCCACATTCTGTCTCCTGCCCAGACTTGTGGGAAAGTGTGCCAGAATATCTTCAGGAAGCATTCAGTTGAATCTGGTCTTCAGTTTGAAATATGTCTTCCAGCAGCTCTTTCCATCTCTTTCCCATGGTTAACCCTGATGGCTGTTCCCTCCTCAGCTCAACACTGCGGCATATATTCTCTCTTATGTGTAAATAATTAATAACACACCATGCTCGAAGAAAAAATAACACAGAAGAGTTGTATTTTATTTCACCAAATGGATTATTTTGAAACACCCCTGTCTTTCTCTCTGGGAGATCATGTTTCTTTCTTGAAGCATTCCTTTGTTTACTTATCTTAGAAAATCTGTACAAATCTTCTTGTGTATTTCCTGAACTTCAGCTTGGGCAGAATGAAAATACAGAGATGAATATGTAAAAAGAAGGATTAATGGAGATTTATATGCTCCTCTGAACACAGTGAATGCAATTAATGAATTCATATAGATGTTTGGACAATCATGTGTGTATATATATATATATATATATATATATATATATGTGTGTGTGTGTGTGTGTGTGTGTGTGTGTATATATATGTGCGTGTGTGTGTATGTATATATATATATAATTTATATATATATACACACTTTTTTTTAATTTTTCCACATTGTAAATTTTTCACTCTTGGTAATCAATAGTAGCCTGCACAAATAGTCTCACTGGATTCAACACGTTTATCAGTGCAAGTAATTACTTACCAGTGGGAATAAGAGGGTTCATATTGTAGCCCAGAATAAAGTACTGATAATATACAGAAAGAAGAAAATTACATTATTGGGTAATTTATTGTTATAGCTAGAAATGCTTATCCATCATATTTTTTTATAAGAGTTAAAAATTACTAATAATGAAAGTGCAGCTAGTAGTTTTCATTATTGAACTTTACAGGCTTCAGTCCTCAGTTTTTTAGTCAGAGTGTGATGGAATCATAGTTTATTGGGGTCCAGAGCTCAATCAAACCACTGCATCCACTTAATCAGCATCTGAAACCTGATATGAAAGTTGAAAATAGACATTAAGTTACTAACATTATATGGGGAAAATGGAATTATGTACATTACCTTTCAGTGCAATATACCTTAAACTCAAAATTGAAACGAGCATGAGGAAGGCAGAAAGCTGTTGATTTGTTGTTGATTTCCGAAAACTATTAAACTACATCAAATGTGACTTCAGAGCAATAAATATTGAAAAGCTTTGCAGTCATAAACAATAATAGATACAGTAAACGGGTACTAACAAATATTTATCTGCTTAATACTCTATAGGTAAGCAGATGTCCTTGAGTTGCTGCCAGATCATGCTGAAATGAATGCACTATTTCATGAAGATGAATTTTGCAAACAAGTAGGACTTGAGAGACCCAGGCCATTAAAAAACATTACTGCATCTTGACCACTGGCAGTATTTTACAATGGGAACCATGCTTTTATGGTTAAGAATTTCAAAGAGCCATATGGAGATTTTTCCTAAACATTGTGTAGATGCATGGACGCATAAAGAATTATGCAGTAAATTCTGTGGCTGAGAGATATAACTGACATGTTACAAAGTTGACTCCTTACAAGTACTGTGCTGATGGCATTGCTATTCTTGACATTATAATTCCTCTGCTTTCAATTCTCTGGAGATAATAAACCCTAAACAACACAGTGCCACAAGCTAAGAGAAGGAAGATGACTGGGTTTTCGTGACAATGTTTTGAAAGAAGAGCAGAGACATTATAAGGTTTGTCAGAGAGCATAAAAGCCTTTATGAAGCAAATGAATTAGGCTTCCTCTTTTGTTTCTTAACATATCCAAAACTGATAGTAAGCAGGGTTGTTTCCAGCTACTGCTCAGTTTCTAGTTTTTAATAGTTAAATGGGAGGTCAGACTATAAGCTGAGATCAATCCCAGAGTAATAAATTTTACATTATTATATTTGTCTTTGTTGAAATATAAACACTAGAGGAACTATTCTCAAATTGCTTCCGACCCATTTTTTCATAATTAATACAGGAAATTCGAAAAACGTGACTCCCTGTGCAGCACAGACAGAGGCAGATCTGTATTCATCAGCATGGATTAATTAGTCTTTTACCAGACACTCAGTTAGTTTGAAGAGCTACAAAATGGACAGTTATAAAAAAGGGAAAGCTTTTTCATTAAAAAAAAAAAAAAGCCATGTTATCATGGATAAAAGATAAGGTTTTTTTAACTTTGATGCTTATTCTATGTAGTTTAAGATTTACAGATAAATTTATCTAGCTCTGCTGACATTGACCTTGGCTTCAATGTGGCAGCAGTATGGAATGAATTGCTCTTCACTGGTTTATGTGAAGGGCAGTGTTTAGCAAAAAACTGTGACAAAGATTTTTTGAGGAAGAACAGCAGTCACTGTTCAGATCTGAAGACTTACTTCTGGGTTGTTGTATTTAGTATGACTCTACCATCACTTGACAGGATTTTTCTTTGTCTTCTAAATTGGGTAAACACATCTTTACAATCAAGAAAAGGAGAATTATGCACTGCCACTTCAATCCTATGCACTATTCTAACAGTTTCATCTGTGACATTGAGGTGTAAGGAGTTGTTTTTTCTTAGCCTTCTCATTTTTGTTACTTGTAAGGACCTCATTCATGACCTGACACAATGTTTTATGAAGTCAACAGAAAGGCTGTCAGTGTTTTTAATGAGCTTTGGATCAAGCCCTCAGTTTTTCATTCAACACAAAACAAATCTTTTCGATGCAGACACCACTATGACATATACTGTATGAAGGTTCAAACTCCGTAGTTTCAAATTTGAAGTCAACAGTAGCAGGAAAGAGGACCATCAACAGTTACATTATCTGTCTCATGTGTCTTTATTTTGGAATGTGTTGTAACTGAAGATTCAACTGTCATTACTCTATGGCACACAACAGATTATTTGTGAATTTCAGAGCACCACATAGGAGGAAAGCAAGGGTGGGAGAGCAGGAAAATGAGGTTTTTGTCACATACATTCCTAAACCAGACACCATTCACCCATGTCCATTACCAGTCATGGCACAGCCCCAGTCTTCATTATTCTTGCACAACTCCTTATGATAATGATAAAACCTAATTTCACTTAAAAGTGTAAGTGAAACCTTAGACATCAGACCAGGTATTGGTGAAGAGAGTTGGTATGCTTTCCTTAAACACATACAGGTTGGTATTTGGCATCAAGCGAGAAGCCAAGAGATCTATTTCAAGCACAGTGAAATCCCGCAAGTGTGTTGATATAAAATGAAGTTTACAGTATTTTAAGTGCTATGCACAGTGCATAAAATATTACAAATTGATGACACTGGAAAAAACTAATGAGTAGGTATGTAATTCCATAAAGGAAGAGTGATGTTAGAAATAAATACAGGGTATCTTTTCAAAAAGACCAGGTGCCTTTTTTGCTTTGAGTCTGAGACAAAGCAGTCTTGCTGTGCAGTAGAGTAAGATTTTGAGACATCTGGGAATTGAACAAATAGTGTAACAATACAGTCCTCCTTGACTTTGGCTTTAAAAGTGCGCACATTCAAAGGATTTTAGATCCCTTTATATGCTCATATCATTTTTTGTCAATCTTGAAAGAACAGGAGAAAATTACACTTTTGTCGTTATGCTCTATCTTACATGGACATGGGGAGCATGCAGTGAGTGCATTGGGTGGAATAAATTGAATCATGTTTCATAGAATCATAGAATGGTTTGAGTTGGAAGGTACATTAAAGATTATCTAGTTCCACTCCAATACCATGGACAGGGATATCAACCACTAGATCAGCCTTCACAAAGCTCCATCCAACCTGGCCTTCCAGGGATGTGGAACCCACAGCTGCTCTGGGCAACCTGTTCCAGTGCCTCACTACACCCTGAGTAAAGAATTTATTCCTAGTAACTAATTAAATCTCTTCTCTTTTGGTTTAAAAACATCCCCCCTTATCCTGTCACTATCTATTTAAGAAAATAGATACAATTTGATTAAAAAATAGGTAAAATGTAATAAGATTGCAAGTAGCCACACACTGAGACAGTTTAGGACATATAGTAAAATGACATATCTGTATGTACAATGTGCTGACCTATCTCCCTAAGCTTTGATCTACCTTCATGGAAAAGAAGTGGACAGCTTGTAGTGACTTTTCAAATGAAAGATCAAGTGCATGCACAATTTGCCTGCTATATGGTGTTAAGAAACAACTTTTAAATGGAGAATGTCCAGATACGCTACAATTTTAGTTCAGAGGAAATATGCTGGGGATGAAGTTAAACACCTGAGTGCTAAGTGGTTTAAACACTTGTTTAAAACGGATTATAGATTTTGTAAGTGCACCCTGGATATAATGTGTAAAGATTTCCACTTTTAAAAGATATGCATCAAGCATTATGCAAATAAGCCATTGCTTACTCAGATGGTAGACCTACCTCTTTTTGTCCTGACATGGCAAGTAAAGTATGTTTCTATTTGTTATCCCCATCTGTCACAAGATGATAAACCTTAGATCTGTAAAAGTCTTATCTGAATGTATTTGCTAACATCTTGCTTTTCTGGGCATGATAATGTATCATTTTCATTGTATAAATAAGTAGCTGCATTTTTTTGTCAGTCATGAGGTAACTGGAATTACTTGATTTCTCCACGTAGGTACAATTTGGGAAAGCATTTGATTCAACTCATCCCTGTTCTACATCTCACAGAAACATGTTCATCAAGCATATATTTAAGAACTCTCTTGACTAGATATGCATTTCTGAATCAGAGCTATGGTATTTTAAATCATTTCATTTGCAATTAAGTTATATTCTATGTTGATTGCACTATATAAAAGCCACTAATATTTCTCTTGCTGCAAAATTTTCAGAGATAAAGACCTCTTCATATTGAAATACAATCCTGTTCATTTCTATGAATCCATTTGCTTTGTGAGAACATCCTGATTTTTGTAGAGCATATGATTTCCATGTGGGGGTTTGCATTGATGTAAGTGGGCTAATTATATTTATTTCCTTTTTTGCAGCGGGAACAACATATATCTTTAGCAAAGGTGGTGGACAAATCACTTACACATGGCCTCCTAATGATCGGCCAAGCACTCGTGCGGACAGACTGGCAATAGGGTTTAGTACTGTTCAAAAAGAGGCCGTGTTGGTACGAGTGGACAGTTCTACTGGGCTTGGAGATTATTTAGAGCTGCATATCGTAAGTATTACTAACAAATGCATGAAATTCCTTCTTGTCTCAATTGTGCTTTTATCTGTGAGTTTTACATTTCTTTCATTTTAATGTTAAATAGCAGTTTGTTAACAAACCTTTTGGGGTCAATGGTGAACTAAATGATAATGGCTTATAGCATATGATTCTCCACAGGGTCTCAGACGTACTCAAATTGCCTTTTATTTGATACAATGCTATCTTTACATCGCTTTTCAATTAACAATCATACTGGGATACCTGTACCTAATTACATAGAATGGGATTTAGCAGTGTTAGAAGAAGGCATGTTGATCCTGTGAGATTTAATCTGGAATCTGCTGCGGGGAATTACAGTGTGTCACCCTTGACTATGCATATTGTTAATATTAGAATTTATCTTCCAATTTCACCATTCTTTTGTAATGATAAATCTTAAGCAGAAAACAGAACTGTCAAGCTAAGGAGTCTAAAAAAGTAATTTCAGCTGCTCTAAAACAAATAACTAGCAATCAAATTTCAAAGCATATGGAGTTTTATGGCATCATAAATAAATGATCAATTGAGAAAAACATAACAAGGGCAGTATCAAATTTTGTTGTTTAGATTACTCTGAACTTTGTTAATGTGTTAGTTTGATTTTTATTTGAGAATGTCTCCACTTTCAGGAACAGTTGAGTGAGTCCCTTTTGAATGAAATTACTTATTGATCTATAACCAATTACCCTTTTACCCTCAGAAAACATTCAGCAGTGATCATTTTCAAAATTAGAGGGAATTATGGTATTCAATCTTCCCAGGCTCCTTATTTCTGCAAAGGCACTCTTGCATTGTGGACCAAGGTGATTTTTTTATTATTATTATTATTATTATTATTATTATTATTATTATTATTATTATTATTATTATTATTATTTACTGGCTTGAGTAAATAAACAAAGAAAGAAGGCCTTAAATAAAATTCAGAGGTTGTTTATACCCATCTCTTACACTGAATTGCACAAAGTAATTGGCTGGTATTGTGCAGTCTTAGTTTAAAAATGTGAACAAAGCAACTCCTTCCATGTGCCTGAATAATGGAGGACCTACATATTTCAAGGCAAGTATTGTGTTGCTGAATAGAATTTAAATATTTGCTTTGCAAACATCAGGTGCCTCTTCATCATTTGCCCATTTTTTTGCAATCTCAGACCAAATCCACCCTCTGTAGTTGACAGTGTTACTTTCTTACAATTTTTCTTATACATTAAGCATATTAAGGAATGTTTTTCTTGCAATTTTACTATACCTGAAGTCTGTCAAAACCATAATATTTGTTCAATCTTCTGTCTAGCATGATTTTTATATATAAAAACAAACATTGTGTTAATTAATTCTGAGTTGGAGATCAAAAATTATTGCCTGCTCATAAATATTTGTGATTTTTAAGGTTTTTCCCCCAAATAATTTTCTTATACCCATTCTGTAGTAATAGATGGTAAAAATAAAAGAATAATTGAGAGTTTTCTGTGGTCAGAAACACTACCAGTTTAATAGGGATGTAAGAAATGATAAATTAGACTTTACTGGCGTTTTGAAATTTCTGTGAAGCAGTAAAAAGCCTTTTATCATCATGCTCTGTGAAGTGATATTGGCCTCCCGCTGCTGTCTTTGCAACAGATTTTAGGAACCTCCCTGAAGCCTTCTCTGCTTTAGAGCAAAATCCGTGGTAACTGTGCAGTTTCACTGAAACAAGGTTCGACCTTCTGAGAGCAGCTTCAATGTGGTCTGTCTCTGGTCTGTCTCTAGAGTGGAGACACTAAGGGATTGACCTCAAATCCTAAGACATTTGGCAAGGATTTTTTTAAGGGTTGTCAATGATAGATAAAGCTTGGAAAACTACCGGGATATAATTTCCTGGAGTCTATTTCAAATAAGGATAGTATTCAAAAGAAAGTTGAAAGGCAGTATTTTCAAAAGCACTTGTGGTACCAAAGAACATGCATCTTATTAAAGTCAGTGGAACTATAGATACTTCTGAGCATTTTACCTGAGTTCTGTTTTAGCTCAGCAAGATATTGTGAAACATCACAGCAGAATGGTAGCAAAAAAAAGTTTGGAAGTATTGTTTTGACTTAAAAACTTTAGGTTATAGTCCTTGCTAGTATGTTGGGGACAGTGCTTGAGAGATCTATTGAGGTAGCTTGATCTTAAGCTTCTTCATTCTAGAAATGGAAGAGGAAATTACAAGTTAGGTTATGGTACTTCAGTGTGTGCTTGCCCTCTTTATTATTCTGTTTACTTAAAAGTGATGTAAACCTAATAATGAAATGAAGCTCATAACAAATTCTGATTTTGAAAATTGCTACTTGATCATCTGAATCACAGCTTTAATGTTAGGTTAGGAACACATTTACTTAAAGTCATCATTTAACCTCACGAAATAACCTTTGTCGATAGGAGAAACATTTTTTAAAAATGTGTAATCTGCATTGCTACCAGATGCTTAACAGTTCCAGTGCAAATATCTTAAAGCATAAAACAGGTTATTAGAAAACTCCACCTGTACCGTAGCAGCATAGATAGAAAGGATTGCTTGTGCGTATGATACATATGCATTACAGTGGTTTAAGAAAGGGATTTTAAAATGCTTTAGTCATCTAGAGATGCAGCAATTAGTTTCACAGCAATCACTTCTGTTATGAAAGTGGTCTCTTGAACAGTCTCTGCTGGGAGATCTGGTTCAAGAGGAAATAGATATCATACCTAAAAGTCTACTGTCACTTTCTCTCCTGTTGATGGATAAATAAAGAGCAGATAGATCTGATAATTACTGCAAACTTCCTTTTTTTTTCCTGTTTTCATGAGCTGATCCATATCCATCGTCATGCCACATGGAAAAAGACATCAGCTTATTCATGCAATGTTCAATTAATCACCATGTACACTCCTGTCCTTAGCTTTTTCATTGACTCTTAAAGCCCTTAGGTCATTCTGTCAGAGATTTCTGTTCCTACTTCTAATTTTTCTCTTCCCATCCTGTTCTTCCAAGTCATGAGACAGAAAAGTATACAAATACACATATGTCACCGTCTACCACAGGCACTGTGCCTGAATTTCTAACTTTTCCATGGTGAGGAACAAAGTAAAGGTAGACAATGATATTGCCTTGAAGGACTAAGAAATCCTGTTAAACTGCTCTTTCTCGCAATGATGGTAGCTAGGAAACTGGCATTCTCCTGAGTGGCAGAAGAGGTTTTTGCTCTGCTAAGTGAAGAGAGAAAGTATAGATTTCCAGCCACAGACTTCAGTTATTTCAAAAAATGTATACATTATGCTATGTTTTTATCTTTCATTGCTAAAATGAAAGACTTTATAAAAAAGTGTAACATTTTGTATGCCTAATGGAAAGAATCAGTAGTTTCTGCATATTCCTTGTTTGTGCCATTTGTTTAAAAATAAAAGTATTTTGAAAGCATAAAACCACTTGTTTTTATGATTACAGCTGATTTTGAAAAGGAGAATAAGAAGTTTATATGGGGGATAAGGCCAGCAGAGCATTTCAGACCATACAGCTTTGGCTTTGCAGAAAAGATACTTAGCCTACAGCACACTAGCTGCTAGTCACTCCTGTTAGCTCAAGCAGCGTGAGGAGTTACTAATTAAGCTAATTTACAGATATGGATCTACTGAAGTAGGTGAAGTGGTGATGATAATTTTGATAAGAAATATTCAAATGCCTAAATAAGGAATAAGGCAGATGTGGCAATATTTTGAATGTTTTCCTAACCCTCTTCCAGGGGAAACTGGGGGAAAATGCCCTATAATTCCAATGAGAGTATGGAAAACATAAAATATAAAAAGAAATTAAACTCAGGATAGATTATAGTAGATATTTTTTATTTCATTCTTTTTCATGTCATTGGGAAAAAATACCACAGGGAAAATGTTAACCAATAGGGTTAATACTGTGATGGGAAAGCACGGGAAACTATTTTAAAAGATGTACTAACATACTACCTGAAAAAGTATCATACGGTTAAGGTCAATTAGTATCCATATATGCAAGGTATAATGCAATTAACTGAAATACTGTGAAGATGTAACATTACTGGCATGATAAATTAATTAGTATCATCCTTAGATTTTCAAAATGTATTTGTGAAGCCTTCAGAGTTACAATTAATGACTGAGGTGAACAGTCATGGGAAAGTCAGAGAAAGGATTGTATGTCTTAACAGAAAATAGAGTTTTGGATCATGAATAAATTCAGTTTGTGCTCTTTGTCCCAAATATTTACATATTCCATATATTCAAATATATATTGCAGAAACAGCATTTTTATTTGAATTTTTTTTAGACTTTTGGCAAACTTTAAACAACTCTTATTTACTGCTCCCCTCCCGCTGTCTCTTAATTATACATATGCAGTATTCTGTTACACCAGGCTGTTAATAGCTGACACTGTTAGATTTTATTGTACACATATATAAAATATGGATAATTTTAATTTATGTAGGTATAATGACCTTCCCTCAGGGGAAAAGAAACAATAAAGCTCAAGTGAGGAGCAGGAGTCTGTGTTTGAGTGTACCAGGGAAAGAATTGCAATGTCTTAAGATAAATGCATTTGTTATTCTCTTTTGAATACTTCACATGTCTTGGGCTTAATGCCTAATGGAAAGTAATTTGAAAGATTTTTATTGACTTGGTTGTATTTGGATCAATTTCTAGAGAGCTGGATGTACTTTCAGTGAGATTGATGATAAAAACATGTTTGATTTTAATGGTTTGTATTAGAGCTAATTAATTTTCCCAGGAAGAGTTTAATAATCTTTAAAAAGTAATATTCCCAGAATAGTGTTTCTCCTAATAATCATCATTGAAATATGGAATTTCTTATTATAATATGCATATCTATGCAAAGCAAAGATTTGGTAAGACCAGTGTGGCTTGTATATTCATGAAACATTAAAAGAATTTAAAATTGAATTACTCACATCCAGGAGGATTTAAAAAAAAAAAAAAAAAAAAACTAGGTTTAAGAAATCTGATATTTTAGAAGTGCTGAACATGCACATCAGTGGTTAAAGTCAATGGAAGCTGAATATAGTCAGCACCTCTGAAAACCAGGTCATCATCAGATCAGCTAAGTGAGCATCAGGGATCACTCTGTATCCCTGAAAAGACTTTGAGCTATTATGTTTATCAGAGTTTGATTTTTAATATTCTGCTACCTTGAGGCACAAGAAAATTTCAAAAGACTGGTGTTATCTAATCCGGAAGTCTGCTAGTATTTGATATTTCCTTGTTATACTTATAGATGTGATATTTATTTATGGTTTCTTTTTCTCGTTTATACATATGAATGAAAAATGCTATAGGAAGTTTAACTATTGTGACAGTGATTTTTCTTCTCTTTGGGGAACAAAATCCTCAGCAACTAGACTATATGTTAACCTTTAAACTGAAGAAAAACTACTGTGGAAGAAAGATTTCCAGACTTGCTCATGGGTTTGAATAAAAAAAAACAAACAGGGAAATCAAAAAAGAATAATTTATGGGACTAGACAGGCAGGTAGGAATGCAATTCAATGCACACAAACATTAAGTTAATTAGAATGGGAGCAATGAAGTAATCTAGGGAATTTGTGCTAAATGCAGCAATCATTTACTTCACTGATCAGGTTAAAGATCTAACTTTGTAGGAAAGAAAATAAATAAATCACTGAGATGGTCAAGCTGTGCCTTGAAAACATGCAGGTCAGTTATCCCTTTGTATTAGCAGAGACATAGATTAAAAAAGCTCTGAAAAGGGTTTTTATTATATAAGCTATTTCTTAATGCCTCATCTGGAATACTCTGCACAATCTGTTATTGCACATTGAGTGTCCTGTTCTTGCCATACACAGGGCAAGTTACTGAGAGAAGGTTATGGAAATGTTCTGGCACAGAAGAGACTGATACTTACTGTATGAAAAATATAAATGGAATTTGTACAGCTGATATGATTAACCAGTTTGTCTGTTGCTGCCATCATGGAGCACTGAAAAAAGTCCTGATGTTGGCTTGGCAGATCCAGCATACCAGTGTGGAAGGTGTGATCTCCCAGCTGATTGCCTGCTTTCCCAGCCTAGAATTGTGCTTGGGGGAGGCAATTCCCCTCATCTTCTTCCTCTCTCTTGGGATAGATAGAAATTCTCACTTTTTCCTCTATCTATCTAGTAACTCCTTTATGCATTCTGCTCCCTTTGTGCTTTTGGAAGAAAAAAAGCTTCCTTCTCAAAAAATCATGCAGTATGATGGGTCACCACCTGCTGGCCCCTTGACCAGAGGAAATTGCACAGTCAGTAGGACCGAAGTTCTCAGCTAAAATACCATGTGTCTGTCACACAATGCTCCAGCCCTCAACACTAATGAATCTTGTGAAGTGCTTTCTTCTAGCAAAGTTGTAAAGCCTGGCTGAGGCTGAGTAAATCCTTAAAACACTTTTGGTAGCCCCACACATATTAGAACCATCTGAAAGCGATATGGAAAGGATTGCATGTGGCCATGGTAATGTATGAAATGCAGACCAGATCATGGACTCTTTAAGTTCCCTTCTGATCCCACCTATCTCAAGATTACACTGTAAATTGAACTGATCTGTTGGCAGAACTGTTTAAGATTCAACTTTGTTACTGAATTTAATGGTAATTCTTCCTATGACTTTACTCTTGCAAACTGTATGCAAATGAAACTTTTGATCTGTCAAGAGGAGAGAACGTAAGCATGGAACTTAATTTTCCTGGGCTCTTGTTGAGCTTAAAAGTAAGTGCCAAGGTTTGGAACAGAAGAGGTTTGACCTGAGTCATGTTATATTTTTAAAAATCTCTGCATTTTTAAGAACTCAAGTGGGCCAATTTGGAGTGCCAAGCACAAAACCAAGCATATTTAATTAACATAAACTTGAAGAGGCTCATGACTTCTTCATAAAGCTGTTCTTATTTTTTAAATTGTTACTTTTAAAGTTCTGAAGTATGGTATGGATTACCTCCAGTCTTGTTTTCAAGGATTCTTTCTTTCTCTTCCCTTTCCCTTGTTCCCCAAGCTGGACTTCTGCCATGTCCTCAAACACAAATTCACATGTTGTGCAAATTCTGCAGTCCCAGTGAATCCCAGTGAAAAGAGTTGTCAAAACTCCAGAGGTCTCAGGGACTACACACCTTTTCTTTCCAACAGAATGAGGCATACTGTATAGCTGAAGGAATAGGGAAGTCACTTCAGATGGTGCTTGTATGGTATATTCACATGGAAGACCTTCTTGGTGAGAACCATTGATAATTTCTGTTTAATTAAAGAACAAAAACAGCAACAGCAAAGCAAATATGCAAGAGGCCAAAATTAGGAGATATATCCTTTTGTGTCAAGGTTTTTACATGTAAATACAAAATTTCTGTCTTCAGAAAGGATGATAGAAGAATTAGTTTATAATGTACAGATAAATAAATAGGAGCACTTTTCCTATTTAAAATTATATTCTCTCATTGATATTTTAGATCTATCACAATCTAGTCACATCATTTTAATCTGAAATTCCTTGCACTGGCTACTAGCCAACATCCTTGCATATGAAGGTTACAGATATTTTAATAACTTGGCACCAGCTCTTTCAGAACATTGACATGTATAAAAAGAGCCAATGAAAAATTTAGCAGGCATCTTAGCAACTGGATTAAGATTTAAAGGATACTTGACTATTTGCAATAGCAGAGCAGTTGAGATGTTCCGTGTAACCTGGCTGATCATCCAAAGGAAGAAGCATGAAATCACAGGAAGTTATTGTGATGATTTGGAGAATGAGAGCTCTGAATGATTGAGAGTGGAATCCAAGAGCAGGCCACTTTTGTTCACGTATCCTATGGGGGAAATATTCTGCTTTTTGTATCTTTTTATGATGTTATCTATATTATATGCTTATATCATTAGGACACTATGACTATATATAATAAGTATATACTGTTTGCTATATCTAGTAATATAACAGAGTCAGCCCCGATAATATTCCCTAGCTTATTACTGCCTAGGTCTTGGATAATCTTAGAGAAGCACAAAAGAATTTACACTCCCTCCTCCCTGCCAGGCATGCCTGGCTCAACACCAAGCAGAAGGCATGTGTAGCCAGTGTGTTAGAAGCCATGACAGTGGATCATGTAGACAGGTTTCAAGCACTTTGGGCTGACAATATGTTGTTTGGGAAAAAAAAAAAAGAACAGACAGGAACATTACTTTCACCATATCCTAGGCTATGTTTTTATCTCCTGATGGCAGGTTGAATAAGAGACAGTAACTCTCAGACTGCTGTTGACCCACGGAAAGCAGGCCAGGTTTACACAGGACACATCAAGGTTTGTTTCTTATGAATATAAGCCAGAATCCAAGATCCATTAAGTCCCTGTCTTTTGAATTTATGTGCTCTATATGAAGATAAGGATGTAGTGTGCATTGCAGCACAAAGTACCAGTGTAGCAGTTTTTCAGTGAATGTGCAGTATGAGCAATATAATTTTTAATACCAGTGAGAGTGATTAGCCTATTGGTGCAGAACAAGATCAGGGCAAATTGTGGCTGGTGGCTTGAACAGCTTCTTATCCTCACTCCAAGTAATTCTCATCCCACCACTTCCACTATTGATTTGTTTGAATATACAGCAGAAATATGAGTAAGTATGAGCAGGATCAACATCAGTCCAGATAACTCCTGCTGGAAGGTGAAAGGTGCAAAGAAAATTTTACAGAGTTTACTGCTTTCTTTCAGTCATTTGTTTAAGTAAATATTGCTAATATAAATAATCACTTTTTGCTAATAAGGAAAGCTTATTTTAATACTATTCTGGTTTTGTGAGATACTACCTTAATTGTAACTTATAATTAATTAGACCACTTAATTCAGCTTTTGCTCTGTGAAACCTCAGTGTCATCACCAATTTGAAAACTTATTTTATTAATAAGTGCTAGCTTGCTTTTTTCCTTCTAGACTGTTTCATTGTCTTTAGACTTATCACTCTTCCCTTACACCACTGTGTCAGTGAGGAATAACTGTGGTAAAAATCACTGGATTTAATCTGCAGTAGTGGAGAGTAGAATTGAAGACACTGGGCCTGGCTCCTACTTTCCTCCAATTAAGTTATGTAACATTTGTAAACTTTGGCACTAGCTCATTGGATAAGGGTTACGCAGGAAACAGAGCCAGAGCAGGGAGTTTATTTGTGTTTTCTGAACCTGTGTACCGGTTATATCTTCATCTGCTTTTCAGTAACTTCCCTATACTGCTTAATCTCTGTGCAACCCCATTGCTGGTGTATCACTGGGTAGCCTATTCCTTTCTCTCCCAGCAACAACCATATATGTGCAATATTTGCCTTCCCTATGAATCTAGAAGTGATTCTTCCTGTTTGACAGTGGGCTGCTGCCATTATTCTCTCTCTCTCTCTCTTTTTTTTTTTTTTGGTTTTTGTTTTGTTTTTGCTTAGATCATACCACTCACAAGAATTTCTGCAACAATAACAGGCAGGATAAAGATTTAATGATCTGATATTGTCAGTGTTCTGTGTTCTGGTGGCTTATGTTTAATGTAACAATCCCACTAACAACTGGTGAGCTTTCCTGTTAAGTGTTTGGAGAGGTTTAAGTATCTCGCTGTTCATGAAAGCCCATTTACACTGAAATATTCTGATGCTACAGAAGGTGGATTAGCTAAAGGAACTGACTCATGCATTTCTTGGCTTTTGGTAATAACCTAGCTTACCCTGAATAAGGGATGCTGAGGAGTAAAGAAAAGACACAGTCCTTCCGTTTTACCAATTCTCTGTGAATTTATCACAAAGCCCTCAGTGCAGCATCATGAAACTACTAACGTGGCTTTAAATTCTTGTGCTAGAGTTTGCAGGTGATAATCTGTGTTCAGTCAAGGACAAAATGTAAATCCAGATATTCCCTCAGGAAGATGTAAATCACTCTTGCTTCTGCAGCATTACACATTCTCTATGGTCTAGGAAAACTGCTCATACAGGACTGGGAAGTCTTCCCTCTGTGTATTCTGTTGTTGCCTCTGGATTGGAGGATGGGATTGAAACATGACAGCCTCAACAGATATCATCATGCTCCATTTTGGGTCTGAAATCTCTTGTTACTTTCAGTTCAGCCCTCATCCTTGATGGACTTGCAACTTACAAACTGAATGCTACAGACTGCATTCTTCGAGTCTGCTGTCAAACCCCGTTAGTGTCTTGGAGCCTTATTGTTCCCCATGTGGGGCATTTTTACCTGACCTAGTGAATCCCAGGGAACAATATAGGGTTCCTGGAGCACAAGTACACAGCCTTTTGCTTGCATAGCAGATTATGTAGCAGTGCCTTTTCAGTTATGGGCAAGCACAAGGGGCATTATCATATGTGAAGCTAATTTACAGTAACTTCTACCAATTAAAATAAAAAAGTGAAAAGATTATGCTATAGAGCCTTACTAACCACTCAGCATATTTGATAATGTCACTGCTGTCAGTATCATACTCACTGTGATGTTTAATAGTGGAACAGATGCAGCTCACTAGAGCACCACATGGTATGCAGCAGCAGGGAGTCCCATTTGACAAGTTGGGTTTGGTTTATTTCCTTTCCAGAGAGCCTTCCCTAATATCCCAACTCTCTGTAATGTTTTGATTTGCTACTCAGCAAACAGGAAAAGGCAAGGGAATTCTCTATTCTTTATTTTCAATGCAAGAAGGAATTTCACTTTTTTAGTAGAAGTACTATGAAATTTCTAATAAAGCTAATATAAGGCATTTTTTAATGTCAAATTGTTTGCCCTTGGTCTGAAATAAGTTGGGTTGTTGCAGGTAGCATATATCTGCATGCATCTGCTACTTTTCAGACAGTAACTGTGCTGGTTTTTGGAGGTGGTTTAAAGTTTGAGGATTTTTGTTTTCTTTTAATGGCAAGATTTTTTGTATACATCTGCAAGTCACTTTGCACAGTAAGCAATAACTCTTGGCTGTAATAGTGCCATGGGATGCTGTGGCTGTTTGGTGCTTCTAGATTTGCTCTCCATGGAATGATTCAGAGGAGCATTTTGCAAGACTTTCCAATCTTCTAATTGCTTGTCTGAAAAAACACCTGAGTATGTACTCTGAGGCTAAAATAAGATGGTTGAGCTGTTAATCTAGAAAATCAGTGGATAATACAGACGAGATAATGAAACCTTGGTGATATTATTTGTGTATTTCTTTCCAGGAAACATATCATAAAGACAAGAACATGACTTAAAGTACTGCACAACTTATGGTATTCACCTCATATTACCTGGTCCATAAATAAACACAGAAACTCTCTTGGTTATATTTCCTATTACTTATTAATGTGGTTAAATACTTAGAGATAGGTTGTGCCAAGGGCTAAATTAACGGGCATTGTCTTCCCCAGGGATAAATCTTGTCACAAGTTTGTGCTCAACTGAGATACTCCTTTGGAAGATATTTAAGATTTCTGAGTTTCTATCCCTAATCTACTTTTTGAATATTTTGCTGGCTATTTAAACTGGCAATCTTAAGGCATTGATTTTCTTTTCTTCCCTCTTGCTTTTCACTGCATATTCAAACTGAAAAGAACCTACCAGCACATCTCCTTGTCACAGCTGTAGTGTGGTACATGATGACACCAAGCTGTGCTAGTGTGGGAGGAGGGGAGACAGGGGTTTCAAGCACTGTGGAGAACTGATTAAAATTCAAAATGAGCTTGATAAAGTGGAGAAATAATCTGAAATCAGGAAGATGAATTTCTACAAAGGAAAGTGCCGATTCCTGTACCTTAAGGTGGAAAAATCAAATGCACAGCTATAAAATGAGGAATAATTGTGGCCTAAAAGTAGTTCTACAAAAAAGATTGGGAAGTTACAGCTGATTGCAGTTTGCTGCAGACACAGACAGGCATCAATCTGGAATGCACTGACAACACATGGGGTGGCAGATGAGGCAAAGTTTGTTGTTTGTACAGTACTGCGAGGATATTAGCTGAAGAATGATGTCCAGTTTTGGGTGCTTGGCTTTTTTAAAGGAGGTAAAGCAAAGTAGGCAGCTACTAAAAGAATCAGCAACATACTCTGGTTTATTGAATGCCTAATTCCCAAGAAGAAAATGAAGAAGTGAGCTCTGTTTTCTTTATAAAAGAAAACACAGGGAGTGATTGGTCATGAAAACCATCTTCTAGTCATGTAGGTTGTTAATAATCATGACTGGCTAATTTGTTTGGGCTGTCTGTCAGTATAAGGTAAGAAATAGCTGGTTTATTTTGCAACAATGCCATCATTGGAAAAATATTTCCAGCTCTGCTTGATGGCTAACAGTGGATCTGGTGCCATAGGCAGGCCCTGTTAATTTATGCCTTCAAGATCAGACTAAGCTTCCATTGGTAATGGAAGTGCCATGGAGACTTCCGTTGTATGTTTTTGCTAAAGCTAGCCTAGACTCACTGTTTCCAGCAAGTGATGGATGTAGCAAACTCTTCTTAAGTTGCACACTCCCATTTATGGTGCATTTTTTAACTGGGAGGCTTAGGTCCAGAAATGATTTAAGATGAATGCTTAGATGTAAGCACAGTGAGATGCAAGACTGTGTGCAGCAGCACATGGTAGAACCTGCCCTCCCCTCTGCCATATCAAGATCCCCTCTTGTTTAACACTTAGCAAACTGCTTTGCTGCTATATGCAGGAAAGAAACTTGAATACGTATGGTAAGAATTGCCCTCCAGCCCAGCAAAGGCCTGTTGGTGTGTTCTTCACTGACTGTTGGCATGTGCCTCCTCTTCAGCTTGTGGGGAAGGTGGTGGTGATGTAACTAACTTTGCCTCCTCGCCCACTGCTCAAATGTTAGCAAGTGTTTGCTTTGGTTGATGTGTGGGAGTAGTGAGGTAATTTGAACCATCCTGGTGTAAAATAAAAATAACCCCAAATGGGCTAAATAGATTGCTGAGCAAAACACATTTGGCTATATTGCACGAGTAATGTGCAATTGAGGTGAATTTATTTTTCTTTTTTTTGAGCTATTTGGCCAGTTTACTGGTTTCAGACACAGCTTCACTGCTCTGTGAAATGTTTTTTAAGGTTTCTCTTCACAATAGTGCATGAAGATTATCTGAAAGAAAATAATCACTCACAAACCACGGAAGATAATTTTTCCTGTTTCATTTCTAAAATAAACTATCTGGTTTCTTAACATTACTAGCTATACGTGATGTGGCTTTCTAATGATGTTAACAAAATGTTGATTTAAAAAATTTCTCTAGCTGTTAACAGTGTCACAACTTTGGGCTCATATCATAAAAGCTCATACTTTAAGCATGGAAGGAGTTTTATCTTTTTATCTGTGACTAAACCTCAATTCTCTATACATGCCTTTGTCAGTGGACTGTGTTCTGGGGTTTCCTCTGGAGCAAATGCAGGGTGTTACCCTGAGCACCAGCTATGCTGCTTCTGCAGGAATTTGGCCTGAATTAACCCCACCTGGGGTTTTGTTATTGCTTTGCAGTGACAGCTGATAGTGGTCTGCTTAGATGTGAATCAGCAGCATTGCGCTGGTTCTCCTGTCAAATGTGCAGGAGGGAACAAGCAAGCATTTTGCTCTGTGCTAAGGAAGGCAAACCTCCCCTCCTTGTGTCACCCATCCTTTAGTCACCCTCTCTAGCCTCCTTCTCCCCAAGTTCTGTCATGCAGCTTCACCAGCGATTTTGCACTTCTGCAGTCACAAAGGTAGGTCCCGGATGTGCTTCATTGCCCCCAAATATAGAAGTCATCCAGGCTGATAATGTATGTCCTTTTGAGTTGGAAGAAAAACTATGAATAAATTTGTTACTGTGACTGTCAGGATTGTCACTTTATCTGTCTTGTAATGGAGATATTGTTCAACATTTCTAATTATGATATTCATCTTCACTATCCCCTACACAGGTGTAGTATCAGGATACTAGTGCATGACATTTATTACTTTTGATTCTCAGAGGCATCAGTCACAAGCACTTCTGAATTACTGGCAAACATAATTGGTTCCCTAAAAATCTTCCTTTTCTCAATGAAAATATCTAAGAATTTCACACTGCATTTTTCCTATAACATTAAAAATCAAGACGGGGAAATGGTTTTGCCTGAATCATATTCTCCTACACACATACTACTGATAAAATGATTATCACAAACATTCCTTAGTATTTTTTTTTTTTTAATTATAGCCAGGGTTGATTTCTACATGAGAATTTTTTCATATTCACAGACTATTCTGAGTTGGAAGGGACCTACAAGGATCATCAAGTCCAACTCTTAAGTCAATGGCCCATACAGGGGATTGAACCCATGACCTTGGCATTATTACAACCGAGTTTTAACCAGCTGAGCTAATCTCAGGGCTGTATATGCAACCTTATGCTTTAGAAAGCTTACTGACTTGGACTATTTGGTAATTGTTTTTTAAGGGTCAGCTTGCAAGAGAGTTCCTGATCACAAGGAAATTACTTACCTGTGCTGAGTTGGTGGGTGTAGAGAAAGGAAAGTATATCCATGAAATCACTTCAGGTGGTGGAACCTTCCCTCTATCCTGCTCTCCTGTGCTTCCTTGTGGCCTGACTGGTTCTAAGTGATACTAAATTATTGTATCCAAAGAAAAAAAAAGTACTTCTCCTACTGTTCAGCTGGCTTTTTTATAAATGTCCTAGGTGGGATGCTCATATTTGGTTTGTTGGGGGTTTTTTTTCCCCTCTACTTTAAGCACATACATCAATCTCATGAAAAACTTCATGGGTTTCCAAACATCTGTTATTTTGATCTAATATAGGTCAAAACCACCAAACCTAAACTCTGTAAACACAAATCAAGGATTATCCATTTAGTAACTATCTCTGTATTTCTGTTCACTGCCAGGAACTGGGTGCAACAGGAGAAAGACCAGTGATCTGATCTAGGTAGTAGTGCTGTATAAGTTCAAAAATTACTTTTTTCCCAGTCTCATTTCTAAATGGAAACCAGAATCTGAAAATTTTTCAGGATTGTGATAGAATGTACAAGACAGAATGGAAAGGGACTCTCCTCAGCAACACTAACCAACTTCAGTGGGACTGGAAGAAACCTGAACTCAGATTCTTTCCCCACCTCATTCAGACTGGGACCTTATCCAGACTCTCACACTAGCTTCAGGATGCTAATGTCAGGTTTTGACTCACCTTGGTGTCTGAATCATTGTTTCATTCAGTGCTTATAAAAACATAAAATGTTCAATTTTGTTGCTATATCACAGAATGGAGATAGTTTTCAAAACTTTCTTTTCTATTAAATATTTATGAAATAAATTGTTTTCTACTTAGTTTTGGTGAAAGCACATCTATATATTGATGGAAAAATGGTTGTCTTTTATGGTCATTATAATACTGATTGCAGTTGCTTGTTGCTAAATTCAGGATACATGTAGCAACAACTTCCTGAAGGATTTTTATCAAAAGTCAGGATGGACACTTGATTGTATCTCATTAAAATAAACAGAAAGGATTCCTAACTGTTGTTTCTAGAATTGTTTAGAAATGCAGGACACTAGAAACTTGTAGAGCACTGCAAGAGTTGCATAGGAAACATTAAAAGAAAAATGTCACTCTAGGCAAACTTTTACCAGGAAAAGTGGCATATCAACACTGCCTAGAACCCAATGTACATTTCCAAAGGCTGAAACCTTTTCTAAAGCTCTTAATACTGCTGAATTTATCGGCCTTCTTAGCACAATTGAATGTGTCTGGAGATGTGGACAAGGACATGATGATTAAGCACTGTAGTGATGAAAAAGACAGAGCAATTAGGTGACACATTCTCTCATATGTTGCAGTGGGTATTTTCCTAGCTCTAAAAGAAGTTTATGTGTTTTTTATTAACAGTTCTATCCATCTGAGATACTTTAAATCTGGATTCTGTGTCCTTGTTGCTTGATTTATTAGCACCCTCAGGAAAACACAGGCAACATAATTATTCTCTGTATCAATCACTTATTATAAAACTTCAAAAAGATTCAGTAATTGTGACCAAAAATTAATACATTAGAATGAGAGGGTTTTAAAAGACTACTTAATGGTTTAAGAATAAATAACCTTTTAAAAGCCTGCTGCAACTCCCCATTTTATTTCCTGCTAAAAATGAATTTCTGCTGTAAATATTCCAAGGCTCTCAAGTTAGAGAGCTAAGTTGTGGGGTTAGTTTTCTGTTGGCTATCATGCACTTAAGAGGATATTTGTTATAGCATAAGTGTAAATGCGGAAGGCTCACGTCACTGTTCAGGCAGGATATTTTGATCTTGTTTTCCTCACCACATATTCTCTGAGAGAAAATAAATGACTATGATTTGGAACTGGAGAGTTTCTTAATGGCTGGTATTAAATATGTTTCTCAAAAATTCGAAATATTCTTTTGATGAAGACTGTGGGAATTAATTTGCTTCATTTTATTTCTTCTCACTTCCAATAAATTTCTAGAGCAGCAGATACTCAGTGCATAATAGAAATCTATGATGCAGAGTTTTTGTGCCTGTGTGTTTTGAGCTTTCAAGAAATGGAAACTATTCTGTTTTAGGAGACCTGCTACTTAAAACCATTTTTTTTTTTTTTTCATTAGAATGGGGAAAAAAACAGTTATTCTAGCAGTAGAGATAGATAATCCAGAGGATCCCCTGGCCAAAATGCACCTCTTTAATTTTACTTGTTAATCTTAAATGAAAATAACAAGCCAGAGAAGTTTCTTTGGTATTGCATCACTGCTCTGTTCTGTTTTTAAACGAAAATTTTAAATCAACCATTTTCTTACATTCTCTTTCATTATGAAATTAGGCTTTTAAAATAATGACAGAAATACAATTGTAAGAAATCACTTACAAATAGTAGACCTAGATAGGATGAGTTGTTTCATACCTTTTTCCTTCTGGTTTTTTTTTTTTCTTCATAAAACAAGAGACTGTGTATTTCTTGTACTTTCTGTTGTTGTTCTAGACCTGTATGGTAGAATCTAATTTCAATTTCTACTGTCTTAGTTAAAATACATTTAGAAAACATAGCTCATGCCAAAAGCAGATATCTAAGATTTGTTATGTTGGCATAAAAATGCAGAAAATGTAGATTCCATTTTGTATGCTTCTAATGTTGATTCTCTTGATCGTATTTTCAATATTTTCTGTAAGATCATGAACAGTGGGTACTTATTTTTTGTAAAGGAGTGTTAGTGATTTAAAGAGCACAGTGTAAAGTACGTCTTCTGATAATGGAAAGAAAAATGGTTTTTCAAGACTGTAGGAAGGGGAATGACCAGTGAAAATATGCCTAACCACCATCTGGGTAACAAATGCAGGACAAAGTTTGTCTCTCTGGAGAAAAGCAGTTCTGAAAGAAGAGTTATAATCCCTGTGTGACTTGGAGGACCACGTATTAAAGAAAACAAAATGAAAGAGTACAGAGGTTCAAGTTTAATTTTAACAGTTATTTGAATATACAAATCCAGAGCCCCCCTCTTAAAAAAAAAATCTTTCATGGATGCTTCAGTGGTGCAGTAAGAACCAAATGGGTGAACTGGTTTTAAGATTTGCCCTATGATTCTCATTGTAAATCATACATGAATTTTTAATTCACACCTGTGGCTTCTGCACAAAAAAATATCCTGAGGAAAAAGTGTCAGACTTGATTGCTAGAACATTTGTTGTAACTGCATTATGTATCATAATTATTATATTGGATGACAATTTCTATTATTTTCACAAAGTCCATTCATCTTAATTATAATTTACCACTCCAGTATACCATTCTCTTCATGTTAATCTCCAAATTATTCTCACTTTTGCTTTAATAGCAATTTATGAGTCACAGAAAGTACACCTAATTAATACCTCTACACATTGCTACAATTAAACATTAATCAGATTTGATTTTTGGAGTAATGTGCTACCAGTCTTCTAATCTTCTAAGTTACAACCTGATAAAAATTTTATTACCCTAGTTACAAAGTTCTCAATGGGGAAGGGATTTCCATTTAGTGCATTTAATGCATAGTGGTGTCCTCTATATAAATTTTACACTGTTTTAAATTCTCTCTCGGTAAACTGTTTATCAAATCAGAAGTAAGCTGACAGAGTGAACTAACATTGTAGAAATAAGTTTTTAAAAAATATTCAGTCATGAACTTGTGAGAAGGATCTAATCGAAGCACTGGATGGTGATTTTTATTAACATGGGATGACAGCATATACTCAACAGATTTCCTATTTCCCTTTCAGTTTAGAAGAGAAAGCCAGCAGATGTGAGCATGAAACATTGCATGAACTTTCATAAAGCCACCTTAACATGGAGTTTCATGCAGTTGGTATAAGCATTTGAGCCTGCTTGGTTTCATCTTTTTTTTTTTTTTTTTTTTACTTAATTTCTTTTTTACTTTCAAACTGTTGGTGGAGAAAAAAAACCCAACCAACGTTGTTTCCCATTATGTCAGAACAAAGAAATGACTGTCCTTTTGTTCAGTGGTCGCTATTGCTTCACTCAGTGGATCTGTGTGCTCCTCCCCTCTTGATCACAGCTACACAATGTGCTGTTCTCCCCCCTGTCCCAGCTCCTAGACTCAGCTGCTGGTAAGTCAAAGGATGTGTGGCTGTAATGGGTTTGACAGGACAGGTGAGGAATTAACTTTATCGCATCCCTAAAACTTATCTCTGACACTATTAACTTGCTTCCAATGGTGAAAAATCCTTTTTGAATCCTCAGAAGTTCAGAGCAACAAGATGGAATGAGCTCTGTGCCATGATCTCTCCCAGATCATCTGCAGCTTAGAGGTATTTCTTACTTTTTTTTTTCCTCAAAGAGCTAAGCCTCTCCTCTTCATTCAACAGAGAAACAAAAGATAATTTGATCTAGGCAAGGACACAGAAAAGACAGTAGATAACCTGTTAGAATAGCTTTGTGTTGGAACTGGAGAGATTCCAACTTTTATTTTGATTCTTAACAGGTTTAATTAACACTATTTCTTACTCAAGCTTATTGCACTGCCAAAGCCAATTTGTTTAATGTACTACTCCATGCTGTGAGTTTGTAAGGGCAGCATCCGATTTTGAATTTGTTTTGTTGAAGTAATTGTTACAAATCCAGAAACTTTAGACTATTCAATCAGCTGTATTTATCAATCTTGTTATCAAAATTCTGGGGCTGATACTTCTAGGGGAAAATAAAAGGAGTTATGAAGCTGTCCTTCTGTAAACTGAAAATGTTTCTGGGTCAGAAAAAACATAAGCATAGCTGACAGCCTATTTAAAGGATGGGTCCTATTTTGTCTGTTGTGCCAAAAGGATTAAGTTTCTTGGTCTTCTCATGGAAAATCTGAACTCAGAAGGAATTGGTAGGGTCTGCTATAAATATGGTGCAAAGGGAGGGTTTGAGACTTTTGCACTAATAGTCTGGAGTTGGAACTCTGCTCTATCAGGGGTTTGTGGAACTTAGGTTTAAGTGTGTGTTCATAAAGTGGTGGGTCCCAAGGTACTGCCTATGAATGCCTTTGCTCCTTCACTCTGGCAGAGGAAAGGCTCCTTTGAGAGTTCTGTGCTTCTGAGGCGAGCAACATGGTTCTTCTCCATCTCTTTGGGGGAATAGTGCTGTGCAAGTTCAGCAGTGTGAAATACATCATGGGTGCAGCGTGTTGCATTCAGGAAGGGATGGCTCATCCACAGAAAGCTGCCACCGCTGCCTAGTCTGATCTTTGGCATTGTGTGAACATCACATAGGCTGTGGACTGAAAAAAAAGTCAAGGATGTGAAATGACCCTGTAGGAAGTATGATTTCCTTTAAGTCCCTAGGGAGGATGCTGAATTGGAGTTAGGCTGTTGTCCAGAAAGTATAATGTATTTTAAGAGAAGAAAATACAACTATTGCTGTGTTCTGTCATAATTGAAAGTTATGTCCATTGTCATTTGCTTTGCTTTTTCCTCTTTGTACATACTGAGGACTTATCTTTTTTAAGAGGTAGCTACAAATGGTTCCCTTCTGCTACATCTCTATAGAAATATTCATGGTTATATGATCATTTATGTCAAGGTTCAGTGTCCCTCTATTATTTCATTCTTTATTCTACATCACTCATAGTTGTATCTCTGCTGTGCTTGTCATCAAACATCTGCTAAGCTCTTTTCTTAAAAGGTTGTGTCTGGGTTTTACTTTTCCAAGACTTTAATGAAGACTAAATAAGGTTTAAGGATGTTTTTAAGAGGAAGAAAATAATTTCATCTTTGAAAGACTATTTAGAATAAGGGAGTAAGATGACATTCAGAAATTAAGAATAATTTTTAAAAAATCAAGTCAGTCATTTGTCCTATATTCAAAGACAGAATTAACTTTCCTCCAGGTCCCTCCCCCAGAACTACTTTTTCTAGTCTTGACATCTGCTGGTTATTTGAAATAGCCATGGGCACAGGGTAAGGTTTCCAAGAAGTGAAAATTTAAAGTTACACTCAGCTCTTGCTATATTAGCAGATAGGGTGCAGGCTCGTGCACTGTTCAGAGGCTGTCTACTACATCCGTGATAGGGAAAAAGAGACTTTCTCTTTGGAAAATGTTGAGTACATGACCTGGCATGGAGACTTCAGCACTCTAGCACTCTGATCTTGAATTCTTTAACATGTTTTCTTGGAAAAACCTTTGGTATCTGATATTTATCCAACGACAAAGCCAGAACTGGCAACTTAAATTTTTAATGGGTGTCTTTCTGGCAGCTCCTAAATTGAAAACATTGGCACGCTTTTCTTTCTCAATATACAGTTTATTGCTCCAATCAGCATTAACAGCCTAAAGTGATGTTTCTTTTTAATTCATCCAAGCTGCTACCAAAAAGAAGATATATTTCAAACAGCCTTGTAAAAACAAAACAAACCAAAAAAAAATGGACAAGGTAAAATTCTTTTCTGTGTGTGAGCTACCTGGAGGACTCAGGAACCCTTTTTGCCCCCAGTTCTTAAAAAAATAAATAGGTTAATTTGCCAAGTTTTATCAGACTTTGGAACTGTTCCATGGCAATTTTTATCAACATTTTAGCAGCCAAGTATTCCAAGCTTTCATTTTGAATCTACTAAAAATGCTGATGATCTTCAGACGTACTTTTCCAGAGGCTCTTTAAATGAGAATAAAACTTGTAGAATGTTAAATGAAAATATTAGTAGCAGGAAAAAAATTACATGGTTATTAGTATGGATGGATTTTTGTCAGCTGCTTCTGTTGTGTGGTTTTAGAGCAAATGCTCAAGTGCAGTCATAAATAGGAAACTGATGTTACTTTTATACTCATACATATGATTTTCTTCAATGATCTGCCCTAAGCTAAGGTTTGTCATTGCCATGCATGTTTTTAGCTTTGCTTTCCTGTTTTCAACTGATTTCTCTTGGCTGATGTGCAAATCAATGAATATATTTGGGGGTTTGGGGGGCATTATTTGACTTAAGGCTTTTTGGGTTTGTTGGTTTTGTTTCATTTTATCCCCCCATATCTGAGCTTGACCTATTTATGCCTGTGTATGTGTTTGTTTATATGTAGTCTTGCTATGTTACATGGACTTAAATAGCTTTCTAGGCTGATACTCTCATATGTAATAAACTAATGTGCAGGAGGATGAGTTTGTGGATCAGACATTGATGTAAAGTATGATAGAAAGGTTATTGTTTTGCTTGATTTATAGCTTGACATGTAAGATAGACCCCAAGCAGAAATGCTGACCTCTCCAGATAAATTCAGTAATATAACAGTTTTATTATTCATTTAAATGTCTCTAGGGTAGTAACCTATTTTTTTATTATTGTTATTATTATTTTAAATTAATTTTTGGAATTAAGCCTATGTTTTTGTGTTTGTCTCTTAGTTCTGAGCCTTGGGCAAGATACAGGGCTGGGCAGAAGATGACCACCAAAATGCATCTTGATAACCATGACAGTTTTCTCTTGGCCAAGATAAAATACGGCTGCTCTACCTGGATAGTAAATGAAAAAGTGTGGTTTGCTTATGCCTCTAGCAGTAAGGCTTATATTTTTTCCCCTTATTTTCTAGTTTGAGAGGGATGATATCTTGTCCAGAAATGGTGTTTATTATTATGGTACTTTGAAAGGCCCATTATGGTTTTTGGAAACTTGGGATTTTCAAGGAACGAGGTTTGATTTTTGAAGAAAACAGTTTTCTCTAATCATCATGTTCATCAGTCAATCCTAGTTTTCTCCAATGACATTGGAACCTTGTTTTAGAAAAATTTAGTAGAAACCTAGGGTATCAAAGATACTAAATTCTTGCCTTTTTTCTTTTTTCTTTTTTTCTTTTTTTGTTTTGGTGAAAATCAGCAGTTCAGTAATGGAGGGAGACCTGTTAATCTCCCACCGGGAGAAAGGTAAGGAAAACTCAGATACTATCTGTTCTTTTTGGCCGAAGCTGAATGGTCAGTCAGTGGTGGAACATTCTGGCCAGCTTGTGTGTAACTTGAACAGGGGGAAGACATTTACTGTCTCTCATTGACATGGGAGGATAGAAGAAAATAATAGGAGAAACAAGAAAAGTAAATGTTTTGGGAGGCTGTGGAGGTCTTGAGAGGGGACCATTGACATGGCAGGGAAAGAAAAGCATCAGAGTGGAATCAGTAGAAAAATGGCTTAGTTAATTATGCTTACAGAATAGTGTGTTGAAGATTCCCATGAAACAGAAATGGTAAGCCAAGAGCAACTCTTCTAACTCTCCTTATTTTTATCTTTTTAGTGTGGCAGAATTTTCATTTTTGGCTACCAAATACTCTTCTGATAAAGCAGCACACTAATAAGAGCAGAAATACAGCATTTCACATTCAAGTACTATTTATTTTATGTTGATTTTTTGAATTTTAGCAAAAATTATGCACCAGGTTACTACCCAAATCTAACTGCATAAACCAGTTCTAAACCAGCAACTCTGCTGCATCTTTCCTAGTTTCCTTTGAGGACCACACTTAGCCCAACTTGTACCAAGTTAGCAGGTAATTTTGAAAATTGTTTCAATTGGATTACAAATGGACTAAGACAGATATCACTGTAATATATGCTAACAAAAAATAAACAAACCCCCCAAAAAAACAGACAAAACACACACAAAGAAACCCCAAACAAACAAACAAACAAAACACACACACACACACAAAAAAAAAAAAACAAAAAAAAAAACACAAGAAACTTGGTGAAATTTAAAGCCAGGCTGACAAAGTTTGTGGTATCAAAAGTAGTGCTAGGAGTTGTCATTCAGAAGAATGGTTAATAGAAGTTTATTTTACCAAGAGGAAGGAATGGCATCAGCCTCATTTCATTGCAGAAGTAAATTAAAGCCTCTGGTGCCTTTTGAATTTTCAAGCTAACAGATAGACCTGAGATATATTAAGCCAAAAAGAAAGCATTTTGAAGTAGGTTAAAATAGCTTTTAGAATTCAATGGGTTTTATAGGTTGTCCTCAGTTCTTAAGTACCATGAGTTATAGCCACCCATGATTATAATAGGCTGAATGAAGGTAGAAGTACACAGTGCTACAAGTAGTGCTCAGATGCAAAATTTACAGTATTCTCATTGCTTTGTTGGGTCATGACTATGTAAACCATAGGAATAGTAATATGTTGGAAGGCTATGTTGTACAGCAGGGGGGAAATTAATGAGGCAGATTCAGTATGATTTCAGGCATCTGACAAAACTGGTTTACAGCTGCAGATAGTACATAAGTTATGTATGAACTTCTTCCAGCTAAAAATAATAGTTCACATAGTTATCCAGTGTGGGGGGCCAGGGGAAAATATTACCATGATATACATTAGTAGAAACTGAAATATTAACTGAAAAGCTTCTAGAATGTACACTTTATTGATGCCTATTTTCATGGCTAAACCAAAATATTTATGACATTATGTAATAAGTAGATTATCATTCATAAAATATGCAGTCATAAAAATGAGAAATAGTGGGATTACTAGCGGCTTTCAGCAGTAGAGAGGCTGTTTCTTAATGGTTTCCTCTTTCTCTAGTCATTATCATTGCAGCTGAGAATTATAGTATTACATTTTATTGGATTCACTAGAAGAATCTGTCCAGATAAAAAATAATAATTAAAAAAAAAAAAACAAAACACAAAAAAAGCTGGAAATAATAATAAATGCTTCTTTTAAAACTACTCTAGTAATTATGATTGCAATTCTTACAGAGATATCCAGAATTTAGTTTGGAATTTTGACTCTAACACATAAGAGCAAAGGTAATAAATTAAAGAGAAATTGATATTCACATTAACTGTTTTTTGTGATCATTAATTTTGTAAAACCAAATTCTTACTATCTGTATGCATAAGTAAACATTGTATATGAGCACTTGTTGAAGTCAGCCCATGCTGTCAGTGGACTATTTGCGTTAGTAAGCATTTTCAGTTAATTCTGGATAAAATGGGCATACTTGGTCAAATAAACATGCATGAAATATCATTCTCACAGTTACTTTATTTCTGTCTCCATTATTGGCTTTGAAATCTGTTTTTAAGATCTTTAGAAATCATCACCAATGCCAAAACTAAAATAAGCAAACATAGCCCAGCATGTAGTAGCTGCAAACTGAAATCGCTTTCATGTAGACGAATGATTTATTCATCAGTAATTCTAAATAAAATCAGTTGTAAAAATACCAAGGCTCCAATCATGTTTTATGAAAAGGTTATATAGGTACAAGGTGAAACTAAACATAAAGATAAGGCATATATTTTCCAGAAAGCTTCTTGAGTGGCTGAGGTCATACTCTCTTTTCCAAAGTTCTCTGCAGAGATTTTCAGGGATGCAAAGGCTATTAAGTTGTCAAATGTTAAGTGACTGGAATAGTCAGTTTTATTTGTTTATTTATTAGTCTTTGAAAATCTTGTTTTTATTATTCTAGGGGCTGTTGATATTGAAGAGATTTATAATCATGACAGCTCCAGTCACTCCTCCTAGATACCTTCAGTATTTTGAAAGCTATAGTTTGTTATATGAATTAAAACAATAACCTATACTTGCATATAATGAGTAATAAAAAGCTGGCAGTATTAACAAAAATGAGAGATCATAATGTTTGTAAACTAATAGGAGTGTACAGTTTTTTATATCTATGCATAAGTGAATCTAGTACCAATTATTGTAGACTGCTGAATTATCAACCCAGGTTAGCTGACTTTTGTGGACACTTCAGCAGAAGTGCTTTGTGAATAAATATTTGAAGGTCATGTTAAATATTTTGGAAAGTACTATATGCCCACTGAACAATTTGGAGGAATGGCAGATGTTTTTTAGAAGAATGAAGGAAATTCATGCTTGACTTTTGTGTGGAGTACAGTGGTAAGGCTGATGGGAAAGACTAGGGTCCATGGAACAAGGGAATAAATTCTACTGAAGGCAGAAGTATGTAATAATCTAGCTAGAGCTGGAGGACCTCTATAGCTGTATGTCTTACTGTTCAAATGATTAATTAATACATCTGGTTTTGTCTGTCTCTATTTGTGTTACATCTTATTTTCAGTGAAAGTGAGATATTTTATTTATGAATTTGAAAACTTTAGTGTTTCTGGTGATTTGAGGCTGGATTGAAATACTGGTATATGTCAAACTTATCTGAATTAGGCACTAGGAATCTTAAAGCTAATATTTTAATGTCTGTAACTTGCCTATATCAAATAATATTTATTATCATGCTATATGATTTCTTACTTGCCTTAAAGTTGAAATCAGAGAATAAATGGCCAGCAAACTGACCTATAATAGCTTGGTTTGGCACACAACTCACCCTAGCCCTCTTCCCTTTGCTAAAATGCAGGTGCTCTTTTCTGTGTAATGTTTTTAATGTTTTTTTGTAAGCCAAGCAGAAGGAAGGAGGATGAAATGCAATTGTTCTAGAATTTTCGCAATAGGATTTCTGTGCTAACTTGCTGAAGACAGAATTTATCTTGGGATTTCACAGGTTTTGTCAACACGTGCAGTTTCGTTCACTGAAACAGAGTGCTGTTTCTGGTTGGTGCTAGGGAGCAGATACATGTCCTGCTAAATAGCTAATGGACTCAGGCATTCACCCAGCATACAGCAGACAGGCTTAAGTTTTCCTTCTGTCTTAACGAAACAGATAATGCAAATTCTCCCATATTCCTTTTGCACATTCTCATTGTCAAGCTAATGGCATTTCAGTCTGCTTTCAGAATTATTACTGTTTTATCTAATTCAACTTCTAATTTGTTCAGGATCTGAAAGTTTCTTCCCTGAACATGGATATTTCTTCTCTGGCTTTCTCTGCTCCCACTAATTCATGCTTTAGTTCTTACTTATCTGACAGCTTTAAAACTTGAGCTATTTTTATAATCTAGGAAGCTAAATGTTTTATTGCAGTTCTAAATTTGTATGGATCAGTGTTTGAAATGGAGATTTACAGGAGTGGTGCTAAGACACTTCTAACCATTAGCATGCAAACAGGCAAAGCTTGGACACGGATGGTATCTTTGTTCTATCAGTGTTGCTCTTCCTGTGGTGTGGGGTTTGGGGTGGGAGACTGTTTGTGTCTGTGTGCCTGTAGGCTAATAAGGGGTTGGGTAGGTGCAGAGCAGCTGTGGTAGCAGCGTGTCTCTTTATTTATTGATGAGAAACCTCAGGAGGAAATGGTGTGGAATAGAAAATCAGCTCAGCTGAAATCAGTGTCAGGTTGCAGGAGGTAGTATGTTTTGTGATATACACAGTGGTGAGACCCAGCAGGATCTGATTCACCTCTGCCTCTGCAAGGTCACCAGCTTTGGCAGATTTAGTAGGAATTCCCCGATTCCCAGATACGTGGCCTTGTCCAAATTTAAGTTGTAGTGGCAATTTTGATTTAGAATGCAGATTTGCACTCTTCATCAATTGCAAACCAGTGGGAATTTGGCTGGAGTGGATCTGTGTTCAGTCTTAGTGCATAGTCCCCATTGGATGTATCAGCTACATCTGAATTAGCAAGTATTGCAGCTCAGGAAAGGCAGATCTGTATAGAGGAATGGTTGATGCCGGAGACCTGAACCAACGTATTTTAGCAGATTTTTCTTCAGGCTGGCATTAGTCTGGTTCAGGAAACTACTAATTGTCTATTGGTGACAAAAGCACTCCTGAAGGGCAGTGTAGCTTTGTCCCAAAGATACCTAGTTTATGAATGCCTAGACATCATGCTTTGGCTCCAGTCTTCGACAAAGTCAGAACAAAATGATTTGCTTCAGTAGAAGAGCCCTGATGTGAGATAAGCAGCCGTACTCAGGCCCTCCTGAGGCTCCATGAGTTCTGCTGGCTGCTTAGCTGGACAGGCAGGATACTTCCTTTTTAGAAATGATATCCTATAGTTTTCTAGGATGGAAACCAATTTTGACAATGAATAATCCTAAGAATAGGGGATCAAGTCCTTTCCTGGTTCTGGGACATGGGTGGTGGAAGAAATTTTCCTTTATTAGCACAACTATATGGACTCCGCCAAAGAATTCAGCTCTATTCCCTTGATTAAGATCACTTTTACTGAAGAAAAATTGAGTCTCCAAAATACTTGTATTAACATAAGGAAAATCTGTTGTGTTATTTATTTATTTATTTATTTATTTAGGACCAGTGACAACTTACTTTCTGGCATATTTTGTGTAACTATTCTTGACAGGTGGTCAAAATGAAGCTATAGTTAACATATGTCTTGCTATAATTTGCAGGTACTATGGTAATGTGTGTGTGTTTAACTCCTACAAAGATCAAGTGACATTAATGCTTCAGAAGTTTCAGCTACTGCATTAAATTCAAAGTCTTATTCAAGCAAAAATTATTCCTATGGTCACAGAAGACCAGTGGTATGTGAGACAAAGCTGTAGCACTTTCTAGAATTTACAGATGTATTTGTACACTTTGCAGCAGCACAGAGAGAATGCATAAGGAGTCTAACAAGCTTTTTTCTGACCATGACATCATTGCTGGTAGCAAATGGGAAAGGATGTTCTAAAATGAAAATAAACTGTAACAGACAAGGAGTAAGAAGGGCTACAATAATTGAAATTTACTAATGAAACTGTATTTTGTTCATATTATGAGCAGTCAGGAATCATGCATAATTCAGGAGTGCAATTGCTAAGAGTAGGCTCACATAGGATCATTTAAATTTGTTCTTCTGGTCATGCGAAGTTGATCTTTGAAGCGATCCCTGATGAGGTTCTGCTTGGTCCTGTCAGCATCCTGGGAGGAGAGTGTTCTATTTTCCCTCTTGCATCAGTGAATATTTATGGGATGTAAAATAGAAATCACTTTAATTATGTATGGAGAAGGAAATATATGCAGTCCTGAGCAAGATACTTCATTGTAAAATCTGCCTGGAACTCTGACAGGTAGGATGCTTATGCACTAATTTGAGAATTAAGTTTTGTTGTCTGCTGTGGATATATGTGGACATACAGGTTTATATTAATCTGTTTATGTTGTTGTTGGTTTTGTTTTGATTTAATTTTAAAAATTCTCACTAATTTTAATACTGATGACTATGTTGCTTTTCCTTTTGTTGTAATGGCAAGAGAGAGGCCTACAGCAGTTTAAAGTCTAAACAGCTAAGGGACAATAAATGTGGGAGAAAGGGAGTATCATCATTCTTATTTTCATGTCAAGAGTCAGATCTTGCTTGGTATTACTCAAAACCTACACAACAAAACACAGTAGTAAACTTATCTGTTCTTGTTTTTAAAGTCAAGCCTGGGCCAGTAGACCAATCTTCTTCATAAAGAAAATAACTGGAGAAGCTATTCCCCACCTGAGCTTATGTTCACAATTCTTTCACCCATACTGTCCTCTAAATGGTAGAAATTATTACCTCCATTTGGTTCTTCAACTGGAATATTTGTCGGAAAATGCTGAGTTTCCTAATATGGAGAGATACTTCAGTCCATGGAACTTCACAGATACTTTATTTTTTCTCTCATGTTACATTATAACAAAAATGTTTGAGAAGGGTTTTTTCACATGAATGAAGTACTGTGTGCCAATTACCGACAGGTTTTTAGTTGCACATAGAAATTAGCAACTGGCAAGTTAAGTGAACTGTAGAATTAAGCTGGGGTGTATTGAAACCATTCCATAAAAAAATTGGTGAAAAAAACCTATGGAAAATTAACTCAAAAGTATGTAATTTGATCTGAATTTCTTAAGAGTGCTGCAGTAGCAAAACCTTTGCAACAAGCAACTGGCTTGTATTAAATAACAGGTCTTGTGGATTTGTTTGGGAGAGGAAAAATAATAATCAGGTTGAGGGTTTTTTTAAGTTAAGTAGAAATCTTTCACATGTTGTTACTCAGTATGTCAGTGTGCTGTGGGTGTTGAAGAGTGAGGGCTGTGCAGGCATGTGCAGCAGATGTACAGAATGTAGGGAAAAACTGAATCCACAGTGAGTCAACAAACACAACCTACTTTATCTACAGACAGAATACCCACACCCAAGATGTGCAGTGGAAAGAAGCTGTTGGAAGGACAAAATTACTGTCTTCTTTTAATGATGTATTTCATAAAAGCTTCAAAATATTGGCCTGATGCATCCTTCTGTTGGTCATTCTTCTGCTTCACTGAAATAGGATGAGTTCATATATTTTTAGAAGGAAATATGTCAGGAACAGTTGGGAAATGTAGTGGAGTGAGTGGTCCATGGGTAGACAGTGTACCCATAGGTGGCATTTTGTTTTCCTTTTCCATGGGCCTACAGTGAGACCTCTGGTACACAATGTAGCACCTCCTTAACTTTTTCTGTCTCTTTTACTTCTGTTTTTGTGCTATTCTTTACAACAATATGCAAGTGTCTGTAAACATTCATAAAATAAGCTAGAGCACACTGAAGGCTGGGAAGGAAATCTCAGTTGTTGTCATGAGATGCATGGCAGAGGTGGTTGTAGAACCTTCCTTGGGACATGCTCAGTAAAGCATGCTAACTCTAAAAATCTGTTGCTATTTTCATACATTGTTGTTACTAAATGGTGATTTTAAAAACCCATAGAAACTTTGGTAAAATTATTTAGAAATCTATTGATCTGTGATGTGGTACTGCTCCCAGGAATCAGGGAGACTGTGAGACAAAGTCTGGACGAAGTGGGGCTCTTGGGAAGGACTGAAGCAGAAAGAAATGTAATTCCACAAAAGTCAGCGTTGTGATGAGTGTCCCTCAACCAATTCCATCTGCAGTCTCCAAAGCTGGAAATATACAATAGAGGAAAGCTTAGGACAACCAGGGTATGTACCTCCTGTTTGGCCTCTCTGCAATTTGGCTGACGTCCTTTGAATAAAGCAGAGGCATGCTGAGTATTGCCTGCAGACTTTCTTGAGGAATAGGGAAGATTTAGGCAAAAGATACATGTGCTAATTGCGGCACTATAATTGATCTGTTTTTCTGTGGGATACTGAAATCCAAAGTCAAAACACTCCCATAAAAAGATAATAAACAGAGGCATTTTATTGTATTTTTATGGCCTCAGTCTGCCACCAGTAACTGAGCATCCACTTTTTTTTTTTCTATTCCATGTAATTTGCATGATTAGTGAATTGAATCCTTGTGTTTCTGGGGAGTGTTTTAGTCTTTGTTTTTCTGTATTTTTGGGAACTCTCAGCAGATATGCAGTGAAAGCACAACTTAGCTGACATCTGAGGCAGGAAAAACAAATCAGGATTCTTTTCTTATATTTTTTGATGAAACACAGCAAAGTATTGGAAGGTAAAGTGATCTGACACTGCTTGCAGACTGGAATGTAATTTGACAGTTCAGAGCAGGCAAGAAATCCTGTTCTCATTACTGCAAAGTGCACTCTGAATATATCTGCAGAGTTTGAATTCTTTTAAGATAGTGAACTAAAAATTAAATTATATGCAAATGAAAGCATTTTAATAGTTACACTGAAAATGCCACATTCAGTATTTTCAGTAATGTATCCTATTTTATGAACTTTGATGCTTTTGTTGCTAACAAGGGAGTAATTTCAGACTTGCCATGCAAGAAATTTCTCTTTCATAACTAATAGTCGTAACAATATTGTTATAGTTTAATAACTAATGTGCTATTATGTGCAACAGAAGCACTGAATGCAGTGTTTCCTTTGACATAAAAAGAACTTTTAGGCTGCAAGGTATTTTGCCAGGCTAGAAAAAATCTGCATGAATGCTTGGGTTAGGCTTGCATTTATATGCTATTTTATACACACAAATATTTCTGAGCAAAGTAAAGTATATCAATAGCTTGGGCAGCTACTGATTAACACCTAGCAACTAAAAATGTCTGTGAATTGAACAACTGAGAGTTTTTCCCTCCGTTAATAAGTGTGGATTTATGGGTTTCTACCTTTAAGTGTTGATCCAAGGAGGAGCAAAGGCTAGAACCAGGATTTTGCACAGGATGGAGATAGTGAACTTCTGTTTGCATGATAAGATGTTCAGTTTCTCATACCCATAAAGATAACTGTAAGAGACTAAAAATTTCGTAGAGAATTGGTAGTTAAAAAGTACTGGCCAAATATCCCCGAATTAACTTCCAAGATGTGAAAATTAGCATGCCAGGAAATCTGTGGTAAAAGTAAGTCTCTTAGTACGCAAGATTGCTTCCATGGCACTATATTCCTGCAGTAAAAAGGCTCTTGATCATAGAATTATGAAGAAATATATAATATCCAAACATTCTAAGAACCTGATCCAAAATTTAGTTTAACCCAAGATTTCTCCCAATCTTTTTTCATTTAGCTATATCAGTGATATTTATTTTTGTCTCCAGAAACTGTCCTGAGAATTGAACTGTTTCCATTTAGTAGATATTTTGGGCATAAAGATGTGATGTGTGAGAGGTTCTTCAGGTGACAACTCAGTTTTGCTCCTGTGCATGAGGGTCTGTATAGTAAATGAAGGGTCTAGGTGCTTTTGAAAATCTTAATTCATTTGATGTAATAAACTTGAAGACAAAAATCATGCTTAAGAAATTTGGTTTCCTTTAAACAGTTTCTGCTTCCAAGTATATCTGTCAAGGATAGTAAACGTCCAGGATTAAACATGAATAACATTGGCATGTTTCCACATAAAAAGTACAATTTGCTAAAAACAAAGTCTTTTCTTCTCAGCCTTCAGAATTTTGGCAAATAATAAGTGCAAGAAAAGCAATCATAAATTCCACTAGCTCCTTTTAATTCTTGTCCTTGCAGACTATATAGTTTCCAGAAACCATATAAAGGTCTTATCAAAAATTGAAAACTAAACCAGTGCAATTAAGTGTTCTTAAAATCATTCTTTCACAAGGAATAAAATGAGCCATGTCTAAGACACCATGTGCTATTGCCTAACATACTCTGAGAGGATAGCAACTGCACCGGGTAGAATCAGTTGTATATATAAAGTTTGGGATTCTGCAGTCATAACATCCAGGAGGCATTCATATCAATAGGAAACAGTGATGATTCAGGATGACAAGTTCTTCTGGTCTACCATAATGCAGACACACTATAGTTTTATTACATAGGTCAACTCTGTATCTTATTCTCTGGTTCATTAATACATCATGCAAGAAAATTGTTGAGAAAAATCAGAACTATAGTAAAAATATATTGTGCAAGGAAAAAAAAAGTGAAAACATTAAGACAAATAGCACATATGGGAAAAGATATGTGAAGAAGCAGGAAATCTTTTCAGGCTCTATTTAACAAGTGCATAATCACAATATTAAAGACTATGATTTAAGGATTTAGATACTAAGTCTTTAAAGATGCTGTAAGGCTCATTTTGCTTCACAAAGGATTGTGCTTGCAAAATTTTAAATAATTGTAAGCTTATAATATGAAAAAAAATGTGTCAGGAGAAAATAAAAAATCTGGAACATCTTTTGAGCTGTACTGTGTAACATGTTCCCATGCTTGGCCATTCTTCTGACATGTGAAGCTGTTAGATATGCCCAAGAGAGAAAATCACCTCCCTCCATTCTGGGAAACCCCAGAAATTGAGACATCTTTAAAGTGTTGCAATAAATCAGTAGCTCACAGCTTTTATGGTACATCCTGAAGGCCAGTAACTGGAAGTACTTAGTTTAATTTACATGAGTTGATCATTCCCTTTTATCTATCTATCTATCTATCTATCTATCTATCTATCTATCTATCTATCTATCTATCTATCTATCTATCTATCT
>JAWWEV010000115.1:11693994-11730437 GCA_035583235.1 Hafferia zeledoni
ATCTATCTATCTATCTATCTATCTATCTATCTATCTATCTATCTATCTATCTATCTATCTATCTATCTATCTATGATGAATGAAGGCAATATGGATAGTTAAAGGAAACAGAGTTGTTCTTGGTTCCCTTCTGTAGAAGTTTCAGGTGTGTGCATAGCAAGCATAATGCCTACAGTCTTCTAGTGTATTTTCTTATTACCTGGATGGATATGGAAATGAAAAATAAAAGTTATATGCTCTACCAGAGACCACTGTGATGATTAGGAGTAAGAGAGCATCATTTGACCATTTAAACCATCTAGTCCTTATTCTCTGTTACAACACTCTCTTGTTGGCAAGAAAAGATTGTTGATGTATCTTTGAATATGAAGACACAGAAAGAATCAGCAATGAGTGATGGGAGGAAAAATTTCCAATCAGATAGATACAATAACTTGGTCTTTTCCCCTTACAATTATTTTTAAAGAAGCCCTTAGAGCAGGAGAGGTCCTTGCAAGCAGTAGCTGCAGTCTGCTGCCTGGGAGAGAGCTCATGGAGCACAACAAATTTCTTATGAATTCCACAGTTCCTTTACTTGGATCTGAGGAGTTGCAGATTCATAGATTGTCCTTCTGTAAGACTCTTCTAGGCTAAGCATCTACCAGTGAGCCAGCATATCTGACTCTTCAGACATTGCAGCCTGGAACATCGCTTATTGGCACTGAACTTTGGCTTGTTTGTGACCATGGTATTGGCCACTGCAGTTATAGGCACATTGTTTAACTGCATGGGTGATGAAGGGCATCTTTAATCCAATAAAATGTTTATTGCCCTCCTAGATTGCTCTATCCCTTTCATTTCATTGAAACATACACTTCCGAATGAGTCTTGACAACTGCTGCAGCTCCATTCAGGGTAAAGCTTATTAGTTTAGCCATATTTCAACTTACAAGTCCATGTAAATATCATTTTAAACATAAAATGCTGACACTAGTGTGGCAGCATCAGTTTGTTACCATATTTTTAGGTTGAAGCATTTGAGCTTATTTTTCCTGATAATATTTAGGTTGAGGTATTCCTGAGATCCAGATTTTTTTTTTATTTTTTACTTTTTTGAAAAGTAGCTTGCAGAACTGAAAAATAGATAGTCCATTAAATTTTCAACCCTCTGAAATCTAGGTTCACCAAAGCTGAAAAGCAATGAATTGTATCAAAGTTTGAAGGAAATACAAGTGTTATTTAAAACATTTATTTTTGAGTAGTTGGCTATTAATAAGATCTAGGTAAAGAATGTTCTTAAATAAATCTTAGTGAAAGACTTGTTTTTAATACATTTTAAAATTAAATAAACATCAACAATAACAGGAAAATCAAGCACCAGATGGCCTTCTGGCAAGCAAAAATTCAGTTTTTTCTGATTTCTGTTACAGTTGTCAGTAATGTTGACAGCTGCTAAATGTAAACCCTGGTAGTATAATAAATGTTTGCAATTAACATCTATGTTTCAGTTGCCAACTCTTAGTCTTTTGTGTCATATGAGAAGCAGATGCTCTTAAGAAATAATCAGCCCTGTAGACATGATTCTAATGATAAAAGTAACAGAAGTTTTGATCTCCATTTTTATTTTTTTTTTCCCTGTAGATATCTCTTTAAGGGATCACTTCTCTGCTGGAAATTGTAACTTCTAAAATTTTGCATAATTTAATTTAGAGTAAGGGGTTTTTTTAATTAGAAATTAAGTGTTATATAAACAAGGTAGAAGCTTTACCCTCTTTTGTATTTCACTGAGGATTTCTTCTATATGACTAGAAGATGGGGATAAAATGCTTCCTTGTTCAAAATTTTTGGCAGAGCTCCCACTGCCTTCAGCCGTGCCAGAATTTCATGCTTAGTCGAATGATGTATTTCACACAGAGCTCTATGTTTGGGTATCATGGCTCTTCATAGACACCTTGGTGGTGGTGGTATTTACCTTCATGGGTTACTAATTTTGTCTGTTTATGTAAATGAAACGGAGCATGCAAAAGTGGGAGAAGTCCATTAGATCTCATTAGGCACAAATGCTGTTTTCAGCAACAGGAGGAGTGTGTTTTGTTTGTTATTTTTACTTGAAAAGCATGCTTTTCCCACTTGAGAAAAAGACACATGTTCTCCATCAGTCTGTCCTTCTGTCACTGATTAATAATGTAGGGGTTTGGGGAAGGTTTGGTCCTTTCTCCATCTCTGACTTGTGTTTCTTCCAAGGGCTTTGCAGTTATGTTTTCATGACTGAAGTGACTAGTGTTATTAACCCTATTGTCTGCTCTAAGTGCATGCCATCAAATTGTGTAAATACACACATTGGCTCCATCAAAATCAAATTATGCTTTCGCCTGCACCTCAAAAGCCTGGGACTATGAAGTAGGATCTCACTGCTCCAAGAGCCAACATCGGGAAGAGCAGACTGAACAGGCTGCACTGCTGTGATTTCAAGCTGCTCCTGGCTCAGATACAGCCATGTAGGATGACTTTCTAAAGTCATTGCTTTGGAAGTTATGTAGCATTGTAAAACATATAAAATTCCTTCTGTCAGTTTATCAGCATATATATGTTATCAGGTGTGCTGCTGGACTGACTCCAGTCATGGCAACACACAGTTACTGGAGTCAGCAGTGGTTACCATATGACTGCAGTGCCTTCCTTTCCTATGGCCTTGGAGTTATGCCCTTTATGCCTCTACAGAGCTATGCATAGCTCTGAAAATTATGTTTAGAGCCACAGTCAATATGTGCTCAGACAATATGTGCTTTGCCTGTCTTGTACAGGAAGTTGATGTTGTTATTGCATACCAAACCCATTTATTTGGTAGGAGGAAGTATGCTGATGGTTCATGAATGGTATATCAAGTCTGATAGAAATCTACATGGGTCTCTGTGTATGGAGACCATCCAGCATTATCTGGTAGATAGTTCCTGTGTGTTGGATTTCGTTTTAAACTGAAGAAATTGACATTTGGGGGCTAACTTGTTTTTCATCCCTATAAAAACATTTATAGGAAATGGTCAAAAACATGGTTACTTTTGTTCATGTCCTTCCTTGCTTGAGTATCTGATACAGTCTTCCTGTTGTCTTCCCTTTTCTATGCTTTCATGGTCTCTGGTAGTTGGATGCAGTTAGGAGCTGTCAGCCAGGTGAGCAGCTGGAAGATATGGCAGCTGACTCTGTGTGCACACTCTTCCAGTGCACTCTTCCATTGTGCATGTCACACTTGCATCTTATGCAATCTTTATCATCTTACCATTCTTCCAGATCTTATATGACAGTTTTCTTGCCTACAGTGTGCCCTAAACACAGATGTAAATGCCAGAAAAGGTGGGAAGGAAGAGAAAAACATCCTTGTATTCCTCTGAAATGGAATTCATTCTAAGATGAAACTGAGAATACATGAAAAAAATATATTTAAGGTTGGTCTGAGACAAAATACTCTGAGCCTACTTTGTGATGTCCAGTTTTTAGTGTTGGCAGGATCACAAGAACTGAAAATATCATTAATAAATGTGCTAAGCAAACTGGAAAAAGTTGCATTTTTAGTCTCTTATCAGAATTTTACAGCTTTTCCTTTTTTCAGAAGAACTTAATTATCCATTTCTTATGTAAACATTTCTTTTTGAACCTAAGGCACTATCTCACTATTTCTTTGTCAAGGGATGAAGTCTAGAGTTACCTTGTGACAGACTCATAAAAGGGAAGTCCAAGAGAGGAGGGGAAAAAATTATGGTTACTCATATGTTTCTAATTAATTTCCTCAGTATCATCTTTATAATGAAGAGCATGAACAAAATATGTGCATATCTTGCCCTTGATTTAAAAAAAAATGAAAAAAATAAAAAAGAAAAGCTGGCAGAGAGTTTTCAAGAGATTCAGGCTACAATGTAGGAGGTTGAAAAGGACTAACACAGTGCTTGCTTAACAAATAGTCTTATTTGTTCAAACCAAATAGGAAATTTAGGGGACCTTCTGTGTGATCTGGAAAAAGCTGGAAAGAGAGTGGGGAAACCTGAAAGGAATATTGTAATATAAAGAACGCATTTATTTTAATTCATATTTTTTAGAAAAAAAGGAAAACTGAAATAAGGATAAGTGACTGAGGGGGTCATGATTCACTCTGTGGAGGGAAAAATTGTAAATAGTAGCAAAATACAGGAAGTAACCTCACTAATTTGATTTCATTCAACCTATTAGGTTGAAGGAGAAGTGAAGTTCATATCTTGCTCTAGACTTCAGTGAATCTTTATCTTTCTTAGGAAGGGAATTGCTTTCAGGAGCATCTGTATTTCAGTTAACAGCTGTAACTTTCTAAGGAACTTATTGTTTGGAGTATTTCATAAATTTCCATCTTATGAGGTCATGCAAAAGATGAGATATTTACCTTTAAAAATTAATCTATAAACATACATCTAAAACATAGATCTAAAATTGGGAAGCACACAAAAATACTTCAGTTGAAGATATTTCTTTTAAATACTGTAAAAATTATAATTAGTATTCCATTAAAAAAGAATATTTATGGTATCTGCAGTAGGTAATAAACCTTTTAATCTAGGGAAATGTCTTTCAATTTACATTGCAATAAATCATTAGGTAGCATTCAAGGACTATTGGTATGGTTGCATCAGGTAGTAGAGATGGGCAAGATGTCTGTCCTGGCTGAATATCCTCCCTGTGGCACAAAGAGAGATGCAGTTCATTGTACTTCTGCAGAACGAAGAGAAAAGAAGTAGCTGGAATCTTCCACATGTGGGTTCAGGATGGAATAATGGATAAGTCACCTAAATACCTGTTCAACACATCTGCAAGTGTTATAGGGTTAGTTGGCTGCACAAGGAAGTGCAGTAATGAGTTGATCTTCCCAGTTATGGGAGTGAGTTGCTGAGAGCTGATTAATTATCTTTTCCTCTCTGTGCCATCTTGGGAAGGGGGAATGACCTCCATCAATTAGGATTCACAGCTCTGGGTGGATGCTTCTGGTAGGGATAATTTTATTACAAATCAATAAATCAAAACCCCAGGGAAAAGAGATCAAGAGACTGCTGCTGCTGAAGTGTTATTTATCTTCTCCAGGAAATGAATTCTACCTGTTACCTTTCACAGGAACCACAGCACTCATTTAACACTTGGTAACTGCTTATGTCTTTCTTGAGTCGGAACTTTAATTTCTATGCATAGTGGGAAGAATAATGATTATAATTTCTATCTCCTTGAATTAATGAGAACTCATGATGCAGATTTTGTGAACATGTTCAAAAAATGCTAGGCTTCCATGTAGCAGACAGATTGTTATGAGAGTCAGTAAGTGTGTACTTTTGAAGATCTGTTTAGAACAAATAACTCTTACTTATGCATAATGTTTCTTCATATTGCCAGGCAAATGTCAAACTGTATAGAAACCTCAGAAAATTTTCAGGACTGACATCATCTGTTTCAAGTCCTTATAAAGCAATGAGGAAAACAAGCTGATTTTGATATATGAAACTTCTGCATGGGGAGGGAGGGAAATTGTTATCACCTGAGCAGATTGATAACTTTATTTGTCATTAAAGAAAGATGCTGAGGTTAGAAAGTTTGATAGGGATGGAATAAGGTACTTTCCAGAATAGAGAGTAAGGTGCTTTCAAGTGATACATTCTGCAACATTATTCTTTTCATGAACAAAACACAGCAATCTGCTTAAGCACTTTAAGAACAGATTATGAAAGGCATAAGAAGTTATTAATAAATAATCATGCATTTGTCTTCACATGGTTGTAGACTGTGCAGAATGAATCATTGCTGTGGCTGGCCTTTTCATGTCTGTATGAGCTTATTGACCACCCTTCTACAGCCAAGCATGACTTGGTGGAGGGCAAAGGTTTGATGGTGTGGTTTGGTGTTCATAAAGAGCTCAGATTTACTGCTGTTTATGGTGATAGCTGTTCTTTCTTTCGTAGCTACTTGCTCTCATTCCAGCAGAATAACACTTATATCTGTGATAGACATTGCCATAGAGTTTGATATTGGGCAAGACCAAGATGCCCAGCAAATTAGACCTTCTTATGACAAATGGTAGATGATTCCAGGTGGTGTTGAGCTTGGAACTGAGCTGAAGCCTAGACCTGTACCTACCACCTGTTATGACAGTACTGATCAGCAGTACCTGGTAGCAGTTGGTTGGTAACACCAAGTTCCCACGGGCATTACATGAAAAGTGATGGCATGCCTGACTTATTTATAAGATCACATTATGCCTCCCCTTACTGTTACACTTTGAGGTCTAATAACAGATCTGGGTGACAGAGTGCTTTTTCATGGGTTAATCTGTATCTTACCAGTCCTCAAACTGATATCTTATCTGATTTGGGAAACACCAGTTTGCTATTGGATATGCCTTACTCTAGGAAAGGGGCCATTGGATATAGAGTACATTGATACAGTGATCTAATATCATGTGTACTCCATCCTTTACTGTCCTGCCTGGCCTCCAGCTGTGGCTCCAGAAGGTTGCCAATGGCCCTGGATCCAATGTCAAATCTGACAGACCCAGGCAAGTGTCTCAGATGCCCAGTCTGTCTCAAAGGCATATGTTTAAGCTAGTGAGTAATTCTTTAAGTAATAATAATATGTACAACATTTCAAAGTAAAACAAAAAATATTAATACATAGATAGTTTCTCCTCTTTCACTGTGGTGCATTGAAGGAACAAGAAATTTATGCAAGGATTTCAGGGGCTTTTTTAGAAACGTTTTCTCATATTGAATTAAATGCGTGATCTCCTATTAACTCCTATTAAGAAAGAACAGGATCTATCTGGAATTTATTAATGGAAAATAGCTTCTCTTATAGTAAGACTTTTTTCCTAGCTTGATAGAAGTATTTAGCCAATGGTGCAGCTTTTCTAGATGAGATCAAAAGCAGAATGACAATGAGTGAACATTTACCTAAAACGTTGGCTACCAAGCCATGGTAGCCAAGTGAAATAATTTCAGTGTAAGAAATTAGTTCATTGTCATTCTATGGTGAACAGCCTGCACTGTTTTTAGTATCCATATACTTTTTATTGCATTAGTCTACATTATTTTTCATCATTTTTGCACCTGTGGATAGTGCTTATGAATAATTTATAGATTATGTGGTGCCATATTGACTTAAATAGACTATATTTTAATGCCATTATGAGCATTTTCTAGTAAAATAATATAATTACATTGAAATTTAATGCTATTACAGTAGATAATTTACTGCAGATCAAAAACATAATATACAAGGGCTATCTGGAAGGTACACAAAATCAATTGGCTCAGCATTAAAATTGTTCACTGAGCCTCTTTTGAAAAGATCCCAGTCTCAGGAACCATATTATGGTCTCTGCTCATTCAGTGATCAGACAACGATAAAAAGTGCAACCCACCTGTATCTTAGTACTGCCTCTCTTTGTCACAACTTTTATATGACCACCTCAAAGAAAAAAAGACTTCAATCTCATAAACGGGTCAAGAGACACTGTCATTATAATACAGAAAAGTATACATACATTATTTGCCAGCAAGTGGGAAGGAGTGAATTCTTATCCTATCAAATTCAGTGGGAAAGCCACAGCTTCATCCAGGTACCTTTGTGTCACCAGAAACACGTCCAGATCTCTGGAGTCCTTGTTAAGTTTTTGTTTTTGTTTTTTTTTTCAGCGTCAGTTTCTTGTTCAAGAGAGTTTTTTGTTATATTTTCAGTTACCCTTGTATAATACAAGCAACTTAAATTTGAACAATTTCTGTCTCGTTACTTAAAAAAAAAAAGAGAAAGCCATTTTCTTACCTAACTAAAGTGCAAGTGTGGTAGCCTTGATTCTGTCTTTTTAACCTCAGGATAATAGAAGTAAAAATAACTTGATCAAAGCGTGAGAGGAACAGTGTATTATGCAGTAAAAAGGAACACCAGATTAATCTTGGCTAGTGATTGGTAATATCTTCATACTGGGGGTTTTTTTGTCAGTCTTACTTATATGGAGGAATACTTCTGATTGACCTCTGCTGAGTATGTGTCCCTTGTTAAAGTGTGATGAGTTTTGTTTCTCACATATTGGTATGATTCCACAAGATTATGTGTATTTTCTGACAAGGTGATATTCCCTTGTCTCAGCTGCTCAATACCAGTGGCTATAGGTTTGATATCTTGGGTTTCCAAATTGAAAATGATATCCTGAAATGCATTAACTCCTGTTCTTATTTTTCTGGTGTGGGGCACTTGTGTGCACCCTGCAGAAAATACCCTTAGCTTACAAACCTCTTGTTACATACCACTAAGGCACAGTTCAGTTTAAATGAAGTCTGGGCTAGTTCTGCCCTGCATTTCTCTGAAAGATCGTTCTAGCAGCCATAATAAAACAAGACAGCACAGGAAAACTGTTAAAATTTCACATCCTTGCAAAGCAGTTAGGTGGGTAAGCCAAGAGTGTTGGTGAACTGCGTAAAACTGCTCATGGGCTCTAAAAGTGAAGAAAGCCAAAGAGCTGGCAGTTTATGTCAACCCTCCAAGCTGGACAACAATACATAGCTGAGGCAGTAGCATGTCCACAAGTATCCAACATCTTGCAGAAGACCGAGCCCAAGATAAAACCACTACATGTAAAGTCCAGGCCACCAGCCTGGACTCAGACACGCCAAGTACCCAGAGTTGGGTTTCTCCAACTCCATGATGATGGTCACAAGTGGACTGAAAAGGCAGGAGCATTATTTGGTGTGTGTGTGCAGAACACACAAGTGTCATAACATTGTTATCTTAGGATAGAAAATGCTATATTCTTCCTGTATGCCTTTCCCATTTAGTAAATATATCTTAGATTAGGCAACTAATTAGTATGTAACTAAATGGTTCTTGCAAACACCACAGCACAGGTTTCCCTGTAATACCTAGAAATATCAAAACAGGGCAAGTTAACCAGATAGAGGAGGTCTTTGGTACTCTTACTTTTCTACTTTTTTCTACTGGGAAGCATTGGCACCACAAATGCCTTCATATCTTGTTGGGGGTTTTTTTGAGGCTATTCCCTGTAATACAGAAACCTGAGAATTTCTTCATGTGAAAATTCAAAGATAATTCTCTTTATAAATAATTCTCCATAAAAGGAGTCAATTTGGATCTTAATGAATGTAGCTACCAGAAGTTAAAGCAAGAATTATAGGCACTTCTGAACAACCATTTATTGCTCTGTGAGCGCACAATTTTTCTGTTGACAGTCCTGTATTTGGTTTTCATTACCCTTCTTAGCAGTTCTTTAGACTATTAAGAATGTAACCGCTGTCGTCTTCTGACCTGCTGTTCTGCTGTTTCTATTGAACTACCCACATGACATCACATTGGAGAGGAAATTTTTAAAGATCAGCTTCTAGTGGCATCTACAAGAGGAGTATCAGTTCTTTTAAAACAGGATCATCTATACTTTCCTTATCAAACTCTATCTGCTAGAATGGACTGAGTTTCACCTTTTCTGTCTATTAAAAAAAAATATAGAAAAAATATAGTATAAAAGGTTATGGTGTACAAGTCTGTTATAAAAAAACCTTAGGGTCAACATCTGTATTAAAAAAGAGAGTGTGTTGTATTCCTTTTTGTTTCTTCAGTTGATTATTTTTTATATTTAACATAGACTGCTTTTTCCATTATTTATTTTGGTTCACCAAAGTCTGCTGTCTTCGTCTGAAGGGGAGATTTGGTAACTCACTTCAAATTTCTAATTTCTCTATTCAGTTATTTGCTCACAGGGTTGTTAACAGTGGACATGCACAAAACAGGTTGCTCTCCCATTTGATCTTTCATGGAATGTGCTTTGAGTGTGAAAGGAATGATTTTGCTTGAACATAAAAAAACGTTTTCTTTTTGATTAATATGAAAAGTTTAGTTTTATGAATTCTGCTAAAGAAATTATTTTTAAAAGCTGTTCTTTACCTCTCTGCTAATAGTTCTCTCATGAAGGAACATGATTAGATTCTCATTACTTCTTAAAACAAAAAACACTTTATTTTTCAATAAAGGTCGTTTTATCTCAGAAGAAAATTCTTGTAAGTACTTCTGGTCAGTTTTCACTGTAGGAGAGCTCCTTCCCACAAGTAACTGGTTGAATTCAGTGAACCTTAATAAACCTGGTTCAGTGCAAGTTGGATAGAAATGTCATCAGTAAGATTTACCTGAAGTTTAAAGTGTCTGGAACTCTAGAAAAGTATAGATTCAGAAACCACTGCTGCTTTTACCTGAACACATCACTCTTGTTAACTTGCATACGTGTTGTAGAATCATTATTCAAGCTGTTCATGTTAAAAATATTTGTATTTTGAGGAGAATTTTCCTGACAGAGCAAATAATTGACTGATAAGTACTTAGGCTTTTAAATGTATCCATTGTTACTGTAACCCCACTGAACTTTCAGCAAGTCTGAAAGGCAGCAAAATGTTCATTAATAATTACATTGGTGCAGAAGAGAACTTTATAAGACTTTTAAATGCTTTTATAAGTGGATCAATAATTAATTATTTTTCTAGGATGTGATCTAATACTAATTGTTATAGTGTTTGAGAATAAAGGAAGAAAATATAGGCCACAAGAGGAGTTCATTAAAGGGCAAAAAGCCATATTTTGTATGACTAAAACAGGGCTTACTGCTTAAGTTAAAAATGAGACATGAAATATTGTCTGCTTTTATTGTTTACACTATTTTTGCTGTACTGCCCCCAAACTGAACTATGGTAAGGGATCTGTCTGCACTGGAACACATACTGTAAAGACAGCAAATCTTTCCAGATTTGTATCTCATTAGAATTCACTTACCCCTATAAGACTGGGTACCAAAATGCTTGGGAGAAGGCATTGTCTGATTTCTGCCCTCCCTCAGGAGGAGTTTTTATCCTACAGATGCAGACCTGAAGTAACTGGTAGGTCCTGGTTGGACACGGCAAGTATCAGGAATGTCAGAAAGTTTGTAGGGACTAAGAGGATATTGGTTTTTTTTCCCTATTCAGCTGTATGTAGAGGACATAATGGGATAAAAGAGGAACTTTTTTGCTTATAGTACAGTGTTTTGCTTATAGACTATGTGGGATACAGCTAGGCTGGCGTTAGGGATTGGGGAGGAGGTGGGTGGGCAGGATACCTGAGCGAGCAGGCGCCTGCTACTTTCTTGGGAAGCAGCTGTGGCACTAACATTACAGCAGCACATCACTCATCCAAATAAATGTTTGAGATACTTTCTGGGCTTGTACAGCTCATGTCAGAGTTTATATGAATGTGACTTCATTGCTGCCAAAAGGCCAGTCAGAACACTCTTGAGCCCACCTGTCTGTACGGATGGTGCTCCTCTGGACCACCACCTGTCATGTGCCCCTTGCTAGCTTGTGAGCAGGTCACCAGAGCTTGCCAAAGGCTTGTCCTTTCAGTCAGAGGTAAAAATTCTTTACATTTCTAGATCAATTGCCATGCAGATACTTAAATATTAGTTATTAATGAATTGTGTTGAAATAGATTTTGAATGACTCCTTCAGTCTGTGCTGTGTAGAGAGGCTACTGTAGAAGTTAAGCTGCTTGTACACTTTAACAGTGACACATGTACATCAAAGCTGTTCCAGGAACCCTGTTTTTTGACCTTTAAGCCAGTATTTCTCCTTCCATAGAGGAAAGATACTATTTTTTACTATAGGAAAAAAAAAAAAAAGGCCACTTCATCCCTAGATGCAGCATTTTACTTCTGTCTGATCAACATTGGCACCTGTTCATTTTCTGCATGAGTGAATTCAGAAGTAATTTATCTCACAAGTGATGAATGCTATATGGCACTTGCTTGTCTATGTCTTAGTAGTGTTTACTCTCAGCTTGACAAAACCCTTTTATTTAGATTTGAATCTGCTAGTAATATTTCATTGAACTAATAGTTAATTATGTTTCTGAATTGAATCAGAAAGCCAATCATCTAATAGAGACAGCAACTCTGTTGTGCCACACTAAGGTGAATTCATGAGGGAAAGAGTAATCCAGGCAATGATCTCAGTGTTACTAGAGAAGGGAGTTTCGAATTTGAGCAGCAAGCATTACTAGACAACAAGTTGTCTTCCCTGAAACAGATTAACTTTTATTCCACTGCAATTTATCCACTTATCGTTTTACCTCCATTTTAGTTGAGCTCCTCAATCCATAAGGAGGAATTTTTTTTTGCTGATGTTTTTCCTCTTGGGCTCAACATATAGAAATTAAACATGGCAACTCAGAGAGAAAAATGAGGATTAGTGTTTATGTAGAAGTTAAGGAGAATACTGTTGCGGGGTTTTGGGTTTTTTGTTTTAAGTTAAAATTTGCAAGACTGAATCAAACTATTTCACCATAATTTAATTTTGATTTCCATTTTCTGTGGTGTGCATAAGACCCTGTTCTATGGGTGTGAATGTTAGTTACAAAGAAGTAATGAGCAGCATCTCCAATAAATGTGATACACATAAAGGGATTCAAAATTTGCATGTTCAGTTTTGTACTTGCTAATGCTCTGCTAATCTGTAATGCTTTAGAACACAATACATGCAAACACTAACTAATAGATACAGTCAGTGCTGTGAAGCCAGCACTCAATACTGCCACCACTGCAAAGGGAAAGTAGTGTTATCAGTAGCACAGAAGAGTAATAAAACTGTAAAATTACTTGGGTAGATGTTGCCATCTTTGTTTTATTTGCAGATGTTTGATCCTGGTATCTAAACCTGAAGGATTTTAAGCAATGAAAACAGCCATTTGTCAAGATGAGAGAATGGATTAAACAATCACTACATGAGGGGCAATTTTTAGCAGAAATCCTCACAACTTTACCAGTGACAGTAGATGCACATAAAATTTATTTCACCTGAGGGTGTGTCTCTTTACCCTCTGTCAAATGGAAAGGGTTTTATTCAGTAAGAATGCATAATGTAGCATTTAAGTGCAATGTTTTTTAGCCTCTGCTGGAAATTTTGATTAAAAACTGAATTTTGGAGAAGTTGCAAGCCCAAAATTTTGATTGTTCTGAACTTATGTGTATTTATATTTGAACTAGCAAGGATGTAATAAAGCACATGACTTGGTATACTTCAGAATATATTTCTCTTTTGAAGGTAAGGAACTAATCTGATAGATGCTCGAGTTTAACAGAAGGGTACTTGCACGGTGTTGCTCAGTTGGTTTTGAAGCAGTTGCTCCAGGGAAATGGTGTCCTGTTGGCCAAGTTTGCTGTTTTTAGAACTACTTTTCTGGTTTCTGCTAAAAGTCATTAACCTCAAGAACTAACTATTCCAACCTTAGTTTCCATCAGTCTGTGCATTGTACCAGCAGAATCACACATTTGTATAGCATCAGGCTTGCAGGGTTTTGGACTTATGTTAACTGTAGCATAGGCTTTAGAGAGCAAACAGGACAATTCCTGGTGCTTCTTCCATGCCCAGGAATCCAATCAGTGTTGGCTTAGAGACTACACTACTGGTTTTTGGTTTTTATTTGGTTTTGTTTTGGTGTTTTTGTTTGTTGTTGTTTGGTTGGTTTTGTGGGGTTTTTAACTTTTTTTCCTGGAATTTTAGCTTATTAATCCTTCCACATGGGCAAAGCTAGCATGAATAGGCCTTAAAAAACCTGAAACAAACAAAAAAAACCCCTCTAAACAAACAAACAAAAAAAGCCCCAAAGCAACAAAAATTAAGGAAAAAAAAAAGAAAAATAAAAGAAAGGAAGAAGAGAAAAAAAAAAAGAAGAAGAAAATCTTTCACTTAGAGATGAATAACATAAGAGCCAGAATAAGCATGATGACCAGGGTTCAAAAGGGACATTAGTTATGAAGATAAATTCATGTATTATGGATTTTTGTGATGTTGGATCCCATTAATAAGGTTAAAAGGACATTAAAAAGAGAAGTAGAACTTCAGTCACTTTTTCTGAGTATTTTCTCCCTTTGTGAAACTCTATTAGAAGGCACAAGTGGGCAAAGTCATGCATTTTTAAGCACATGATTGTTTGCAGGAGATACGAACCAGTGAGCTGTACTATTGTTTTTGCTCCTGTTATCAGTCTGATTATTCCTGAAGTAAGAACCAATCATTCTCAGGATTGTTGCATGCTTTCAGTGATGCTTTCTCAGATATTTATGCATAGACCTTAACAGGAAGATTTGAGGTTTGGATGGGGAACAGTTTTCGGATTGCTTGTTCCTGCAAAAATATCTTGCTTAGGGTGGTTAGCAGACTGAATAAGTATATCTGGGTGTAAGTCAGCACTTTCTGGGGGAGGGAAGCCATCAGAACTCAATGCAGTTGGGATACAGTCCTGGTTTATATTCTGTATATTTGATGTACTCTTTTCTCTTTCGGTTTTTTATGTGTTTCAGCTTTCTCAAGGTTTTCTCTTGTCATTTTCCAACTCTTTCAGTACCTTTCATGGAGGATACTGGTAAATTAGTCCCATATTAAAGTCACATGTTATAGCATCAGAATATACCTGAAAAGCTCATTTTTCTCATTATACATGCCATTGCCTTTAATTGGACTTAAATCTTTGCTCCAAAGAAATTTGGATTTCTCATAAATATCTCTTTAGTTTATTATAGCTAAGTTTATGCTGTTGGGCATATTCCATAATCTTGTCCATTTCAAAGCTCAATAATTCAGAAAGATGTATTTGACAATATTGATCACTGAAATGACTTCTTAGTAAGTAATCTTCTTTTTAAAAGGCAGCCATTAATTATGCCTTTTTTCTCTCTTAGGCTGTTATTAATTCAGAACTCATTATCCTTTTCTGCCTTGTCTCTGAATAATCTCTCATGAAAGGTCTTGACCAACATGAAATAAATTTTAAAATAATCAATTCTGAATGTAGCTACAGGCTCCCACTTGTTTACCGTTTAAGAACTCTGTGAAAGAATAGATTGCAAACTGTAAACTTTCTTTATAAAGCCAGTCCTCTGGTTTATTCAGTCTGTACTTATCACGCTCATGCCTTATCCCAGCTATACCTATTGTTTTAGGGCTGATCATGCAGGTTGTTGGCTGGAGGTGCTTTGAAGACCTTTTGTGACTGTTTTGGCATGTCACCAGTTCTGGTACTAAGGACAACTCTGTTCCTTGGCTTGGGAAGTATTTGAACCCTGAGCGCTTTGGTCGTGCAGTGATATTTAATTTTATTTTTCTTTTGGAAGATGGATCATCTGAGAATAGCTTGCCTTACTCCTTACGATTAACAGCTTTTTTTTTTTTTTTTTTTTGGCACTGTGCTCCTTTTCCTTTATAGTCTTCAGGCACTCAGCAAACTGTCTGGCCCTGGGCATTTAATTTCTCAAGCTGTTGTGTAGATTTGTGTCTCTGGCATGATGCTGTAATTTCCTTCCAAGTTTGGACAATCCTGTTATAAATAAAGTCATCTAAATTGTTCAGCTCTTTATCATCTTGATGCCTTTCATTTCTGCCTTTAATAGCCAGTCTACAAAGAACTGATTTTCCTCTAGGAATTTCTTCTCCCAACTGACACAGACCCAGATCTGCAGGCCATACACCAGCCTTGATGCTAAGCAATCACTTATATTTCCTTTGATAAAATACTGAGACATTCTTAATTAAATGAACAATGAAATAAAGGAAGTGCTAGTATCCCACTGCTTAGGCTTGGATGGGATCTTGATGGGTTTGTCTTCTGTGAATTTGTGTCCACATTATTATCTAAAGCTCCTTAAATAACATACATCCAAAAATATCATTAATTGGTTAAGAAATCAAATTCTTCTCATCCTGTTATGCACCAGTAGACATTTTCTTCTCATATCATGAACTTATGCATAAGTTACGCTTGCCATATTTGGTGCCATGCCTGATGTCATGGCACAGTTTTTGGCTAAATGATAATAAATATTTGGAATCTGGTTATAATTTGCAAATATGGTTATTTTTCCTGCTACCATAAGCATCTAGTTCTTGCTACATGATAAACTCTAAATGTTCAAGTCTACTGACATCAGCAGCAGTATTAATGCCTAAGCCTTTTAGAAAGCCTGTGGAAACAGTTTGTATTTGTTCTTTTGTATTATGAGTAAATTTTACTATGCCAAAGCCTACAATAGAATTTTCCTATGCCTATTTGCCTATTCTCTTGTAGTGGGTAAAATGGGGTTAAACTCGTCTTATGTATCTCAGGGTCTTTATGTGTGTGTTCTTCAGTGATCAACCTTTCTTTGTTATTCCTGGGACATGGTCTGGCTCAGTCAGTCACAGGAGCACAAGTGGAGATGCTGAAAGAAGCCTGGGAAAGTTCTGCCCTGTCCAGAGAGAGATCAAGGGAGAACATCATCTCCACTTCTTTCTCCCTTTCTGGAGATCTCTGGACTGGAGGCATAGCAGGAATACCCCTGATGTGCGGTTCATCAAAACAAGAGAGCAGACAGGTTGTGAGGAATCTATCCTCACCGCAAGAAAAAGATATGAACTAATTCTTAAGAGTTAGTGGAATGAATGCTGACTTAATGAAAAGAGTTTTCATACATGCTGGGTGTCACATCACCCTTCCCCATTTGCCCAGAATTATTTTTAGCCTATAGCTTTTGTCTACCCTTTGTTTTCATTTCTGTCTCCTTTAAGAAATATCCATTTGTAATCAATTCTGTTATTATTGTGCATGATTTTGATTTTTAGAGGATTTATTGTAGCCCTAGTTATTTTTATGTCTTGCTTTAATCTCTTTTGTAGTTTTAGTTATGAGATTAGTAAGCAGACGCTTCCATTGCTGGATATTTTATAGGTATTTATGGCTGCTCTAGCTATATCTTCTCAGCTTAGCTCCTTTTAACCAACCTCCTGAAAGCTTTAAATGTTTTAAATTTAGCCATTTGAAATTCATCAGAGCTCCTTGTCCTTGATGATTGTTGTCTATTAGTTCTTCATGCACAATTGCACATTCATAGCAACTGCAATAGAATACTTCTCTTACATATCTTATAAAGAAAATGCTACAGTTTCTGCATGTTGCACAAGATGTAATTGAGAACAGTTTTCTTTCTTTTATGCTACAAAGTTCTCCTACAGAGTCAACATTTTTCTTTAAGTTCCCTTCCGTATGTTAAGTACCCAGTTCTGGGAAAAATGACATGAGAGGTTTCATAAGGTTTATTTTTCTATGTGAAGCTAATCTGTCAGCAGTATGTGCATGAGGTTTCCTGGAAAAGTTGCTGTTTGCCAAGTCAGTGCTATGTTTCCAGTAAGGTAAGGAATAAAGTCTCCTCAAACTGTCACTGAATGACAGGCTTTGCCTACTGTAGGCTGTGTGATGAACAGAGGGAGGTATTTTAGGCTGTGATTTTGAACATTGGCATGGTTGTGTACAAGAAGCTTCAGAAAAGTCACAGAGTATTCCTTTCCCATCTGGTATATTCATGTTTTTATGGTAATAAATAAAAATGTGCTTTCAAAATGGGAAGATATTTGAATTAAACCATGTCTAAATATTTTCAGATGTCAAAACACAGTTTTCAGACCTTGAATGAAAATTGTATCAATACTTGTATATACAAGATAGTGGCTGTGTTTAACTTTGACCATGAACTTAAACCTGGCCAATTGTTGCCCACTAATTTAGCAGATTGAGAGAAGAAAATATTTTTAATTAATTCTGAAAATTCAGTCTTATATTCAGAATAGGTTCCTATACTAATTGTTTAAATAACTGAAATATTTACACTTAAATAATTGGTACTTTCATATTTTACAACTACTGGAAACAGTAGCTGAAAAAGACAAAGGGGGAAAAAAAAGATAATCTAAATTTTCTAGGAAGGAAACCCTGTGTGTCTAGCTATGCATTACTGATTGAGGCCTGTGAAACAAGTATCTTGCAAATATTTGATTTGGTACATGCAACTTACCCAGTAGCTGCTCTGCATTTCCCTAGTCTACTGTTGGCTTAGAAACAGAGCACTGTCCTAATCAAATCTCTGCACTAGTTCTGTTCTTGGTTTGCTCAATTGCAGACAAGGACCAAGTGAAAGGCTTTGAAGCTGAGGATGTCTGTTTAATTGACCTAAGATTCATTGCTTTTCCTCTTCTTAATTAATCTAGGGTAATCATCAAATCTGTTTCACAACTGTACTCAAAAATGTTGCTCATCTATTTGATAAATGGGCAGGTAGAAGATAATTAGTTACACTCTGTTTGCTAATTTTCAGAAATGAAAGAAGAAAGGTAGCGGTAATTTAGACATCTAAGTCTCTTTTCTACAAAAAATTGTGGTAGTAATAGCAAAACTGCATAGAATGAAATGTGGAAGGTTCAACCAACCTTCCAGCCAATCCCCACAACCTAGCAAGACATAAATTTCCCACACTTTTGCTGTCTCTGAGATATTGGAATGCTTTTACAGACTGAGGACTTCAGCTCCTCCAGAGTGTTAGCAAAGAGCCATTGAATGAGTTCTGTAGATGAGCAAACCCACGTTTTAAAATTTTTGATTTTTGTTGGCATGAGGGTGTTGCCTTGATATGATTATTATATGTGCATGGTATTAAATGTCACTATGGGGTGTTTAATATTTTGATAAATGACTGAAGGAAAGTCAGGAAAATAAATCAATTTCATTTCATAGTGTTATTGGGACATCAATATTAAAATGCAGCTTGTGTCTTGTTAACCAGGGGGCAATTCCTACAGGAGTGTCCCAATAGCCAGGCACTCTGCTGTATTTTTCATGAGCAAGATGGTGCTAGATCATGAACCATGAAAGTATAAATATATAAAGGCATGCAATGATGTTAGTTTTCACATGCATACTTTTGCTACAGTGATGTAGTATTTGACTAAACAAAGTAAATTGACAGTAAAATCTCTGTAAATGCTTCCTGTGATCATTGAACCTATAATTTCCTTGTGGAAGTCTCTATGAATGGCTTAAAGATAGTAGGTGAGGAATAACCAGGAGGATTTCAAGACATTGTGACTTATAATTGCTAAAGGAGTAGCAGTAATTTAGTAGATGGTAAAAGATAAGCAAAATTAGAAAACTTATACATAAACATTTCCATTTGAATTTTGCAGCCTGGTGTGTAGCATGAGCATTAGGCTTGTGCAAAATGAGTGGGCAGGATGTTTCTTATTGTGATTCATTTATAAAAGATGATATTATATCAGCTGCCAGAGTTCTGCTTGTTTCTATATCTCATCTTACTGAATAAATGTTTTATTAAGATATAGATTTTGAGAAAAATGACCTTATGCCTTTTTTCATTCTTCTGGATTGGCTGTTCACCATTTACTGACTGTGGTGGTGTGGGTCAGGTGGGTGATGCCGCTGTTAATCAGTTATTCCAGTCTGGAGTTTTACAAGTCCTTTCTTACTTTGTAGTTGTAAACATATTATCTAAGAGAACACTTCCTGGGTTAGGAGAAAGGTGCATTGAACCTTAGGAATTCCTGAAGCAGAGCAGAGAGAAAAACACAAGTTAGATGTGGGGGATGACAGTAGAGTTTCTTCAATTTTGCTCCTGCATTTTTCCAAGTCTGGGCTGATACTTTCTCCGTGCTGGGGATCCAGCTGCGCTTCTGCCCTAGCTGGAAGGAGCATCTGCTAAGGACTGCTCCATACCTTGTGTTGTTAATGGCAATGAAAACATGCTTTTCTGCTGCTGATATTGATTGTGATTTGGCCCCAGATAAACAGACGTTGGCATGAATATGTTCTGGAGACAGAACTGTTGATAGACATTTATTAGCATGGAAAAATGTCTGCCTAACATGGCCTATTTGGAGCAAATTTTTTGGACTACTTGCTTGTAATGGTTATTCAAATCTATCTACCCAGGCTATGTGCTTGTGTACATTTAGTCTTTCTAGCTTCAGCTTCTATGCCATATTTTCAATACATCAGTCACACTGAAATATCCAGAATAAATCATCTGATGGGTCACTTCAAATATTTCAAAGATTCTCTTCTGTCTTGATCTTAGGTATCAGATATCACTAACTGTCTTTGAGAGATTATACTTTTTTGCTTCCACTTGTGTTTCAAAAACATCTAAGTGACCCTGGAATCCTGCTGGGGAAAAATGGCATTTTCCCAGCAAGCTACAGTGTTCCTAGGGGACCCACACAGGATACATTCTCTTTCATCTCGCTCTTAAGAAATTTAGACCTATAATTTATAGAGCCAGTTTGAGGTTTTGTTTTGCCTTTTTTTCCCTTTTCTTTTCTCACAATATATTTCTTGTTCTGAGGGAGCAGAACATTGTCTCAAGTATTCCTGCTTCAGCAGAACAAGCCTGTCTTTTCAAGGACAGATCATTAATTCTTGGTGCATCCTGTTAAATTTTGCATGCTGAATTATCGAACTCTACAACAGAGATGTTTTGGAATCTTTTTCTCAGCTACCTCTGTAGCCCTCAGGAATCATTTTCTTCCATATTATTCATTTGTTGTTGCTGGGTTTAGGTTATTTTTTATTGTTGTTGCTGTGGTTTTGTTTTTTCCTACTGCAGTATGTATTTTAAGCAGTCTCATTTCTCTGGAGAATTGTAGCTCCCAGTTGTCCCCAGCGTTAGTTACCTAGAAACCTTCAACAAACTTTTGATTCCTAGAGCAGACTATTTCCTATATATGCTTAATATTTCATTCCTGTAAATCATATGAATCATAACCTTGTGAGTGATTTCCCTGTTCTTGATGATGCAGGCATGTAGCTCTGAAAACTAGATGGTTATGAGTAGGAGAAGTTAACCAGTTCAAGATCTTGAACTGTGAGGTCATGCTGTAGAGTACCTGATGTCATCCCTTTTAGTAATTGCCTGATAACTTTTCGAGAGAAGCATGCACAATAGAATAGAGAATAGTCAAAGACAGAGATTGAAGCAGCTGTTCCTGGAAAGTTCTCAAACATCTTCCTCTCATTTTGTTTTTTTATCTTTATGTGCACAGTTAGGAGTAAGAACAGTTTAAATGTTTGATATGTGCTTTTGTTTACAGTTCTATTACTGAAACAACTGATTCGTGCTTTTAGGTTTGAATTTCCAAGGAATCTGACCACCTATGGTTCTCACTACCTTTAGTTTTGCAGTTGGAAGCACTGAGCTTTAAACATCTGATTTTTTATGTCTTCTATATTTTTCCCCATTGTCTTTATTCTTTATTTATTTTACTTAAATTAGTAAAGTGTTATGAATAAATTTTAATGGACACTTTATTTTAACATATTTGAGGGGTTTTATTATATTTGCTCAAAGTCAAATCTTCTTTCTGCAAAGAACAAATGAAAAATCATGCTACTTGCATTATTTTTTATTGTGTTCAGAGATGCTTAGATTGCAGTTTAATCTCCTGCATAAAGAGGAATTTAATTTAGCAAGACAGAAGACAAACTAAGTTTCATTTTGCTTCACTATGAGTAGTCTGAACATGTGCTTAATATATCTTTTCTTATTTGTGCTAGTGGTCAGTGTTGGAAGCATTTGCTCATTTCTGATGTTAACTCAGTCTTGCCGTGGATCTTAGAAAGTTATGCTTTTATGACGTTCTAGTTCCTATAGATGTGTGCCTTTATGAGAATCTCAGCTGTTGTTTAAAGGTGGGTGTTCATGTATTACTGTCATTATGTTGGAAGCAAATTTGGAAACATGAGCCATGCTGCCCAGAAAACCACAAACAAATTTGCAAATGTATTTTTAACCCAGTTTGGTAATTGGGGTGTGTGGTTCATGATTTCTGAATGTTTGAGTTAGAATACTTCTTCTGTCTTATAAACAAAGCCTAAATAGTGAGAATTTTTTATAACTGAATTTCCACTGTATAGAGTGATAAAAGATGGGAGAGTCGAAAAAAAAAAAAATCTTTGTTTATTGCTGTAATTTTGTATAATCAACAACTGACTGTGGTTATGAATAAGTGCTAATTGCAGTGGCACTAGAAATACTAGAAAAGATGAAGACAAAAGCAGTGGTTCACCCAAACTTACTGTTCTCCCTGGTTCCGTAAACAGAAAATAGAAATTTGCTACTTGGGTTTTATCACTGATGCCTTGTTCCAGTGATGTAAAATTGTGCTGTTATTTCTTCAGTCTGAATGCGAAGGTGTACATTTAGAAAATAACTTGAAGTTGTGGAACTACATTCTGAGTTGGATGCCAAAGCTAGATTTCTAAATTAGTGTTTGCCTTGCACACTGCCAGAATTTTACAGTCACTGCTCTTCCTCCCCTTCTAGTTTTCTGGACCTTGATAGTTCATACTTAATTTTTTTTTTAAATAATGATATTATGCCTGTGATGGTTGCTTGCCAAGTGTGTAAATGAGTTAAATTACTTCTGAAGATGTTGGTCTGAGACTCTTTTATTAGACACAGTAAAATCCAAGTTCTCATTGTTTCTGTAGAATATGGAGCTGCACCAAAGAAAATGCCAGGTTCTATTCTGATCTAAGTAGCTGCAGTTGGGTCTAGACCTGCCATTGCATGGGTGGAATTCATCTTAAGATTTTGCATGCTTTACATATATAAATTGTTCTTTTTTCATTACGCTGGTAAACTATTTTCTCATCTGTATTATGCTAATTTTGTTTGTGTGAAGGAATCCACATTTATTAGGTGATAAAAATTCAAAATTAACGTTGTGTATTTTGTGGATCTGAAATTCTGTCTTTCCTCTCCTGGGCATCTTCAAACTCAGGTCACTGGTGTGGGAGAACTCCTAAGATGCCTTTTCCCAGGTTGCCCCCACTATCTTTAAAAGATCTTTTATTATTTTCTTTTACCCTCCTTTCTTGCTATTGTGTTTCTTTCAGACATCTTTTCTTATGACTGTTCATGGGTAAGACTTCTACCCTTTTTATACACGGCCCTCTGGTGAACTCTAATTTCTCAAATTTTCATTTCTCCTATTATTTTTATTTTTCATTTTTTTCTTTCCCCTTTAAACATAATGCCCAGAACTACAGCTCAAGGGCTATTTTGCCTAAGCTGCTATAGCAAAACATCTGTGCTTCTGTTTTTATTGTGGATTCTCTAGGCAGCACAAACAGCTAGGCACTTAAAGATAATGAAATGAAGGCTTGAGTTTGCAGCTAATGACAAGGTTGCAGAATTTGCATTTTTTTCTTGTGCCTGCTTTTTCCTAACATCCTAGATTTTTGTTTCAAGTCTCAATTTTAATGACTTCTGGCCTTATGTAAAATATTCATTAACCAGAGTCACAAAGGTTCTGTTAAACACAACAGAGCTATTCTGAAACTCACTGGAGTTTTTTTTATTTTTATTTTTGTTTGAGTTTTTGTTTTGTTTTGTGTTACTTTTTCCCCTGTCCCTGCAAAAAAGCAATGAGAACATTTTTTATTTTGCAGAAAAGGAGGCTAAACCTCCAGCTGCATTTTCCACAAACAAGTACATTGCGGGTAGTGCCACTGCTCAGGTTGTCTGATCACAGTTTACCTTAAGCCCAGGATCCAGACATCCTGATGCAACCCACAGAGATGCTGCAGAGAAAGACTGAAGAGGCTGTTACAACAAATCAGGACAGCAGGATGAAAGATGTGTATCAGGTTCCCAGTGCTGGTGTCTTGTCTTCACCCAGGCTGCAAATATCTTGCCCTTATTTGCTCTGTTTTATATTGGCAGAGAGCAAATGCAGCTGGGGGAAGGGGATGATATGCTTGGGGAAACCTGCTCCTTACACACTGAACTGTCTTAAATTGCTGGTTACCAAACTGGGGTCACAATAGTTATTTATCAAACTAAAGCCCCAGTTTGCTTTGTCTTGTTTTAAACTATAAAACTACCTAGCATTAATAATGATTATCATAGTATTTAACTAGAGAGAGCATTAAATTATCTTTTCTTTTTGAAACATATGTCATTTCTAACATGAAAGGTGTATTTGCCTAGAGCTTAACTGGCAACAATAGAAATAATGTAGCTAATTAATATCAGCTCCTAAAACTAGCAGCTGTGTTCTTTCTAAGTGATAGCACCTGTTCATTTGGTGGCACCTACAGTGTCTTTGCTTTTAGCCACTTGTCTTTGAATTGTTTCTAAATCAGAAGTCCTGTCCAGAATTTCTGCTTTACTTTCTTCATCTGGCAATCCCAGAAAGCCTATTTCTCTTCAAAGCAGGAATATTATTCATCCTGTATAATTTTTCATTATTATTTCTGTATGTTGTATTTTAGTATCGTTTCTCTTTGAAACTTTTTAAAATTCTTACATGAGTATTTTCTGTTCTCAATAATCATTAGGGTAGATCTGTTCTATGACCAAGCTTGCAAAACCTCATCTTCAGATTTGCATGCCTATGTCAGCATTTACGTAGTGCAGACACTCAGAGAGAAGATACAGAAAGTTTTCCAAGGCATCTTATTTTGAAATTTCAGCATTTATGCAAGGATTCTTGCCCCTTGGGATGAGCTCTGTTAAATTCAATTGAGTTCCTGCAAAGCTAAGAATACACTTTTTTTTTTTTTTTTTTTTTTTTTTGCTGTGGGGCAAACGATGATGTTAAAGCTTCAGGCTCCTGGTTATACAGCTGCCAGAAGCAAAATTCCAACTGAGTTCAGTGATATTATCCAACCCAAAGCCTAAAACTGAATATCACCCAATATGCAGATGGGAACAAAAGTAGTCATGAACTTGTAGCAAGAGAGGGAGAAAGGAGAAAGAAGGGATTGTGTGCTTAAAAACTCAGGATTTGCAAGGACAGGAAAAATGAGGGCTGTATAGCTGTGTAAGGCATTTATGTGCCTGCAGTGCTGGAATGGTTGGTCTTTGCAGACATGCCAAGCATGTGGCAACTGACGTTTGAGTCAGTGGAACTGCATTAAAGGACTTCTTCATCTGAAACACCTGATATAAAGCAGGTATGAGAAATAGAATTCCCTGCTAGAGCAATAGCAAATTAAGGAAAAAATCTGGATGACATCATAACAGTGTTTAATTTGTTTAGAAAGGATCATTGCTGCTGCTTTCGACAAACATTGATTAAGGACAGTGTTGCCTTATCACAAGTCCTAACCATAAATAAACTCATGCAAAAAATCTAATCTATAAAAGATTTTGAGTGCTTTAAGCCCCACTTTACAGACTCAGAAGAAGGGATACATTAGAGTTTTGCTTAGCTCCACTCTTTACCAAGTTTTATAGTTGTGGTGTATTGCTAATACCCACTCTGTCCATAATTTCTTGACTAATCAAAACAATTTGTTTAAAATTAAATGGCAAGAAAATGCATGGAAATACAGTCTTCCTCTTCACTGGGATTGTACCAAAATATTTTATCATCAAGGCAGCTAAACCTGAGTTAACTGTTATAGGTTTCAAAAATTAGCTGAAGTATGCAGCATAAAATTATTCTTTTGAGAGCAATAGTTCTAACTTTAGCTTTAAAGAGAAGAATTAAATAGGCTTTTGGCAGTAGCATATGAGGAAACTAAGTTCAAATGCTTCCTGTACAACATGTCCTTTTAAGAGACTGTTTTTAAAACGAATTAAAATGGACTTGGTGTTGCATTTTACAGTGTCAGGGAAACAGGTAGCTTTGATGTACCTTCCTGGTAATTGTAGTTCCTCTGACGTTGAGGACTTCATGTGAATAAAATCTCTCAGAAGGGCTGCACATAAAAAGTAGCTAGTAAAAAGTCTTCCACTGACTTCAGCAATTATTTGGAAAAACTTGGGACCCAAGAGGTACAGAATCATGCTTCAAGATAGTATTTCAGCCCATGAAGGAGACTATCCCACTACCCTAATAAAAGAAATTTACAAAGTATTTTTCTGTTCCATGTAGCACCATCTCCAATTTGCTTCCCTTCTAGGGAAGCCAATTTTAAGAAGTACAAGTGATTCAATTCCATTCCAGTGACTTTCCTGCCTTCTAGTCTATAAGGTTAAGGAGATAAAAGAGTCCATGGGTCTCAGCTGGTCTTTTCCCAAGCATAAAAAGCCTTCCCTGCCTGAACAGCCCCATATGTGGAAGGTGTATGGACTTTTCCCTTTTCCTGAGGAACCTGTAATAGTATGGGACTAAGTTGTCATCAGTCCATATCTTGCTGGGTGCTAAAATATCCAACACAAGGGATCTCTGTCTTCCTTGCCTTGTGCAGCTACCCTAAAAAGCAAGGCAGCACTTCAGTGGTGATTTTTGTTTGCCCATGGGATCAGTCTGGACCGGCTGAACCACTTCTAGAAGTAGAATAGAAATCTTGCTGGGCTTACACACCATCATTTCCATGTTTCCAGCTCCCCTAGAGTAGTGCCAGCAAAGGGAGCTGCATCAATATCACTGCAGTCTCAGGGTCCTCATGATCTGAGGGCTCTTCTGTGGCTTGTTTGCCAGTCCTGCTTTATTTTCTGGAAACTGGCGATGAAATAGGAGTTCCTGTGTGTGACACGTCTGGGCAGTTTGCTTTGGCCCTTTGTGCTGGGTATTTCACTCTTGTATTATGGTGTTTTTGCTGTTTAGCAGGTTTGTCCATTTCTTAACAAGTTTATTATTAGCTGTGTAACAATTGAGGGAGAAGGAAAACTGAAATAAGCAAAGCAAGAGTTCCTGCTGAAATGTTCCCAAATGCAGTACTGTTGCAAAAGGGAGCTGTTTGGCTGCCAGTCATTTTTCATTTTGTTCCTCACAACTGAATGTCTTATTTTCATTTTGCTGAATATTTCAATAAAGTCACCTTTTACCACCACCATTTATTATCTATATTTTTTATTCCTTTCATCTACCTAGATTTTGTTGTTTGGTATTTATTTATTTATTGTTTACTTACAGCTTTATGCCATTAAACAGCCTGCCACTAAATCAATAAATAGGTAAATAAATGTGTTGAAAGAAACTGTCTTTGCTATGATTTATGCAGAAGCAGTTGACTCTTTCAGGTTCTTAAGAAGTGCATCACAGCTTTGAAAATGACAGGTTTGAACAGTGAATTGAGTTTCCTTGATGGAACTGACCTCCAGGAATTGCTTCCTTTTCAACTGCAGGAATAAAAACTTTACCTTTTTCAAAGTTTGTCTCTTTCCTTTAGTTTTCTTTTCTTTTCCTAAACTGCTCTTGAAAATGTTAGAAGGCTGGGGCCTTAGACAAGGTGTTTTTATACCATTTTGCCTTTTTGCCTTTTCTTATTCTCTGGCTTTGATGGATTTGCTGAGGAACTGGAACTACCCAAGCTCACTTACTCGATTAATCACTTCGCAGTTTTGGATTTCAAGCTTTATTCTGGTCTGTCTCTAATAATTCCTTTCAGAAAAGAAGAATATGGTAGTAAAGATGCCTCAAAAACATGGTTCTTAAATTTCATATGTAATAAAGTATGTGTAAAGCTTTACTGAAGTTCAACCTGAATGAGCAGTGACCCAAAGATGCTTTGCAACTCTGAGCTATGCCTTTCACAAAACAGACTATGTAAGGAGAAGTGGGAAAATAACATTAAAGGCTACTTCATTTCCACTTGCTTCTTTAATTCTATTCATGAGAAAAATAGCTCTTTACTTCACTCTATTTATCCAACTTTTGTGCAATTTGGAGGCAACATAAATAAATGGAAATTGATGTAAGTAGAGCATCATTTAGCCATTATGTGGTTACAAAATAAGTAGGAGCTAAGAAAGTATTCAAAATGCAGGTGCAAAAATCTCAAGAGCCAAAGTAGCATTTTTATTATCTAGTCTAGTTCACTAGTTTCCTGTAATGCTCTAATCTTATTCTCAGTGGAATGATTTGACTGAAAACCAATTAGAAAATTCATATATGTGTCATGCTCCTACAGAAATGTGCAAAATAGTATAAACACCAAGTAACCAGATATTGCTCTGTGATTAGACTTCCCTGCCCTGAATCTCTTGATATTATATAAAAGGTAGTTTTGTGGTTTCACTGTCTTTAGGTAGGAGTTTCTTCAGGGAACAGCACTATGCTAGCCCCTTCAACTGGGTTATTTTAACAGCAGTTGTACTAGTAAAAAGCTATGAGGAGGTTGTGAGCCTTTCTCTATAAGAGCTCCTTAATATGTGATTACTTAAAAATGCTCTTTGCAACTTGTTATTCTGCAGTGGTATGGATGGAGGACAAGTAGAGCTGGAGTTGGTCCTCATCGGTTTGAGGAATTGCAAACTACTTTGCATTTCTTCTAAAAACCTTTTTTTTTTTTTTTTAATTAAAGTGGTTTGGTGTAATACTGAGCACACTAGGAAAAGAGAACTGCAGAGAAGACTTAATGCTAAGGTGCTTCAAATCTGAATCAGAAGTATCCTAACGTGACTACCCTTAATAGTCACACTGGCCAAGAAAGAGATGAAAGGGAACCCAACTTTCCCTGTCTAGGGAAATGCCTGTTTTAAACTGTATTGCCTTAGCTGGCCAGGGAAGGTTAGCTTGCATTTTCTGAAATGTTTTCTTGAGCTTAAGTGCTTCAGTGCACCACTGACTGCCATCAGAGTAGATACTGCCCTCAGTGGAAGTAACTCTCAGCTGTACTTTTCAACGGTCTGTTTAGTCCAGATGCCCAGACACATGAGCAATATCTCAAATAATGACTAAATTAAGTAGCAGATGTTGTGAGAGTCACTGTTCAACTATGACTGGTATGAGATTACCAACACTCAAGTCTCCCCTGTGAATACCTGAATAAAAATCATTTGTTATTGGGTTTTTTCCCATTTTCTATTTTTCCCCTTTGGGAAAACCAGAAGCCAAGAGCAGAAGATGTTTTGTATTCAGTGTGTATTCCAGAGCCAATTGCTGTAGTCATTGGGTTCCAAATGAGAGAGTGTTTTAAATGGATTTATGGTATCTATTTTTCTTAGGTAATATTAGAGATATCTGCCTCAATGCTTGTTGTAAGCTTTCAAGGATTGTATCAACTTTCATGACTGCAGTGTGGGATACAAAGGCTGTTCAAACTGGCTGTAAATGTACTTCTCAGAGGTCAGAAGAAATCTATTGTGGCACTGTGGAGCACACTTTAACTTGATTTACTGAGCTGAGAAGTCAAAGGTGGTATGCTCACTGAAAGCTACTTGAGGTTTCTCAGCATTGCATGGGGTTTTTGGATGCATACCTGAGCATAAGAAGTAATTTCTGCAAGATTTTTATTTTTAATGATTCATTCTTTATTTTTAACACCTGCATTATCAAACAGTGGCCTGATCTCACAGTGCTATTGGCTTTCTGTATGTTAATTAATGTTATCTTACATTTGCATGTATTTACAATATAAGTACATACACAATGTAGAAATGAAAAAAATAGAAAAAAAAGGATATTTCTATGCCTGAAGGATACATTTTGAATGAGGCTGGGACATTCAACAACTGTGTGGCTGAAGTCTATGAATGTATAAATGATTAATGTATATTCATACTGTCAGTAGCAATTGAAAGGCTCCTACTCCCCTGACCACAAGCAATTGTATTCTGGTTTTTGTTCTCCTCCAGTCACTGTGGCTTTTCCACTCTACCCATGGGGAAAACAGCCTTAAAATCCAGTGAAACAGAAAGGATAGCTGGAGAGGAGAGCATGTTCAGAAGAATGTCTCTCTTTGTCCTTTTTGTTTTTTCCCTAACTTGGTTACATCTATCCTCTTCTATAAAGATAAAGCCTGTGATATTCTTAAATTCTACATGCACAAGGACACTCACGACTCTATTTTCATACCCAAAGGTGTGAGGCCTTTCAGGATTACCCCGCCCATTATGTTAATTGGGTTCCCAGTGCTGCACAGTTCTAAAATCTCATCTCAGATTTGTCATGGATTGCATAAGATATAATGAACAAAGCAAGGTTTTTCACCTGTTTCTCTTTACATGTTCAGGAGCCCAAAGGTAGAATCTATAACCTCATTGAAACAAGTGGTTTGACTGTGAGCGATTCTGGTGAGAAAGATGAAATCTGTGTATTGGCAGTGGTTTTAAGTTGAAAATACTGCCTTCATTTTATATTTCTACTTCAGAAAATGCTAGTGAAGGATCTGTAGCATCTAGGAAAGGAGTTACAGCAGAAGAAACAGAAAAAAGATGAGGCAGACTAGTAGGATTTTTGGACAATAAAGACCATGTTATCTGAACTTGAACTAATGCGTTCAAGGGGCAGTCATGACAAGTGAGATGAGAGTGAAATAGCCTTTAATTCAAGCAGTTTGCAGCCCGAATTCCTTATGAGTGAAGGTGGAAGGTAAAGAAAAATTAGGCAGCTGTTGTGTTAGATGGGAACAGTATAATGGTGATGAAAAGTACGAGTACTGCAAACACAGGGTTAAAAAAATGTCTGTCTCCAAGTGCTAAAGTCTCTGCAGGAGCCCTGCGCAGTTTCAGGAATGAGGTGGGCTCAGAGGTTGAGATAAAGAGATGTTCATCCTGAAGAGACTTAACCTGGAAGAAATACTTGATTTGGATGAAGATGGCAGTAAAACCAAAAGGTTGGAACCTGAATTTTCTTTTGTATAGTACCATTGACATCAGTCAAGTTGTTGCAAAGTAGATATAATAAAGCTTTGGCTTAAGTTAGATTGAAACTGTAAAGTCCATAGGAGGATTTGAAGATGTATAGGGTCATACCAAGCCTCAGTTTTTAGCTTGAACTGCCTCTTGACACCTGTTTTAGCAATAATAATCATGTCGATTTGCTTGCAGGAGGTTTTGTGCTGGTCTTTTTTCCTCTGCAAATTTTTCTGGTCCTAACTTCTAGATGTATTTGGGGTTGGATAGCTGGTTCAGGTTAGTTTTCATGCTTTCAAATGTCTTTGTCTGCCTTGAATTGTAACTGCAAGTCACGCTTTTTCTCAGTCTCTTCCGAAGAGGCGCAGCTCTGCAACAGTGGGGTGTCTTTGAGGATGAAGATCTTGGAGGAATATGTGGGCAGTGCGGTATCCAGATATCACTGGATCAAACCACTAAGACAGGGAGGATGACATGTCCCATTCTGCAGCACCACACTTTTCTTTGTTTCTGAATTCATTATAGCTTCTTCAAGAAACAACAAATGAGGCTTATCAAGTACTTTGTTCTAATGATATACAGCGATATTTCTTTTTCTCTTTGGTACTTTTAAACCAATAGCATTTCATCTCTGACAGAGATTTTTGTTATTGTTTTGGAGGCTTTGCTTAGTTGGTTGGGGGTTTTGTTTGTTTGTTTGTGGTTTGGGGGTTTGTTTGTTTGTTTGTTTTAGTTTGGTATGTTTCTTTTCCTTGGAAATTTTGTGGGAGGTTTTTTTGGTTCGTTGGTTGAGTTTTTGTTTTTTGGGGGGTTTTGTAATAGTGGTTGTTTCTCACAACCCTGTTTAAAGTTTGATTCCTAAACAGTTCATACATGCACTTTACAAAAGTGTTATAATTGACTTTATTCAGACAGTTGGGTGTAGCGAATCAGGGAAGTAGAGATATCAGAAAGCAAAAATGTTCTTTTCAAGTGTAATCAGTTCTGCCCTCGGTTGCAGTGTCTTTTGCTGTCTAAAAGCTACTTTATCCTTTTACATGGGAGATGTTAGACAAAATGAGTATGGTCTGATGTTTGGCAGTTTGTGTTCTCTAACTACTGGCTTTGATTGCTTGTTTAACAACAAACATCCTGGAGTGAAATCCTGATGCCTGACATACTCCCTTTGTGCATATGTCTTTCAGTTATGAGAACCAAAAGTGCAGAGCCCAGGTTTGTAGTGAATTAGGTCCTGCTCTTTTATGTGTTTATTGAAACATCTGCTAACTGATGAAGCGAGAAAAAATTATTGCAATTAATGCTGTGAAAGACATATTTACTACTACTCCCATTTTATTTATTCCATATACATTTTTTATTTTACTCTGTTGACTGGATTCTTTCAATCCAATATTTTTACCTCACTCCCAGAGGTCTGTAGGAAAAACTCTGGTTAGATGCACTAGAAGGATAGAGCAGTGATTGTGTAGTGGACATATCCTCTGACTCAGAGGAAAAAGATAATTCCTGGGTTTATCATCCAATATATCTTTTTCCCCTGTGTCTGGAGAGGAGTCTCATGATTTTAGAAGGCATGAGGACCTTAGATAAAAGATAAAAATGAAAAATTAGAACATACGTTTGTTCATTGCGTAAGAAAATACAATGTCTGGAGGTTAGGCAGGAACATAGCTTTCTGTAACCTCTTCAAAGAGGCAGTAAGAGAGCATATGCTCATAATTGTCTTGCAGGATATGTCCCATAAACATTTTCCCATGGCTAAATTATAGCTAGTTTTGGTGAATGATTGTATTTATAGTCACTGAAACTTTATCACTATTCAACTTGTATCAGTCTTCTGGAATATAGCAGAGCTCTATGAGCATGTGTCCATCCTCAATGTACACTTGAATTCATTTCAGCCTTTTAAAAATTTTCATATTTAAGATTGAGGTAGTTTTCCACTTTTATATCTTGAAAGGAAATTACTGAGCAATGTAGGGATTGTTTTGTGCTGTACGTTACCACTGTTTCAACTTACTGCCTACTGGCTTTCAGCAACACTGTCCGGGCAATTTCAAGAGGTTGTTTTGCAGCATAGATACTGTTATGTCTTTTGATATTACAGCTGAGTGGAAAAAGGTTAATAAAAATATTTGTTTACTGGAAAATGCTGTTCCATCAAACTGGTCCTAATGTATTGGATTTGTTTCTTTTTTTTCTGAAGATTTTAAAACTTGCAGGTTTCATGCTGCTTTAAATAACAGAACCCTAAAATCCAAACTCCTTTATCAAACAGAATTTCCATTCCCTGAACATTGCAGCTTCAATTACAGGCAAAGACTTGTGATTTCCTGCAGGCTCAAGGCAGGAGGCTAAAGATCATCAGCTGCATTAATGTCCACTGCTTGTTAATCCAATATTAGTAGTATTATTTGAATCACAGAAGTGCTTAAATGCCTTAATCAAGAATGTGATCCATGTATGGCTATGTACACATATATAAATAACAGGAAGCAATTTTGATCAAATGTCTGACTGTGTAAACAAGAGAAGGGTAGAAGTTTGGTAGGCAATAGTGAGGACCACAGAGTGTGACATTACAAAAGGGTTGTGACAAAATCCCTGGTGCTGCTCATTGAGAACAAGTTGGGGGTTTTTATTCTGTTTTCCCATTGACTTTACAGTGCTCCTTTAAAATTTCCAATGTCCTCTGTTACTGTTCTTTGTTCCCCTGAATCTTGTGGTGAACCCAGTGGCTAAGGGAACCAGGACTGACTGAAGAGACTGCGAAGCAGAGCTATTAGATTTCTTTTTATTGCTAATGATTTCAGCTCCTGGCAGATGGCCTAATTGCCAGAACAAAAGGAAGATCATGAGAACCATGGAACTGACCCGCTGACTTTCAGTAAGATGCATGGCTTATAAGAGCTCACAGCACATTGGGATAGTAAACATTATTGGTACTTAAATGTTCTCAAAAGTATTTGAATAATGGTTTTAATAAATGTAATTTATAGCCAACTATAACTTAAGGAAATTGAGCAAAATATATTTAGCAATTTCCTTTCATGCTTTCTTCAGGGCAGCCAGGGGCATAGCCAGTGTATCTGAAACAGAAACTTCCTTCACTGATGCTTTCAATTCTCTCTTCAGGTACATAATTCTCATTAATGTTATTGAGCTACCTGCAGATGTGAGACACGCGGGCATACATTCCAATGAAAGAGAGTTGTACATGTTGACTCCAACTGGCTTGGTTTGAGAATATTGTATTAAGTATGTTCTGTCAGATTTCTGTTTGATTGCTTGGCTTGCCTACTTGTCAAGTTTAATGTTAAAGTCATGGGATGAAGACACATACAGTAAAAAACTTGTTAGATGGCAAATGTGGAATTGGAGTTTATTGTTTGTACTGCCTGTAGCCACCCTTCTGCTCCACCCTTACTGCTGCTTACTTGGTTCTTGCCATCCTTCGAAGAAGTCTACAATCCCCTCTAACTTCAATGGAGAAAGAGAAGGGGAAAGAGTTACTTCTCTGCTATGTTTTCTTGTATTGGATCAGACACTGGCTTTGGTTGTGCTGAGGCTCTCCCTCGCACAGCAGCCCCTCAGGGTGTCTGTCCCTGTAGCCATAATTCAGTAAGTGGCTCCTGGCATCTGTTACTGCACAATGAGATTATTGATACGACCTGTTAGGGTTGCAGGGTGAAGCTGCTGTGATAGCAGCTCCAGACAGGGTTTTAATAAGGCCAGGTAGCAAAAGAAAAGGATAAAAGTTACCAGTACATGTTTTTATTTGGCTGCCTTTATGTTATTTGTTGCTGCTTTCCAGTACATGTGCAGTTTTCTATTATCTTCCTTTTTCCAGAATATAAATGAGGATCTCATTAAATTTAAAGCTCAGCTGTGCCGAAAAATATTAATGAAGTCTGAATCTTCACTAATATCTTTACACATGTGAAAACATCGATACTGCCTTTGCCTGCCTGCCTCATAGCTGCCCCAATTTAATCAAAGCATTTTATGTCTGGGAGACCTGGTTATTATCCAAAGTGCTGTCCTCTGTGAAGTTTGGGCTTTTGTACAGCCTGACACTGTTGATGTTTGCACATAGGCATCTGTTCACTATTCCATGGACATAGGTTGAAGCGAAACAAAGAGCTATTTCACTCTGAATTCCAGAGAATTCCTATGGCACTGACATCAGTGTAGTGGGTGGTAAAAATCATGCTTCTAGTTTGCAGGCAGAGCAGCTGATTTGCATAGGCAGTTCATAGAGATGCCCTAGATTTAGACCCTCTCCTTGATTTAAATGATTGGGGACTGAACAAAGGCTGAAGAAGTTAACTAACAAAACTCCTCACTGCTTCTTGCTTCCCTTTTGACAGCAAGGGCTATTGCAAAAAATTTGATTTCATGGACATGAAATTACTGTGTGGAAATTTTTAACAGGGTGAGGTCTGAGAGCACTGGATAAGTGCTTAAAGAGCAAGTTTTGAAACAGGAAGGACAAATGATGCCTATGTGGAGGTGATGCAATGCAGATGCTTCTTCACCCATGCCTCTTCACCTAAGTTCATGCTGGGGCAAGGTGGAGAAGAGAAGCTGTACCCCTTTACTTTCCCATTCTCAAAATAGTGTCACTTCTACAGACATGTCTGGTGCAGTTGTTTTCTCAGCTTCCCATTAAAAGCTGCATTGCTGCTTGAGAAAGTTATGAACAATGGCAACAAAAGCACTGAATCCATCTGCTGATTCATTTATTTATAAAAATTAACTGTACTCATTTGTGGTTATTGGAAATGGCATTTTATATTCTGCAATAATTAGTGGTGTGAATTCAGTTGCCTATTAGTGCAAGTTTTTCTTTATAGCTAATTCAGGTTTGGGGTTTTTTTTCTCAAGCAGCTCATTTATTTCCTTTCAGCATATGAGCTGTGACCCTTGCATCATTACACAGTGATTCTACAAACCCCCCCCGCCCCCCCCCAAAAAAAATAGCAAAACAACTTGGCCATTTAAAACTCTCCAGGTGATTTGAACTTTAAGCTGTGTTTTTCATAGCTGCAAGTGTAGGTTAAAAAAAAAAAAAAAGATTTTCTCATAGCATGACTCTACTAGTTAAATTCTTAAAATAAAAGATCAGGTATTATGAGATTTACAATAAGGTAACAGGGGTCAGAAACATGACCTAACAAGTTGTTGTTTGCTTTGGAAACTACTGCTGTTACTTTAGAGTGAGATTTATACATCCCTACTAAGACATGTTTTAGGGAGCTGCTCCACCATCATTGCCTTATTGGAAAATGTTCCAGTTTCCCTAACTTGCTGTGTACCATTAAGGAACACAATTTCAAAAGCTATATTCCTTTCTCCTTACAGAGAAAACATCTGCATGGAAACAATTCTGCTCGAGCAGTAACATTAGCACTTCTGATTGGAGAAAGAAGACAGTCTCTGTGCATGTAGCACTCTTAAAATAAGCTTATGAAACAAACAATTCTCTGTTATATACTGGCTTGAATTAGAGCAAGTTGACCAGGCATGTTGCAGTCATGCACCAATCCCATTCAAGTGGTTTGTGCCAGACTTGGTAAAAATGGCTTTGCTGTTGCTGTTCACTGAATTGAAACAGAGCACTTCTGACATAAGGTGTGAACACCAGTTTATTGTTCAGAATGTAACTTATTCTTGGCAATTGGCTACCATGAGGTAAAATTTTTAACAGATGGATGAAGCTAGTAAATATAATTGAATATTCTGCATTGCTGTGCTCCTCTTTAGTATAACTCCACAGAGATTTTTATCTTTGTTAACCTGGCAAAAATAGCCTTTTTTCATCTTTGGGATGAAGATTTTCTACAAGTGTCATGAAGGCATCTCACAACCCCTGGCAAGTTTCTGCAATTTTCCATTATCACCTTAGATAACAGAAGAGAAGGAACTTTTGCTTCATTATTGCATTCAGATAAGGAAGGAAGGAAGGAAGGAAGGAAGGAAGGAAGGAAGGAAGGAAGGAAGGAAGGAAGGAAGGAAGGAAGGAAGG
>JAWWEV010000115.1:11730537-11740650 GCA_035583235.1 Hafferia zeledoni
GGAAGGAAGGAAGGAAGGAAGGAAGGAAGGAAGGAAGGAAGGAAGGAAGGAAGGAAGGAAGGGAGGAAGGGAGGGAGAGAGGGAGGGAGGGAGGGAGGGAATCCCCACAAATGTGAATAGAGTCCTATAAACACAGGGGATTAAGTGCAAAGGAAAAACCTAGTACTCAAAAAGGAGCCTTTGGTTGGAAGAATGTTTTCACTATTACAGTAGTTTTTGACATTTTCATGTTGCAGTGCAGAGTTGTGGATGAATACTCATTGGCATTATCGCCTCCTTCCCTGAGGACTCAGACATGGTCCTGCAGGAACACCTTCCTTGCTCAGTCTGCCTCACTCGAGCTTTGTCCTTTTTCTGAGCAATGCATGCTGTGCATGGAAAACAGACATTTTGGCTCTTGCTCTGTTTGTGATTTGCATGGTATCCATGATCCAAAACAAAATCAACCTTAGGTTACTTTTTGTCTCACATGAAAGTTAGTGAACTTCTAATGATCATTAACTATTCTGTTAATTAGCCACCAATTGTGAACAGTAACAATATATTTAGTTGACATTAGTAGCAAAGTGCACTCCCTAATCCTTCAACATGCTGTCAGTGTATTTCTAAGTATTTGTTTTGGGCTTGATTGTCCCTGTACGTTACTGTAAATGAGATCAGAATTGAACAGACTGGCCTTATTATGTCTTCATAATAACTGCAATAGCCTGAATTAGCCCATCCCGTGCCCTTCATCGTCCTCTGCTTTGTCACAGTTGCTGTCTCTATCACCTCTTGCAGTAGTCTTCTACACCAAAATTAATCACCTGTACATTCTTGTTGTGAGTTCCAGGAATTATTCAGAGGCAAATACCTATAGTCTGTTATCATGCACTTGCCAACAGTCTGAAATCTGCTCAAAACAGTCACTGGGAAGCCATAGTTCATTTTGCTGTCACCTAATTGCATGCACCTGCTGGTGACAGCAGTAAAATGTGATATCTCTGACATGATGGCAGCAGATGGGGTGTTCAGAAGAGCTGCTTCCATTTTTCTTCCTAATGAGCATAGTCTTTTCTCTCCTTTTGCTGGGAAGGGAAGATACAAAGATATGCTGGGAAAGATGATGGCTGAAGCCATGGAGCTTAATGCGCCACTGCTGCTTTTTTCATACTTTTCCTAATAATGTGTCAATCAAATATTCATGTCTGAAACTTTCTTTTTAATGGAATTAGTAGAAGAAAAGACTTTCATAATCAAAAGGTCTCACAGGATCTCTGTAATAATGGTGGTACAGTCGACACACATAAATCTGCAAAAAGGCAAGATTTATAAGAGTCAATTTCACTTCTTTTCATTGCTTATTGGTGCTCATACCTAAACAGGGCCTTGTCAGTATGAAAGTTTGTTATCTTTCCCCCCCCACCCTGCCTTTTTGCTTGGTTAATAGGAAGAGATTTCCTCTCCCTACAAGCTTTGTCTTTCTGTAGCCTGACACTTGCTGACTCTTGTACTAGTAATTTAAAAACTGTAGCCAGGTGAACAGTAATGCAGAAAGGATTTGCACTTCCTAATGAGATAAAACTAGCATTGCCAGCTTAATGCATTTGAACTGCAAATGTGCTTAATCAGAAGGAAAAAAAAATAAAAAAGTCAGTCATAAATTTTCTGACAGACTGTTTTCAGGAGGGTTAAAATGCTTATACATCAGAAACTAATATGCCTTGCAAATAAATCCCTTTCATGAAAAAGTAGTTCTGAAAGAAACAATTTTTTTTCCAGAAAAGGTATTTAACCAAGGCCAGATTTGGCAATTGAAAAATGAAATCTTATTTTGAATGGTGTAATGATGTACTGCTATTTAAATTTATATTACAAAATCTCTAGTGTCCCAGTGGTTCTATGCTTCATGCAGTCCTAGTCACAGACTGGAATTCCATAGTCTGTAACCTTCCAGCAGTGGAACAGGCAATCTTGAGTGACAGCACAGTTCCAGAGTGGGCTTATAGGGTCAGCCTAAGACATCACCCCATGTTTCTGCTCTTCTAGTTTCTATGAAGTTATGACTTCAGACTGGGCTGTATTTCATAGAATCATAGAATCACTGGAAAAAGCCTCCAAGATCAAAGAGTCCAGCCTTTGACGAAGCACCACCATGCCAACTAAACCATAGCACTAAGTGCTACGTCCAGTTGTTTCTTGAACACCTCCAGGGATGGTGACTCTGCCACCTCCCTGGGCAGCCTGTTCCAATGTTTAAACATCCTTTCAGTGAAGAAACTCTTCCTGAAGTCTAGCCTGAAACTCCACTGGTACAGCTTGAGCCCCTTTCCCCTTGTCCTGTTGAAGATTGCCCGGGAGAAGGGGCTGAACCCCATCTTGACTTACGTTCTAGACTCTTCACCAGGTTTTTTGTCTTTTCTGAACTCACGCCAGCACCTCACTGTCTTTCTTGTACTTGAGAGGTAACCTCACCAGTGCCAAGTACAGAGAGATAATCACTTCCCTGGTCCTGCCGACCACATTGTTTTTCATACAGGCCAGGATGCCATTGGCCTTCTTGACCATCTGGGCACTGCTGGCTCATATTCAGCCAGCTGTTGACCAGTATCTCCAGGTCCTTTTCTGATGGACAGCTTTCCAGCCACTCTTCCCCCAAGCCTGTAGTGTTGCATGGGGCTGTTGTGACCAAAGTGCAGCAGTTTGCCTTATTGTATCTCATACCATTGGCCTCAGCTCATTGATCCAGCTTGTCCAGATCCCTCTGTAGAGCGTTCCTACCCTCAAGCAGATCAACACTCTACCCAACTTGGTGTTGTCTGTGAATTTACTGAGGGTGCACTTGATCTCCTGTAACAGGGTGGGTTCTACAGTTGCTGGAAAAGTGAGGCTGAGCACCATAGAGAGTTCAGAAAAACAGTATCTTTATTAACAGGAGTGACCGAATAGCAGGAACCCAAAGAGAAGGGCGAGAGAAGGAGGGAGACTAAAGCATTAAGCCCAAATGTGTAAGCACCCTAGGCACCAGATTTACTCATGTAAGGTTGTCTTACCAACTCAGAACACTCCCCCGAAGGCAGAGGCTACATCTTCTAAGCATTGGCAGACAGCAAGCTTCCCTGCTGTCTTTTTGGGGAAAGAACCAACAACAACAAGAGCACGAGCCCTCTCACCTTTTATTGAACCTGCTGGAGACATCTATCTGGGGAGGTGAGACCACCACCCTCCCAAGAAGAGGTTGCAGACCCTGTCGCTCACTCTCTCTCTCTCTTTCTCCTTGCTCTCTTCCCCTCCCCCCTCCCCGCCCCGCATCAGCTCTCCTCCCCAGGCTGTCAAACCAATAGGAGAGACTCAAGTACTTTTGGTTTATATAAAGTCTGTCTTCAAGGATGAAGCTTTTGTTCCCTAGAACTTGGCAGGAAAAGGATAAATCTTTTCACAGGAAGGTTCAATCCTGTGGCATTGGCATTGGCAAAAAGACAGACCAAAATGTCCACAGTTTTAATTCCCAACACATCCCCTCATCCAGATCATTGATAAAGATATTAAACAGGCTCCAATCCTGAGCCTTGGGGAAACCCACTGCTGACTGATTGCCAACTGCATGTGGCACCATTCACCACCATTCTCTGTGAATAGATGATTCTGCCAACATGATTTTGCTGCATAATGCTTTAATCCGTTGTTTGCTAGTGTAAATGCAAACCTTTCATTTTTGCTGAATTTTATTCCATCTTATTCGTTTTGCAATAAGTATAACAGAAATGTTCATCTGGTGATTCCCATTGCTGAGCTGTGTTTTGTTTAGGACTTTCAAAAGCACTTTAACTTAGAAGCACAGCTGTCATTAATAGTCATTTAAGCACTTTGGAAATATCTTCTCATCATTCAATCCATAATTCTCCGAGAGAAAGGAGTCAGGAAGTGTTTGCTTTATAAAGTTTCTTGAATCTGAACTGAGAATGGTTTAACAACTGGGGGGTTTATTTAAAGCATTCAGCAGACTTTGCTGCTACATGCTGATCAACACCGTTGGGGATGCAGATAAATACATTGTGCAAATGAGCAAATATGGGTCTCATCAAAGCCTACCGAAGGCCATCAAAAATCTCCCACTGTGAGGAATGTTGGCTCAGACTCACAATAAATAAATACAGGAAAAAAGTGAAGAGATTACACCACTGATTGCCCTTTATTCTTGCAGTTGAATAATTGCATTCTTCTAGTGTTAATTATTTTCTTTCCTAGCTCTCTACCTCTTGTATGAATATACCTTTGTTCCCCTCACCAACTGTCCCCCCTTCCCAGTAGAACAGTGCCATACTATCACAGCATATTGCAAAGCTCATCTTTGAGGAGAGGGAGGTTATATGTGGTCTTGCTGCAGGTAATTTAGTCCAGTTGACAGAACTGATTGTGAAATCACAGTCAGATCCAGAAAAAATACTTACCTCAAGCCCTGCTCCCTGTGCTTGCAGATCCCTCTATTAGGAGCTGCTCCATTGGTCTTGGATTAACTCTTCCATTATTATATCCTTCCCTGTGTAAGCTCAGACACAAATTTTCATGTCAGTTCACAGGAAGGAAGAGCTGTGCTGGTCCTACTCCATCTTCTCTTTCCATCCCCTTGCATGTAGGTCCCACTTGCTACACAGGTAAATATTTTCTTGCCAGTGCATTTTTAATAATACCTAGATAATACATGCAAACATTGCTTGAGGAGGGAAATACTTGGTTTCTTTAGGTTCTCCAGCTCACTTGAGTTTTATTCAAGTGCAGTGCTGCAACTTAGATACCAGTTGAGAGGCATCTTTAAGATATATCAGTTTTGTTTTCCCTTTAATCATGCTCTAAATCTAAATAAATAAATACGTAGCAGTAAATGCTCTATGGTATATCTGGTAAGATTAACAGTCTTCTAGCATCATAACAGCTCATGATAGTCTTTGCTATTTATGTTCCTGCTGAGAGGAGAGGAAAAGCAGATAGTTCGGTGAGGAAATTAGGAAGTATGTGGGTTAATGAAGTGCCTGTCATAAAGCTAGCTGATTGTTGCTTCTTCACATCATCTCTTCTTCTGCTAACAAAGCTCTTAATATTCCAAACCTGGGAGATTGAACCTTCCTCTTTGTTTTTGATGTACACCCATATTCAGAACAGAAAACCCTAGGAAAAAATCTAGGTAAATCTTTATTTTTTATCTGTCCAAGTACATACTGTGAATAAGTTAAGGTATGGAAGTAATAAACCTGCTTATTGAGGCATGTAAGGCTTCAAAGTTTTCAATCCCATTTCTACTAGCAAGGTATTTTTAAGATTCTCATGATACTTTCCTCTTATAACCTTTACGTTGTCTTGATAGAGACAATTTTACCTTCTATTATACAGAAGAGGAAAGAGGGATCAAATGCACCTTTCTGCATCTTTGTGTTAGCTCTTTTATTTATATCCCTAGAGCCATACACTTGTTCAAGATATTAAGCTGCTTCTTATATAAAAAATGAGCTTTTGATTTAATTTTCCCCGTTTCCCAGTAGGGAGCTTTATGCCTGAAGTTGTGACCTATACTTATGGCTGAGGAAAAAAAAAAATAACACAAAAACAAAATATCCAAAATCATATCATACCTATGGCCTGTCATTAACTTGCAGAGAAGACAGGGATAGAGAGCATGAGAATGAGTTAGTACTGAAGGCATTTACTGCCCCATGTTCACAGGCAGCACTCTGGTAAGACCTAATCAGGAAATGTGATTGCAGATGCAGTTTCTTCTGTGTATTTTCCCTTCCATCTAATATGATCCTACCCCAACTCTAAAAATAACATCTAAAAGAGAAGATGGCAGAAATGTTTTTCAGACATAATGTGAACGTGATTAATCAATATATATGGTTTGCCTTGCTTGGTTTTTCTTTGGAAAGGACTTAGGATTTTGCTGCATAAGAGTAAAAAGTGCAAAGGCATGCAAAAAAATCGTCTTGTTTTCCAAATGTCCTGACTTGCACTTTGCAGAACAAGTTATGTGATTGAAAGATCTTCATGTTCTTGCCAGTCTCTGGGCTTTGTTGTTGTATCTTTAGGAGCAGCACCATGTCCTTGCATCTTCTTTGGCATCATAGATATTATTCCTGTTGTAGAAAAGATGAACTGAAATGGAGATACTAAATTTAATCTGGTAGTCTACAGCACTGGAACGTGTTAAACTGTGAATCTCTGAAGTCTGAAACTGTCTTGCTTCTTTCTGTATCCTCTAGAACAGTGAGACAAGCATTGGCAGATGCATGCAAGTACTTCATATGCATCCTATCTTGCTTATTCCACGAGTGTTTGAGATTCAGTCACATTTAATAATAAATACCAGCTATTTGCTGGTCTACAGAATTTGTAATGGGATGGTCTCAATAATATTGCTGAAGACTGTGAAAGGTTTCTTTCTTATTCCTCCCAAACCCACACAATGTTATTATGTACTTATTTTTTTAATATGAAGAAGCAAGGTTGTCATTAAGGGACAAGTGATGGCAGTGCACTTTGCCCTGTTAGCCCCCTTTACTGCTGTGTCACATTGCTTGGCTGCTGGCAACAAATCTGGAGAAGATCTCCAGTGAATGTCTCTGGGAGGTGGAAACAGCACTACAGTTATTTCTAAGAATTACAATATTAAAATAAACATGGAATTTAGTCCATCCCAGCCTTAGAAAAAGTGGTGCAAGAAGCAGCTGGAAAATCAATATGCAGCTTCTCCAGGCATCAGGGTGTGTGACACAAAGCTTGGCAAATCTTTGGAGCTTCCTGTCTCTGTTATTTTTTAGGCTCCAAAATGAAGGTCCAGAAGGAAATTGTCTAATGTTTGAATTGCAGTGAATGGTTTTTACCCTTTTAGTTGCTGTGTGGCTCTATCCAGACTTGATTTACTCTCATGTATTGAACATTTGAGTTATCAGGCACTGGTCAAGTGCACAGTCCTCTTATATTTTCCTGCATTTGTCTAGAAACTAATAATACAATTCCAGTAGGTCATTTTGTTACATACGTGCCACAAGAAATATTTACCTGGGTCTCCAACATTGTCGTTTTAAAAATTGTTATCGGTTTGAACTCCTGGGACCTTCCCAACTCTTGTTTTCTCAACAGCATGTTTAAGGTGAGAGACTGAGTGCAAGCCACAGTATAGCCAGCCAAAAATGTGAATATATTATGGCTAGATGTAATCAAACCATTCTTGGTCATATGAGTAAAAGCAGTAGTAAAGTTGAGTTGCAGTGTTTTATGCAGCACCAGATGCTGGCAGTTTTGCCTTTGAGTACCTTAGTGACTGTTGAAAGTTTATTATCGCATCTTTATAGCTTTTGTTTTCAGGAGAAAGTGGCCCAACCTGTTCTTCAGACAAACCTCCAACCTGAAAAAGTTAGTGTCATCCCAAAATCACTGTCAGAGCCTGACTGATGGGTTGTCTCACCTGATTGTGAACAGAGGACTCAGGCTCCCATGCGAATAAGTTCTTTCCTGTCTTGAGGAGGGAAGTCAAGTGCAATGATGTTTAGGGAAGGGAGAGGTAACACATACCTAAGCTTTGTGTCACCCTTTCTTAGGATGGCCTAGCCCTGGCTTTTGAAATGCCACTGCTTGTAGGGAATGGAGACTTGCACTGTGTAAGGTGAGCAGGGATCCCATCCCCTTAGCCCTAAGTGCTGGTGGTGGGCACGAAGGAAGGATCAGTAACATATCAACATGGGATAGATAACTTCAAAAAGTAAAATAAATCCACATGATTTGTTGTTAGGACTCTGTTTCCCAGCAATAAAAAGAAATATCCAGCCCATTCCTTCTTTCTGTAATTTTGTTTTCAGCAAAATCTGAAAACCTCTGTTTGATTAGTGTTATTGGGAACCATACATACTGTGTTTTATTTGATTCAAGATGAGATGGAGTCTGAGGCTGACCACATTAAAACTTCCAAGTGGCTTAACCAGAGAAGTTGCAATCTTGGCTTTTCCCACAATGGCTATACTAGCAAATGCCACTTGCACATTTTTGTCACATATCAATAGGAATTTATAGCTGAAGAAAGGGATTAAAAAAAAAATCAATAGTTTTTCATGACTGCCTGAAGCGTTATGATTTGGCTCACTGGGTTGGTTAGAACTGTTTGCTGAAGCTATTCTAGTGGTAGCAAGAAGTTATGAAATACTTTTTTGCAGACAATCTCTACATTGAATTATTCTTCTAAGTCTATATAATATGATTTTTTTTAGCCTGTACAATCATTCAGTGCGTGTTTCTGCATTATTTTCACCATGTTTGCATTTGTTACTTTGCACTTATTTTCTTCTTTTCAACCAAAACAAACTATTGTCAACAATAATATCCCTAGAAGGATTGTTCAAGGAAGGCAGAAAGCCAGTGTCTATGTACAATACTTTTTATATTCACACGTTTTACCATATTCTGCTTGGAAAATATATTTGGAGGTGTTTTGAGGGGCAGCAGGACAGTATGTGAGTTACAAGATACATTATAAGAAAGAAGGAGGCCAAGGAGAGAGAAAGCTTTCATTTCATAATCTAATACTACTGATTGATAGGAAACCTCTTTAGGACCGGACTGGGGAAAGGTCTTATAACTCTGTAGTGTGTTGATATTTTAATCATTAATGTGTTTTCAAAGAGAGCTGCAGCCCCTGCCAGGGTCTGCTGACCTGACTCTTCATATTGCAGTTTTTTGACATTGCTTTTTCTGCAGGAAAATGGCAGATGTAGAGTTGGTTTGCTGTTTTGTCGGACTGTGTCTCAGAAAGGGGAACCAAGGGAACCTAAAGACTTGAGCTTTCCCAGGAAATCTGGGGAGTGAAAACAGCTGGAAATTGTACAGAAACATCTATTGAGCAGATACATTTCTGCTGTTGGAATAGTTGTGGAGGATGGTGGCTGGATTTGCCCAGTGGGAAGGCCTAGACTCACTGGAATGGAAACTACTCCAGGCTGCAATGACACCGTTTGGAATAAGATTGTAGTGTTTCTTAAACCAGATCTAAATCCCTCTGAGTTAAGAGCTGCCCAACAGAGGTTTTTCTGTTTTGATGGCCTTTTTAGGCTGTAAGCAAAATGTAAAAGGGTTTTACTAGTAATTGGAATCTAGTTTATATTGTAAATCTATAATCAACAAATTATAAATTGTCAGGAAAAAATTATGAGGTTACAAATCATGAAATACATCTTCAAGGTTAAAGGTTGCTCCTACTGCACTGCTCCCCACACTTTTTCTTTGCTTCTGTATTCAACAAACCTCAAGTCCACTGCCCAACGGGTAGAATAATGACTAAGAGGTTAGATACTGGATAAGGAAGGTTTATTTCCATGTCTTCGGTTCTTAATATATTCCTTTATTAAAAAACTATGAAGGTTTTAAGTACTTAATAGTTGGTTATGGTTTCTTTTCTCTTTTATTTATTTTTTTTATATAAAGCTTTCAAACCAAGCCTCTCTAGTGGATCACAGGCCATCCCCACATGAAATGCATCCTGAGGCTTCATATGGTGTTTAATTAATTACTAGAACTAAACAATTGATCACAAGGAGAACACATCTATTTTTTTCCTATTTTCATCCATCTCAGCTACTAACAGTCAAGTTAGAACCTTTTCTTACTTGCTATGAACACTAATAAGTACATAAAAGTAAATACAGTAAGCAGTGACAGTTTTGTAGTGAAACATGATACCTTCCCAAATGCAATCATTTGAGCCATATGCAGAGGGGGAATTTCGTTTTGTTTTTGAGGGGGTTTTTTGTTGTTGTTTTGTTGTTGTTGTTTTGTTTTGTTTTAATAGGAACATTATATTTTGAAATAATTGTGAGGATAATGAGAAGAAACAGAAGCTAGCTATCCTTCATTGGGATACTGTAACCGAGGGAGACGGGTTTATGGCTGATGAGACAGCTCCATGGGAGTTAGCAGCAACAAGCAACTTTATTCATACGCACATAACTTAAATACCTCTTTAAGACTGTAACCCTCCACCGGTGATGACACTTTGGCAATGATAATTGGTTAACAGTGCTGTTTACATTACAGACCTCTTCATAATTGGCTGATTACACACAGCTGCTGAGAAACTCGGCAGCAGCCATTTCT
>JAWWEV010000115.1:11740750-11828154 GCA_035583235.1 Hafferia zeledoni
TGGCTGATTACACACATCTGCTGAGAAACTCGGCAGCAGCCATTTCTGATCTCATTAAATAGTTCTTAAAGCTACATCACCTAATTTACATAGGCAGTTCAGCACATAGCTTGCTTTTTTAGGCCAAATACCATATGAAATTCCAACAGGATACATGTAAATAGACGTGTAGCTGTGACAGCACACATATCATCACAAGATTTCCTGTGTGTTTATCCAGCTTCCTAAATAGTTTTGGCAGCCTGATTTTTCTGTAATGCCACAGCTGCTCTTCATATATGGATACCTGGGGTGGTTTATGCTATATGTTGCTTTCAGTATTGACTGTGAAACCTCCACACATCTCACTTTTTTAAGTAGGCATGTTTTACACAGTTAGTTTGCTACTTCTTACTTATTACAGTTGCAGAGAAGTCTCTGCTTCAGCTAAAGGCACAACAATTAGCTGTGTCAACATATCCAAGCTGGCTGAAAGCCGTTCCCCTGAAAGAGAGAGAATGGCACTAAAGGGAGAGTGGAGCACAGGCTGATTGTCTTAGTATTTATCTGTGTAGGGATACACCCTGCTCTTTCACTGGTATCAGCACCTGAACTAGGTAGCTGAACGATACTGGACGGTCTGAGAACTGTCCAGATCCCACTAGGAGTGAAATCCCTGTAAGAATTCTTTCAGAAGGATAAAAGCAGTAAAAAAAATCAGAACACATTAATTTTAATTACTTAGGATGGCTAGGTTTTACTCCAAACAGACATAGTGGTTTCAAAAGATACCATTTCAATTTATTTTTCCTTTAAAAATTAAAAATGCAATTGAAGAGTGTGAATTAAGCTGCAAATCAGTTGTCCTATAGAAAGAAATGTGTTCACACACAGAAATTAAAGAATAAATTAAGCTGTCTGCCATAGAATTTGACCCTAATTAAGGTCAATTCTCCTTGATGAGTAATTAATCAAGAATCCTTATTATAGTTCAGTCTCTCTGTTAACAATAAACAGAACATTATTTTACTTTTATGGATAGAATAAGTCTCTTAACTGATAGTTTTCTGCAGGAGGCAAACATCCATCAGCACTGAAAGTGATACACTGAGGACATTTTAAATTAGAGCAGCGTTAGTTAAATTAGCCGAAGAACAAAACTGCAGAGCTCAAGAACGTTCATCTTCTGCAAACTTCACTCTTCTGTAATTTGTTGCTTAAAAAGAAAAAAAAACACCTCACCTATCTGTGCCTTGAGGTGATTTCAAACGTAATTATTTAATATTATCATTCCCATAGAATCCAGTTTACTAGGGTTATCTTGCTCTGCTCATCATCTCAGTACCTGAAAACTTTCACTAAGCAGTAATGGCATTTATTTTTCATGTCGTTTCGTATTCCTATCCCTCTATACAGAGAGTGTGCCATAAGATGTTTTGTTTCACCTCACCATTCACATATGTACATGTGCATATGTAAAACATAGAGATACACAAGCATACATAGGCAGAGGCATCTGCACACATCTCTAGATCATGACGTAATTATATTCATGAAAGAAGGTGGGAAAAGTTTTGATTTTCAGCACCCATCTTTCTGCTTTAAGTTTAGTTTCTGAGTCTGGGATGCAGCACAGAAAATAATTATAATTATCTAAGGGCAAAGTAAGTCCTCCTGTAACATAAGAAGCAGAGTTTAGTGGAAGAGCAGCTCCAGTGGATTCCTTGTTTGTGGTATGTTCTGTAAGGTGGAGTTTGTGGACTTTGTTCACATCAGGATGGGCACAGTACTTGCACAGTGCTCTGCCTGAGCAGTCACCAGGATGTGCAGAGCTGAAAGAGGAAATGGGAGAATGCTTATTGGGGTTATCTGTCAATCACAAATGCCTTTTCAATGCCGAAAGAGCCAAGAAATCTGTTAGCAATTGTACTGGCAAAGCAGAAGTGTCAAAAAGCTATCTTCACTTCAGGTGAAAAAAAAAATTTGTGCATGATATCGTCTAATGGCATTACTGCTTAATGAGACTATTTGTGAGCAGAGAGCAGAAGTTGAGTTTGCTTTTCATAGACCTAAAGGTATCACATTTAGCACAGAAGAATGCTGTAAAGGCTGTATGTGTGCACAGCCATGTACACACACCTACCTTGCCAGGTGCTATGGTAGAGCCATTTTGAGTCTAATGCTCTTGAATAAATTGCTCAAGAGTGGTTAGTTCACCAGTGTGGAAACCTCACCTCTATGACAGCAGCAAAGTCAGCAAGGCATTGGGTTATCCACTGCAGAGCACAAGACATTTCAATCATAAGCTATCCAGAAGGTTATTTAAGATGCAGACTTTTCCCTCTGCTTTGTTTTTAGGAAGTCTTGAGAATAGGACTTGATTCAACAGTCCTATGAGTCTCTTTTCCAATGTCTCTGAGCTTTTTTTTCTTTTTTTCCCTTCCCTTTCAGAGATGCCTATTCGCTTCCCTTCCACCCTGATGCATTTGCAAAAGCTTATCTGATCAAATAGCAGCAAGGCTATTCATGTATCCTTTTTCCTTGTCAAATAGTCTCTCACTAACATTGAATCTGTAGAAGTATGAAAGTGAAAAGTGTTATATGTTTGGTTTCTACTAAGCTTTTTCTAGGAAAACCTTGATATTAGTAAAGCCAGAATTAAAAAAGAAAAAAGGAGGGGGAGAATAAAAAAAAAAAAAAAAAAGGGAAAGCACATAATTCACATCAGCTGTCTTTCAAATATCTTAACATCACATCTCTTCCACACTGTGAGAATATCGGTAAAAGTCAGAACCTCTGAAACATATGACGAATAACACTAATGAGAGATTCCCTGGGTTTAGCATGTTACTATTTCTAAAATGGCCTTGACTTCAGTGGAGTTTCTTCTGACTTCTAACCTTCAGGGGTGAAGACCTGTGTTTTAGATAATAAAAACACAAACAGAAAAACTCAGATGCACCAAGGGCAGAAATTAGCAGTACACTACCAGTGAGGTTAGAATGATGCCCTAAAAAGTTCATTGTTGGTTGCCTAAGAGAACCCATTTTCAAGAATGATAATTTTCAACAGGAGTAAAAGTCTATTGTGAAGAACATAAGAAGTGAAGAGTTTGTAACTAAAAGAATGAAACTATTTCCCTCCTGTGTACAGTTTGAAGATAGTGATGCATTTTTTCAATTTGTGCTTTTAATGGTTGTTGCACTATAAATTGTAAAGCAAGTATTTATGCAGTGTTAGGGATTTTTTAAAAATGCCATTTTGTTCATGAACACAAAAGTATTTGGACATCATTCAAGCCTGGTACTGATCATGCCAGAATAACCACAACATTCATGACTGTTCCCTGCTTTGGAAAGGCATTCAGAGCCTGACAGTATTGAACACTACTATATGCAAAGCTCCCTTGATGTGGGTTAAATTCTGTCTTGATTTCTCTGCTCTTCTTGAGGTTAGACTTTTAAATTACCTGGCAGATTTCTTCTTAAATACAAGTAAGTAACTTCTTGCATATTGAAGAGTGTATGCTGAAGGTGCTCATGCTACTTTACAAGGCTTCTGCTAGATTTCTTCCTTGTAGAAGCTGTTCACAAAACCTAATGATTTCTTGTACACACCCCTTTCATTTGTGCCACTTCTCTTCCACAAACAGGGTAGTATTTTGTTTTAGTTTTTAAGGTGACAAAAGAATGCCTTTCAAACCTAGGGGGTTGTTAGCAGCAGTAGCAGAGAACATGGAGATAGCTATCAGATTCTGCTTTTCGATCCAGCTACCCAAGGGATTTCACAGTCCAGTCAGTGACACTGTTTGATCACTTCATGTGCTACATGTATTCAGTGTAAGAATTTTTACATGCTCTGTAGCATTAAATGATCAAAAGAAGTGAGATCCTCTGTTGCAGCATTGATAATCGGCTACTCCACACTGTGTAGCAAAGCACCCTGGGAAACTGTCAGATTGGTTTTGATTCTGAAAGATCTTCAAGATGAAGGAAGATAAGAGAAAGGAACCTAGTACCATAGAGAAAAAAATATACATGGTATTAAAGCTTGACATAGAACGACTCTACTCTTGATGATAAAAGAAAGCTGGCAACAGAAATGATAGGACTGCTCAGAAAATGGGACAACAACCAGGACTTGCCCTTTCTACAGGGAGCCCAAGCCCAACCTGTGGCATATTGTAGTTCTGCTGGCTGGTAATAGCAGTTAGGAGATCTTTTCACTTCAGTTTTACATTTGTCTCATACATCAGTAGTTGCTTTTTTGGCAGATTTTTCTTTTTTCTTTTTTTTTTTTTTTCCCCACTTCTGCTTAATTACTTTGCACTTATAAATTGTTTCAGATAGATAAGTTTCTGAAGTGAATATCTTTGTTTTCTTAATTTTACAGATAGAAGACCAAAAATATTAATCTGTGTACACTATTCAGATGCCCAGACTTTAAATCCTTTTGTGGATTGGATTTTATGTTTTTCCTTTAAGTTTTCTTTCATGTAATTTATGTCAATAATGAGTACTTAGCAGCCAAGACAAATTAGGAACAGGTTATTTCCGATTTACAACCCCAAAGCAAAAGAATAGTTAGGAAACAATTCTGGAAATAAATTTGCATTCAGGCAATCGGTACAATAAAGGAATACAAAGTCTGCATTTAAACAGTCTTTAGAAAGTACTATTTTGCAGTGTTTGTGGTAGGCATCTGGAAATATTCAAGACTGGTTAATTCTAAAGGGGGAAGCTAATCAAAGGTGTGAATGGCAGGTAGGTGTTCATTTTTCATTAAAGCTCAATAGCAGTTGGGTGTCTAATGACATTCTTGGATTTTAATAATTCCCTACAAGTTTTTAATATGAAAAGTCCTTTGATCCAGATTCTCAAAAATTAATTACTGGTATTTTCATGAGCATGTGTGTTGATCATATGGCTATTAATCATTTAGACTGAAAGCCTACTTGAGATTTTGCTGAATCTTCTCTTCTGGTCCCTACTGACTCTGACTTTGGACTTGTTTCAGACTCATAAATTATCAGAAGAGTTCTGTGAAACCTTTCTAAGCACATAAATCAATGCTCTTAAGCCAGGAATAACTTCCAGTGTGGATTATATTGTAGTGATATCAAGGTGTTACTGATTTGTTTTACACCTTTGGATGACTGTATTGAATTCCAGAAACTCTATTTTAATAGTCTTTGCATAAAGAAACTGTAGAAAAGTGGAAATCAAGCCTAATTTTCCAATCTCACTGTGCTCATTTAGAAAAGCTTTGATGTGTGCGTGTGGGGGAACAATGTTTGCCATTTGTGAGTAGTAGGAGCTTCAATGACTATGCTATTCCTCAAGCTGGACATAATACATTTCAGGTACTCAAGGTGTCTGTCCACATGGAAAACAAGCATGTAGAGCAAAGGCAAGGCCTATGAGTTTTACCTTAGCCAGTAGTTAAGACTTTTCCTTCAAATTACACTGTGGTATAACAGCATCTCTTCAGCCCATCCATAGTGTCTTACCACAACTGGGACACCTTGCTGAAACACCAGCAAGGTCAAGACATTTCTGTGAAACTTGCTATTTTGACAGAAATACTACATTAAGGACTGCCTTCTTAAATTTTTCTTTACTGCATATTTTCTCAGGAAAAAATAATTTTGTATACGGCAGTAATTGTGCTGAGTAGATAATAAATGGGGTATGCTGCTGCTGTGGGCTCTACACCATATGTCTTTCATAATTATTGTATTTTGGGGACCTGATTGTTAGGGGAATGGTATTGTCTGGGAATTCATCTTAAGAGTAACCTGAAATAATACACCTATGATAGATAGTAATGAGAATTACAATGTTTAAATAGGAAAACTGCAGACTGAGAGTTGAAGTGCCAGAATTGTAGATTTATAAATATTTCTATATTTTCTGCTTGCTGAGCTTCATGTATAAATTGAATTGCTATAACAACACTTTAAAGCAGACTGTGAGGACAATTACTTTAAAGCAGAAAGTGATACCATTCATTATTTCATAGTAGTAAGGAGTAGTTTCTTCCTGCCCTGAAACACTGGGTCAGTGACTGACTGCTCTCATGATATCTTCTTTCCAGGATTTTTGTTCTGTGGTCACATAGGTGGCATTTTGGAACATAAAAATTTATTATGTCATGTGTTACTACTTCCACTTAGTGAGCCCCTTAGGTGTCCCTTTATCCAGATACTCCTCAGTTGTAAATTAGTGTGATGCTGAGCCCATGATTCACTTACGTCTTTCAAGGGCCATTGGCTTAAGACTAGAAGCTGCTTAATTTTTATAGAACAACATTTAAGAGTGCAGTAGCTCTGGTAGCATCTGTATAAATTTGCATACAAAATGTTGTTACAGTGACAGCGCTGTTTGTTATATGTCAACCAGGGGCATCTGGTGAACACTGAATTTTTATTATTTCTGTATTGATTTAGAAAATCTAGATAATTTAATGTCATGATATTGGGGTCATGTAAAAGTTTTTTAAATTTCTTACAGAATTTCTGAGTAAAAATAGGAGGGTGAAATATGCTGCAAAATCTCCCTCCATCTCTCTTTAAAAAAAATCATTAAAAAAACCCAATTGAGGATCCCAAAATTAGTGGAGGGTAAAAGGGGTTATTGGTATATATTTATGATTATAGGTCTGTTTTTCAAGTGCCTTGTACTTTCTCTGGTAGGATCTTGGTGTAGATGAAATTGATGTGTTTGCACTTAGGAGGGCATGCACAGGTGCTGCAGGAAATGTGGTGACATTTCTGGCTCTGCAGACATTTTTATTCTGTGAATAATCAAGTAGTGGCAAGTAGTGCCAAGCAGCATTTTGTTGCCAGGATTACATTTGCATTTGGCTTTGCAAATTCGTACCATAGATCTGACTGCTCTTCTTGAAAGAATCCAAAGGGTCATGTTTGGATTCCAGCCACCACTCAAGCCAAGTGATGATATCCTTCAGGTCATGAAAGAGCTTTCTGAGTAAAAGCATGCTGTGTGTTGAGGGTTCAAAAAGATCAGTAAGCTGTGGATAAAGTGTTACGGAGCATTTTGGAAGTAAGGATTGTCAGTTCGTCCTTCCAATCCCACTGTCTTGGGGACCAGGAGGCTAAGAGTCAAGTAAAGGAGAACAAATCTTTCTGGAAGCAGATCCAATGATGAAGGTGAAGCATTGGTAGTAGGCTGGATTGAGAGGAAATCCACTTTGCTGCACGTTGCTCAGATTTGATACAAGAGTAATGAAGTCAGTGTGACTTGTGCAGAGTATCACACCTCCAGCTCAACAAGAATCAAGCATTTAGTTTAAAATAATGGAATTTAACATGATTTCCAGTTCTTTCTATTAGTCTACAAGCACAGTATCTTGCAAAAGCTTTGGGTTTTAAGCTTTTCTGTACAATTATCAGAACCAGTAGCTTCGTTTGAAATGAAAAAGGGGGGGGTTTTCTCATAACTTAAGGTCTGAAAAGATATGGATTTAAGAAATAAGGAAGTATCAGGAAAATGAATGGTACAAATAAATGGTAAGAACTGGCAAGAAGGAACACTGGGAATAGCTTAGTGTCCTCACCAAGAAACCAGGTAAGGAGAAAGTTTGGTTTGTTGTGGAGTCTTTCTTTTGTTTTGTTTTCTTCTCTTTCCTTTTCCACACTACAACACATTGCAGCTTTTGAAAAAAGAAAGAGAAAGCAAACTGTTTCATGCTTGTCAGATGTCAAAAAGACTGAATACCAGGTGGATGCATCCTATCAGGCATCAGCAGAAATCTTTGTTTCCTTGCTTGAAGTGCCTACCTATGACTGATAACTTTGCTTGCTAGCACTCTGATAGAGGTTTCATGCACCTCCTACATTTTCTGCAGTATGTCAAACCCTGATATGCTGAAAGCTATAATCCATCCCTGAAAATGGTTACCTTTCTGAATTCATGAAAGGGCACAAAACCTGACTGTAAGTACTCAAGATGAGGGATGACAGGAGAATGCCTGTTCCTGTGGTGTGTTGTCTTGCAGTTGACCAAAAAGGAAAAAAAAAAAAAGACTAATATTGGTAAAAATTAGGTTGGCTATGTTATCACTTCTCATAGAGAAAAGCAATAACAACAACAACAAAAAAATTAGAACTGAGTGTTCAGAAAGTTAAGTTCTTTCACTGGAATATAAAAGATGAATTCATTTCAAGAACTCTTCCCAGATGGTTTATATATTCTGTGCCTTTTCCAGGAAGCATTTCCTGTGGAAGATACTAGATGGTAATAATAAATAATGATGGATTATTAGACCAAAATATATGTAGTTACTCTATTATTCTATGAGTTCAAATGTGTCTTCTGTCTATTATGTATCCCTCCCCCCACTGAAGCAAGAGATACTATTTTTAAATATGTATTTCCTTGCAGGATTCAGAAAAACAGAAATTATTTTTATTATTTTAATAGATTTTTGAAATATAGAATATTAGCCTTTGATTACATTTGAGTGAAAATTATCTCAGTCTTCTCAATAGAATTCAAAAAACTTACACTTCAATAAAATAAAAGTAAACCTTCAGTTAGTTCTAAGACTTTGTTATCACATTCACCAGAAAGTGGTGCCTCAGGGACTGACTCTATAAGATGCAAGCTGGCACACTTAAATTTTTTCTTCTCTATTTGTTCACCGGTGGGAGTCACACTATTATTACTTTTCCTTGGAAGTGTTTAAAGGTTGTAAGTATTATGAGCTTAGGTTGTCTGTAGTCTCTTCTAAAACTACTGCTGTGCCAAATTTGCACCCACTCGTGTTTGACTGATTCCAGAGTTATTACTACAGAGAGCAGTAAAACCTTGCTGATGCTATAGGAAATATCAATTCTGTGTGTATATATTATTTTTTTGTTTTGTTTTTAATACTAGCATCAGTTTTATTGCATTTGGAGTTGGCAGATTGGTTGCACTGAACCAGAGTCCAACAGGGAACAAATTGCAATGTCAGCTGCTGGCTTGATTCACATTTCAGCTTTCTTGTTTGGTTCTCAGATTCATCAGCAAACTTGATGCTTCATTCAGAAGTCTGTTGTTAAGTATTTAGAGTACACGATTAATGAAACAGGCTTGAAAGTACACTACTGGAGTTGCTAGATTCAGTAGTAGCTGCCAGTGCTTTTGAAGACAAAATGTTTTGAAGTGATTGGTATACACATTCTGTCCTATCAGAGCAATCAAAACTCCCAGCATTTCAGAGCTCATTAGGAGCATGGAATTGGAACTAAACATGTATATCTCATGGTTTTATCCAACTCCTTTGAAGCCATTAACCTACTTATCCAGAACCTGTGAGGTTGGACTCTTACAAGCATCTAGACAGCAGAATTTAAACTGTAGGCAAAGCCTACATTGCATGTTGCAGTAATGTACAGGTGTACTTTAGCTAACACCAAATAAACTTATGTGCCTGTGTAATTACTGTAGAGAGAAAAGTTATGCTGGCCTCAGAAATGAGAGCGCTAAATGGCCAAAGCACCTCCAAACCAAGACCTTAGTGTTTCTGAAGAGTTGCTGGTTGGGGTCAGAGTGTCATGTAGCTTGTCTGTAAATTAATGAGAGGTCCCTGTGTTGCATTGCCCCAGAGAGCAGTGGTGGTGATATGGTGGTTGTAGCATTAATCATAGTACCTTTGGTTCGAAGTTCAAAATAGTTTTCAGAGACATAGGACAATGTTTACGCTACTTCTTGAAATGCTTCCCTCTTCTCCTGAAGGTGTATCCTCTCCCTTGGCCTTTCTTGGAAGTAATATTGGAGACTCTCTCACCTCCTACCTCTCCACTTTGTTATTGTGGTCTTACTAATTCGAGATAGGTGAGGACACAATAAGAAAAGGAATTGATTTCATTGCTATATTTTCTCACAACCAGGTGAGGTTGAGAAAAATAAGACACAGGCTGAGAACCATTAACAGCACAGTGGACTTCTGTGGTCCCTGTGTATAGAGCTGATTTTTACCAGGGGAGCTCTGAAATGATTGTCTTTGCTTGTGGGCAAATATACCCTCCTAGGAATATGAGCCTGTACTATTTTCGATAACTGGCAAGGATAGCAACGTTCAACATTAATGTTGACTTATTGTGGTACTTAGTAATGCACAGACTTTTCATAGTGCCCATACTTTCTCCATAGTGCACCATCAGGGTGCTAAAGAGGGAACCTCTCATTCAGCATTTGTCTGGGGCTGTTTCTGATAGTAAGAATGACTTTTAAGATTTTTTTTTTAATAAAGAAGTGATGAAGGAAGATTTCTACTACTGCACTATGCCACTGATGCTGGCAAAGTGAAAATAGTAATTTAGTAGGTTTTGGTTTATCAGTCTCTTTCCTTTCTGCACAACTATATTGCTCCAAAAATAGGAAAATATAAAACGAGTTCTTTCTAGCAGGTTACAGACCCATAAAATTAAGCATAACAAGGCTGAGGGCTGAGATCAGGTTATCTCAACAGCTTATTGTATGTCAACTGATCCACAATAACTGTATGTTCACAGGGTCTTAACCAAAGATAAATGAGAAATAATGTGACAGAGACAAATGAAAAAGAATGTTATCTTGCAGTGAAGGAGGAGTGTATTGGGTCAAATTGCTGCATGATTATGCAAGGGCTTAGAAAACCCATCGTCTACATACAGAGGTGCTTATCCCAGCTCAGCTGATACATGGTGACTTGCTCCTCCATGGTAGTGGCATAATCTACTTGGGCCCATGAAGTGTCAAGACTGGCATCATATTTTATTTCATGCTTCTAAAGGGCTGTGCACAATGGGGTTGTAATTCATGTCATGTCTAATATTATGTCCAGAAGTCAAACTTAAATATGGATGTAATAATTAGGAAGTCTTCAATTTGAAACACAGATTTGCTTCCTTATTTCATGGGACATTGCATAGATGCCCACAGGTGCTGAAATAGTGTGGAAACAATTAACTGTATCCTTTAAAAATGGAGGTAAAATGGAGGTTTTCCTGGCCTCAGCTACACAAATATCTAAGAAATAAAGCCAAAGAAATCACTGTAGTATGTTATCATCTGTTAGGTTGATATATGCTATTGCAGCTGTATGCTTGGTGTCTGTGCACAGTAATCCTGTACAAATGTAGGGCAGTTAGGGAAATTTCCCTTTTTATCTCTAGCAAGTATATGTCTATAAAGGAAGGCTAAAGGTCTGCCTTTAAGTCTGTAAAGCATTCTTTTCTCTTGCCAATACCAGGACATGTCAATACCAGGACATTTCCAAACAGTTACTTGCTGACCATTGTGGCACCACATGCTCTAGTTTTGGAAATGCTGATGATATCATTGTAAAGATGGGGGTTTTTCCTTGTGTCTCTCTTTTCTTTTTTTTTTTAAATCTAAATTAATATATGTATATGTGTGTGTGTGTATATATATATATATATATATATATCAAATAGGAAAGCAGGTATGTGAAGTGTAGGTTCTCAATAGTATAATTATGAATCACTGTAAAATTAGTCAGCTTTTTTAATCCTCAAAGACTTTGATTTCTTGAAAGTACTGTGAAAAGGTGCATATGCCATTATCATTACATGCTGGTTTTCTGCATTGCATAAATTAGTAAAAGAGGAGATTGTTTTAAATCCAGGACAATGTTATATTTCTTTGTATATATGTCTGTGTAAAGAGAGTAAGCATATGAATGAAACATGTGAAAGAAAATAAGCTACTGCATCCTTGGGAGAAAATGAGTGAAATCTATTCTGAGCCATAGTTGATACATTTGAAATAAGGAAGAGCAACAATTTCTTTCCCAGGAAAACTGGGAAATTGCCATACAACTCACACATGAGGCAAAAGATGAGCATATATTGGGTGAGGTGCATCGCTTATTGATGCCTTATAGGAATAGAAAAGTAGGACCAGTCAATCATCATCATCATGGCTAGGCTTCACAAACGAAGCTTTGAGAAGGGCTCTACCCAAATGGATGTGTCCTTTGAGCCTGTGCAGTGGATTTTTTAGGTGAGGCACAGCATGCGCGGAACTGGTCCTACCCTTTTTAGCTCCTAAGGTTCATCTGCCACGGATGAGCGAGCTTGGACAATGACAGTGAAGTCCTAAGGACCAGAAACTACAGCCCCCAGTATTTCCAGGAGGTCTCCCTTAAAAGTACTAACCGGAGCTGACTCTGCTTAGCTTCCAAGATCTGATGGGATCAGGCATCAGGGTGGCATTTAACTGCCTTTTCTATAGGACCAGTCAATAGAGAAATGTTAAAACAATCCACAAGGAAGAAAGGGAAATGTTTAGAGCACTGTTTAATCAGTTGAACAAATAAAAAATATTTTTTGAGAAGCATTCTGTAAATCTCATCATGGAATGGTTCTTTTATTGATTTTTTAAAAAATCATAGCTGAAGAGGTGAAAGCGTAGTGCCAAAATGTTGAGGAACATCAAAGGTGTTCAGCAATTGCTCAACTGTGCAACTGAAATATGCAAGCACTATTGGAAAATGAAGTCAGGTATTTAAAAAGAAATTAAGTAACGTGGAAGAACTCCTGAGGTCTTTTCTTGAGAGACTTCTAGAGACAAGGAACTGCAGGATACAATTCCTACAGGGAATTTTGCTAGGGTAGTAAGAGAAAGAGGGAGCAGACAAAAGAACGATGCTGGAGAGGTGAAACTTATTCTGGAAATCTTGGTGTGAATGGTCAAGTTATACAAAGTGAAACATTTCCTTGTGTTTCATCTGGTTGTATAAAAACTTTATGAAGATTTTTAACTTTTAAGAAAGATGCACCAGTAGCAAGGACATGAAATTTCAGATAGAATTACCACTTACTATGCACAAGTCCCTGATCTCATACTGTGCAGTGCTTTCCTTTTTTTTTTTCCTTCTTTTTTTCTCCTTATTATACCTTTATTGAGGAATAAAATTGATTTTACAAAAGAAAAAAAAAATCACAAAGCCCTTAAGTTAAACTTTAATAGGCATTGAAAGATTTTATTAGAATGTAAATGTCCCATTAGAGTGAATATTTTAATAATTAAAAATCAATAAAAATGAAAACATGCCAATATTGCAATCATCTGGAAGATCTACAGCCTTGGCACTTGATATGGTTGTGCATTGGAAGTCCCCTTAGACCGAAGTGCACTCAGGCACAGGAATTTACAGGCAAACCCCAGCAAAAGAATGAGCCTCTGCCTTTAGTGGGAGCAATACTGAATGCCTGTGTCAGCAAATACCTCCCACTGTTCTCTGGCTCTGAACAGGAAAGCCGTTTTAAGTCAGTTGGTCTGTTCTTGTCTAAATGATTCAGAATTACTACAATGTGATGCCCAAAATCTCTCCATTAGGAAAAAAAGTTTCCTCCTTTGTTATCATTTGTGAAGAGACTGAGTATGAATGAGCTTTGAAAAAAGGAGAAGCAGGACTGGGCCTTGGCTTTTATAGACAGAAAATTCTTGTATCTCTTCTAGGTGATGCTGCAAGGCTTTGTGTTTTGAAAGTCTAAAAGGAAAAAATGCATTTAATCCTATGGAGCTGAGGGAGAGGACAAAGAAGGAAATCTCAAGCTTTCCTCCTCCTTCCCCCTCCTCATCTTGGTCTGAATCGCTTGGAAAAGGAGAGAACTCGATTTGTTGAAATAACTGCTTTGGAATATCAATTACCTGTCAAAAAAGACTTACTAAGCTGTCAGAAGGCTTGTCACTGCCACATGCAAACCTTCAGAAGTTACATCTGAGGAAGGAAGATGTTGTTAGAAATCTTTCCCTGTATGACACACTGTCTCAATTTCTTTCTGAAACAACTCTTAATTAGCTCTTCTTTTTCTTCTTCCCTTTTTTTTTTTTTTTTTTTTTTATTTTTGTTTTAAATATACAGCACCAGGGAAAAATTGGAGTTAAATTTAATGTTGGAACTGATGACATCGCTATTGAAGAGATGAATGCAATCATAAATGATGGCAAATACCATGTAGTACGCTTCACAAGAAGTGGTGGCAATGCCACCTTACAGGTGGACAACTGGCCAGTTATCGAACGTTACCCAGCAGGTAAGGCCTTACACAAACGCTCCTCATGAAGAGGGTGGGGGATGCGTGGAGTTTGGCTCATTTTGCTTCTCTTCTAATATAACATCAGCTTCTTTGCAGTGTTTTAGTAGCTAATTAAGTAGTTACAGAGTCCTGAGCAATGTACAGTTTATGATGATGACATTTCCTAAGTGAGTTTAAAAGCACAAATTCAAGTTATTACTGGAAGTGGAAAAATACAGTTACAAGGCATGAAATAATAGTTTTGTTTCTTGTTTTCTTTTGTTTTCATTGGATTATTGTTTTAGGGGGGGGGGGGAAAAAGGCTTTGACAAAAGCTACACAGTAAAGTGACTCCCAAATCTATTCCCAAGTGATGGAGTATAACATTTACTGAAGAAAAGGTTGTCTGTGTTCTTTGGATTACAAGTTGTTATTAAAGTAATCTGAAGCTTATGAATTTAGCAGAAGTGTTCCAACAGACATTAACCAAATGGTGTAGCACTTATCAATTGTACAACCAACCAACCAAATTGAGATGCCTTAACTGAAAATGCAAACTACAGGAATTACTTATGCGCATGATGCTGGTCACTCGACTGAGGGCAACTCACGTGAAGACACAGTTGCCTTGATCAGGCCCATATTTAATTTTATGCAAATGCCATGCAGTGAAGACTACAGTGTTACTAATTTTATTCATTTTTAAAGACAACAGGTTTTTCAGATATGCAGTCCCTTTCTTATTGAGTAGGACTACTGAGCCATTAATGGTAACTTATAAATCTGCATGTTATCTGTTAACAGTTGCTCTGTGTGTTTATATTAATAAACAAAAGGCAGCAAATTGAGAGATGTAAGTGAAAGCAAATAAGCAAACAAAAATGCCTAATTCATAAATGACAGTTCTGATTTATCTGTTTAAAAGTAGAAAATTCTTCATTTTGGGGGGTGGAGTAGTCCTGGAAGGTATATTTCACTAGTAAGGAATGCATAAGCCATTGCCTGTCCTAATTACTAGTATTTATGGTGGGTTTTTTTGTTATTGTTTCCATTTTGAGTTGTAGTCCAGCTAATTACCTTACTTCTTAAAAAATAAAAATATTTTTTAAAAAATCCACAGGTGAACTATAACCCTTCAGATCATTACTTGGAAATAATTTAGAATTTAAAATAAACGTGATACTATCATTGCTAAAGAAATTATATATAGAAGTTGTCAGAAAAAAAACACCTATGTGGTAATGTACTATGAATGAGTGACAGCTCTGGCAGTTAGAGTCATTAATTGTTTCTAACTTAGACATATCTCTGAGAGGTGATGAACTCTTGGGGGAAAGGGGATAGTGAATTAAATATGTTTGTGATCTTTCAGGTATTCCTGTTTCCCACATGTCCACCTTGTTTTTTAATTTTGCAGTGTTTCGTAAATGGTTGCTGAAATGACAAGGTGGAAGCTGGGGAGGACTGTGTCTTAGTTTGTGTTCAACACCTATGCAGCACAAAGGAAAAAATAAGTTTGGGGTGTTCTTTTGTTTCTTTATGTTTTTTACCTAAATGACGAGCATGAATTCACCTCATCCAAGCTCAGGAGTGATGGATCCCAATGAAGAGGAAGTCAGTCAAACACACCAGGACACCTGTGTGGATGCACAAAGAGCTCCTGGACAGGTTCAAACACAAAAAGAAGCCTACACAGAGTGGAAGCAGGAGTAGGTAGCCTGGGAGAAATACAGAAAAGTTGTGTGAGCAGCCAGGAACTGGATTAGAAAAGCCAAAGCCGTAATGGAGTTAAATATGGCCAGGGATGTCAGTGGGCAACAAGGAAAGCTTCTATAGGTACGTCAGTTATAAAAGCAGGACTGTACGGGCTCTCTCTGGAGATATGGTTACCAGGACATGGAGAAGGCTGAGTTGCCTTTATTTTTACCAGTGTGTGCTCCAGCCACACTGCCCAAGTCACAGAAGGCAAAGGACTGAAACAATTAAGAACAACCCACTGTAGGAGATCATCAGGTTTTAGAGTGTTTAAGGAACCTGAAGGTGCACAAGTCCATGGGACCTGACAAGATACCTCCAGTTCTGAGGGCACTGTCCAAGGAAGTGGCTAAGCAACTATCCGTCATATTTGAGAGGTTGTGGTAGTCTGATAAAGTTCCCACTGACTAGAAGAGGTAGCACATAACCTCCGTTTTGAAACAAGAAAATAAGGAAGATCCAGGGAACTATATGCCATTTAGTCTCACCTCAGTGCCTGGCAAGATCACGGAGCAGAAACTCCTGGAAACCATGCTAAAGTACGTGGAAACTAAGCTAAGGAAGTGATTGGTGACAGCCAACATAGCTCCAGTAAGGGCAAATCTTGTCCCTGACATGTTTTGTGGCCTCCTATGATGGAGTTACAGCAGTGGTAGATGAGGGAAGACCAATCGACATCATCTGTCTGAACTTGTGCAAGGCATTTTGCACTGTCCCACATGACATCATTGGCCTTAAGTTGGAGAAGCATAGATTTGACAGATGGACCCCTTTATGGATAAGTAATTGGCTGGAAGGTGCACACAAAGAGTTTCAATCAATGCCTCAGTGTCTGAGTGGAGACCAGTGGCACTCCTCAGGGGTCCGTATTGGGACCAGTGCTGTTGGCAAGACAGACAGTGGGATCAATGGTACCTTCAGCAGTTTTGGTGATGACACCAAGCTGTGTGGTGCAATTGACATGGTGGAGCTGCCATCCAGAGGGACCTTGACAAGCTTGAGATGTGGATCTGTCAAATGTTATTGTCTTGGGTTGACCTGGCAAAATGCCAACTGCCCAACACAGAGAGAAAGAGCTTCCCTCCCCCCACCAAGAAAAGGGAGGGAAGGAAAAAAAAATTCAAACTAGGTTTATGCTTAAACTAACTATATATATTTCTACAGAAAAGAGAAAATTAAGAGAAAACTACAATATAACACACACTTACACAACTTAGATATAACAACAATTTTCTACTTCCCACTGAAAACAGATTCCGTTACTCTAGATCTATAAGCACGCCAAAAGACACTTAGCAAGAAACAGAAAGTATAACAACAAAATGTTTCTACTTCCCTGAAACCCAAACAAAATGCAAAGTAGCGGCAGCCACAGCAAGGCCCACTTCAGCAGGAAAGCTGGAGCATGTCCTGCCTCTACTTCGGCCATGATGGAACAGAAAACACCTCCTACTCCTGTATTCATATCTCAGGTTTGCATCATCTGGTATGAAATATTTCTTTGGCTGCTTAAGTCAGATGATACCTGTCTCTCCTAATCTACGTGGATTGTCTGAGCCTGCTAAATTGAGGCCTAGCTAAAACTACTACAGTCATGAAGGTCAAAAAGACCAAGTCCCAAGTGTAAGGTCTTGCACCTAGCTTGGGGCAATCTCAAATATAAGTACGAGTTGGGTTGAGAATGGCCTGAGAGTAGCCCTGCCAAAAAGGAGTTGGGGTTGTTAGTGGATGAGAAGCTCAGCATGATGTGGCAATGTGCACTTGCAGCCCAGGCAAATGGTATCCTGGGCTGCACCAAAAGAGGCTTGACCAGCAGGACAAGGGAGGTGATTCTGTCCCTCTACTCCACTCTGGTGAGATTGCACCTGGAGAGCTGCATGAAGCTCTGGAGCCCACAACATAAGAAAGACATGGGCCTGTTGGAGCAAGTCCAGAGGGGAGCCATGAAGATGCTCAGGGGCTAGAACACCTTTCCTGTGAAGGCAGGCTGAGGGAGTTGGGAATGTTTTACCTGGAGAAGAGAAGACTCTGGGGAAACCTTATAGCACCTTCCAGTACCTGATGGGGTCCTACAAGTTGGAGAGGGCCTTTTTACAAGTTGGAGAGGCATGCAGTGATAGGACAAGGGGGAATGACCTTAAACTGACAGGTAGATTTAGATTAAATATTAGGAAGAAATTCTGTATTGTGAGGGTGGTGAGGCACTAGAACAGGTTGCCCAGAGAAATTGTGGATACCCCAACCCTGGAAATGTTCAAGGGCAGGATGGATAGGACTCTGAGCAACCTGGTCTAGTGAAAGTGTCCCTGCCCATGGCAGAGGGGTTGGAAATGAGTGATTTTTATGGTCCCTTCCAACACAAACCATTCTATGAGCACGATTTTTTTTTTCTCTGTTCCATTTCTTCATGAAAATATAAAGTGGCTACAACAAGGGCAAAGTGCAATTGAGTTCTGAAGACAGTGGCACATAAAATTTGTTTATGCTGAACATAGGTCAATTTAGAAAATAGAGTTATTTTCTTGGGATAAGTGGAGTTGAAGGGATTTTGATGTTTTCTTTGAAAAAGGAAAACAAAAAATTAGAGCTTCTTGAGCTTCCATTAGCAATCCTCACACAAGCTGCATTTCAAGGCATTTTCAGTTTCTTCATTAGCTGAGGCACCAATCCCTTGGCTTGCTTTATTGCTGAATCTTCCAGGACTGCTCTTGGCCTATAGTTTTCTTTGTTATTTCCCATAGCAGTATTTTATGGCTCCTGTATGCCATAGCATCACTTTTGCTTTCTGTCCTCCTCCTTCACCTTCCATCTCTTCTTCCTTCCCATCATGAGAACATCTAGCCATACCTTTCTCTTCTGTTTCCATGCTGCTCCATCAGGTTTGACAGTCTTTATTTAAACACTTTTTAAATGCCACTTTCTTTGCAGACTGGTATTGATGTATATTTCAGAAAAGACGCTGTCTTGTCCTGAAGACTATGCTGCCATTGAGCAAGGGTGATACTGTGGTTGTAATTGAAGATATTGATGACTCATGTTCAAAGCTACAACTTTCATTTCAGTTCTAAAAGAAGTATTTATAAAAGTGACATCTTAAAGATATCAGACAACACAGTTTACCAAATGCTGCAGCACCCAGTATACATGTGCTTCTGCTGTGTCTGTTTTAGGGACAGACAGTAGGCCCTGGCAGTACTGGTTAAACAGCTAACTTGCTATTGGCTTGTGTTTTGGATGGATACATGTTTAGCTGTATGATATGAACAAAATTTGATCCTGCTTGCATGAGTGAGGACTGGTTAGCTTTAATTTTCATGCTAGAAAAAATATGAATTGTTTCCTTCTACATGATTTCTTAATGTATCTGCACCACTCCACATAAGCACAGGCTTAGCTCTCCTACTTCTTTTGTTTGGCTTTTTTATTAAATTAAGAATAAAAACAAGATTAGCAGCTTAATTAGTAAATTCACTGTTGTTAAATATGCTGAATTTCCTTTTTTCTTCAAAATAAGATTTAAAAAAAATCAGTTGGTTGTCTAGAGCATACCATCTCATCAAGTCTTTCCTTACCAGGAAAGATTTTTCTCTGAGTTACACTTTGGGTTGAAGTGTCTGATTACAAGACATTGCCTGTTTATGTTTGGTTTCTTCAAATATTGGGTAAAGATTTTCTGAGAGAAGCTTCTGATCAGAGACTCAGGATTTTCCAGCTTCATTCTGTGTGTATCCTTCATACAGCTCCATCTAACGGCTGCAGATAAGGGCACCAAAGGCCCAATAACATTTGGTGTTGCATCACTTGCTGGAAGTATGCTGTGGGCACCTCTGTTGATGCTCAAATTGGCCATCTTTTGGAAAAGAGCTGTGGCTCTGATTGCTCTCTGTGGGATTTCTAGGAAGTCTGAACTCAGTCTTGGGTCTCAGGAGCTGCCCAGAGTTCAGTGTTTTTGCAAGGGTTTTTCTAGCTACTGTAGCACAGCTGATCATCCAGTATTGCTTTTTATGATCTGTCAGAGAGGCAGAAACCTTGCAAAAATTGCGTATGGCAATGCTTCACAGAGTTTCCACAGTGGCTTTGTGTGTTTTGTCCTAAAGCTGCATAAAATGCAGATGTGACCCTGAAACATGAGTACAATCTCTCGTTACATCATTCTTGAATCCACTAGACTTGATTTTTCTCTGGGCCAATGCACCTTCAGTTTATATCTGAGTAGGTGCGACATGAGAGAGCTGTAAAAGGGAAAGAAGTAGAGGTGGTCAGTGGTAGAGGATGATTATCCTAGTAAAGGTGGATGGTTGTTTTTTGAAATATAGTTAGGAAAAATGTAGTTTAGCCCTAGGCAAATGGGAATATTTCAGTATCCTGAAATAGCTGGATGATTTTCAGAAGCAGAGGTTTAGCTTTACATGCATGTGTTCTTCCAGACTACCATCAGTCATTTTTTTACTCCGAAGTTTCTTGCCACTTCTCTGAGTAAAATGCTAGAGATATGAGGATGTATAGTTCAATTTCTGACCTTTCTTAAATGTTTGTCCTGTTTTCTTCCTTTCTCATTGTATTTCTGACTGGTGGGTAGCCCTATGATTGAGAAGGACGCATTGTAGTTTTTTGATAGCTAAGATGCCCATATCTACACTCAATTTATATATTCCACCTTTCTTAACTAAATTTAATGTTATATGTCTTTACTGAATTATCATCATGCCTCTGCAACTTTCCAAAGAACTTTAGTATTTCACCTGGCCTCTTTTTCAGATAGTGAATTCACATTAACTTATCTGGATACAGCCTAATTTATGATCATATTAAACAGGAACGAGTAAACTGCTGACTGTGCAGTCAAAGTTCCTAATCAATAGACTATGCCTATTTCCATGTAGATCCTTTCTACTCCTTATGGCTTATCTTATCTGCTTCACTACTTTAATTGCCCTTTCCAATTGGCTGCTGTTGTGGAGATGGGACTGCACCACAGTAGCAACTCCAGCTATTCCTGTGAAGAGGCTGCCCTTGGAACTTCAGTTAGGTAATAGCTCTACACTGAAATGTACATTTTCTAAGGATACATAAACCAAAGAACTTGTTAATTTGGGTCAAACTGAATTAACAATTATGGCCAAATTTAAAAGGAAAAAAAGGAAATTGATTTGAGTAGTGTCAAAACATTAATTTCAGTATTTTCTAAATAAATGTTCTGACTTTTCATGTCAAGATTGCCCAGTGTTTGTAGGGGTCTTAGGTAATCTTAGAACAAAGCATTTTATTTAATTTGAAACAACTTTTTCTTCTGTACCTGAAAGAAAATCTGTTTCATATCATATCAAATGGAGCAAAGAAAAAACTCAAATATTTCTCACAGTGGTGCCCATAGCCATATTTAACATGAAAAACAGTTTTCTTAATTTTCTGATTTTTGTTCCTCAGTAATGAAGTGTGTGACATTTTAAAGCCACAATAACCACCATTTACTGTGAAGGAATTTCAGAGTCACATTTTGGAGACTAACTCTGTTCTTTCTGTGGTCAAAGGCACTTTACCTAATGCTAATTCTTTTAAAACACACAGCACAACTTTATCAATTGCACCTTACTCTTCAGGGCTTCCATAATAAATCAGACTCATGCAGAATTTTCTGGATGGAAAATGACTTATTAGATACTGGCCAACTGGTCTATGATTGCAAAACTGTTCAATCTGCTAGGAATGCTCAGCAATTCCTGAGATCCTGCAGCAGTTTGGAAGATGCAGTCTGATGTAGGCAAATAGCTAAAATGAAACCATCCCTGGAAAACTTTGTTGCAGCTACCGTTATATATATTCTGCATGGGTCAGGATGTGTCAGGGATGTGTCTAACAGACCTAGATCTGACAGCATGAGCATGTCACTCATATTGTTTGTACAAGAGACTATCCAAAACTGCCAGATTACTGGAACAGATGTATCTCTGTGATTGGGGATTATAAATTGTCATTGAGCATATACACCAAAGAAGAACCTATCTGAGAGTCTATGTATGTTCCAGATCAAACTGCAGGCTGACATTATGCTTAGAGCCAAGTACCTCTGCAATAAGGCAATCACCAGCTGGAGCTCTGAGGGCTTTGGTACACAGAATAATTCTGTTCTTTTGGTTGGTTGGTTGGTTGGTTGGTTGTTATGTTGGGTTTTTTTGTTTTGTTTTGTTTGTTTGTTTGGGGTTTTTTGGTTGGTTGTTTGTTTTGTTTTTTTTTTTAGGTGGGGGGGTGTTTTGGAGTGTGGTTTTTCGGTGGTTTTCTTTTGGTTTTGGTTTTTGATTTATCACATAAGGTTAAAAATCTGAGATCAGACATTGTCTTTAGGGACTTTCTCTGGATTGGGGGACTAAATGTTATTATTGCAGAACATCCAAGGGTGAGGGAAAGGGGGCATGTCATTGAAATGCTTCTCTTGGTCCCTGTATTCTGGAAAACAGAAAAAGAGTCTGTTGTCTTTTCATGGGGTAAACCTGACTTTAAGACAAATGTTAGGAGTCAGCTATTACCATGTATCCTGTTTAGGGTAAATGGCATCCATTAGTCTTGTATTTTGTATTCAGATTAACTATAAAATTAACAGGAGACATTTTCTCAGTACTTGTTTCTTAAGGAATGGGTTCCATTATTTCCCAAGCACCCCATGTACTTGCCAAACTTGCATGCTATTGGCTTAGAAATAGCTTCCAAATTCAAGCTTCTACAGCCACTTCCAAAAACAATCAAAGGTGTTTTTCAGTTTAAGTGTGGTAGTAGGGAGAGGTCTCAAACACTTTCACAAAAGCATCTTTGAACATTGTTATAAAATTAACAGTCAGCCTGTTATCACCAAAATTATAATGGTCAAGGTGATGTAGGAACCTAACAAATAAATGATCACTCAGTATTTGCCTTGCCTTGTATGTGCCATAATTAGATTTTCAAACCTCCCTGGCCACTGCTGTCAGAACACAGGATTTTCAGGGTGTTTTCCAGGCTAAAATAATGTAAGTCTTCTGGCTACTATTTATTTGTTCAGCAACACGCCTTTACCTTTTTTTCTCACTTGAGTCCTTCTTTGGATAAAAGAATATATCTTGATTCTTTCTTGTATGCTTTCCTTTGCTCTGGTTGAAATTTTCACTCCTGTAGCCAGATCTGCTATCAATCCATCCTGATAGTAGACATAGAATATGTGAGGAATGCCCTCATTTGATAAGCTGAAAAGCTTACAAACTTGGTAGGGCTAATGCTCCCCAAGACAAAATAAAAACTGCCTTTCTACCCAGGAGGGCAGTGAAATGAAAAAGACTTAAGTTCTGTTCACAGCAATTAAGCTTCCATGAAATGCATACTGCCTCATGTCCCCTGTTTTGTGTCATTTTCCTGCTGTGAGAAACTAGCAGTGCCAATGAAACAAGCGCATCTCATAATACTTTACTTCCCTTGGAAGTAGTGTTTGGAAAAAAACAGGAGGATTTCTTAGGAACTCTCCATCTGGGAATATGTAGAAGATGAATTATACAGTGCAAGTGAACACTTTATGTATAAATTTCTGCCATGTGTATAAAATCAGGCATTAGATGTGGGAGGTGTGGCTCTAGAATATTTAGTCTGTGGAATTAGTGGAAGAAGAGAATGGAGAAAATACCAGTTAAGTCAGTAGTTCCTTTGTTACCAAGTATTGGCTCATCCTCCCTGATTTGGAAAGCAAAACTCATCAGTGTTACTTATGGCCTTTCGTGTGTCCATGGAGTCACATCTCCCTGGGATTCTGTTTATGCTGAGGTCTCCATCTGGGAAAATCTGCTGGTAACTATTATAGTTAAACCTACTCTGGTTTGATAGGAGATAATGGGGCATAAATATGAATGAGTTAATATACTCGTGGGGTTTTTTTAGATTTGCAAAAATTCTTTAACAAAGTTCCATTATGTGAAAATATTCAGGAAGAAGTTACACAACTCTGGTGGTAAAGGCCAAGTTCTTTGATGGATCAGACTCTAGCTTAGGGAGAAGAGAGGCACAGATTCCCACCTAATGAAAAATCAATGGAGTGAATCAATAGATTTTCAGTGGAAGTATGATCATTTAAGCCTTGTTATATATTGAAAAACATTGATTTTATATATATAAAAGTTAGAAACCATACATATAGGCTGTGCTAGAGATTATTTCGAGATTACTACTTCTACAGGAGAAAAAACTTAGTGAATGAAGATTTGGGGAAAAAAAATAGATGTTTCCTTTGACAGGCAATAAAAAAACAAAATGGAAAAATGAAAGGTCTGAAAAAAACCCAGAAGTATATTAAAATACAAGCATTTAAGTCCCCCAAAAGCTTATATTTCTGAAATTCAAAAGTTAATTTTTTGCACAATTTATTTGCATTTTTTTCTCTAATGAGAGTTTTTGTAAATTCTTCATTAACTTAAACAAGTATTTTTCATTCTTACCCCAAAGTTAAAAAACCAACTTACTCTATTGGATATGCATTCTAACAGTAAAAGGAGTTGATCTGTGAAAGATAATGCACATGGGTGGCATAATTTGAATTTCATAGAAAATATTTTTAGTTGATTACACTGGCTCAATACAAAAGTTTAAAGCTGCAGTCAAAAACCAGCAGTTTTTGCAGTCAGTCAAAAACCAAGCAAGTTCTGAGAGTGTTTAGAATGCTACAGAAAATATTAATGGAGCTGTATTTAAGTCAATGGCTCACTTTCTCTTTAAAGGATTAGAGGATGGGTTTTTTTCCAATTCCCATTTTTATTCTCCATGTGTATTTAAAAGTTATGTTAGTTATAGAAAAGCTTAAGAAATGAGAAAGGAAACTGTATTGGATCAAGTCTTCTCCTTTGCATAAATTGATTCTTAGAAGGTAACTTATAAGAAAAGTCTTGCTCTTAAGAAATTTTCTTTTGCTTTCAGTTCAAACACTTTCCAGTTCAATCTACTTTATTCTTGTATGTCTTTTCACAAAATATTCTTCTCATTTCTCTGTTCATCATAATAGCCTTTCTTTTGATGCTTTGTTTTGTTTTGTTTTTTTAATAGCACATGCATTTGAAACTGGACAATAGTGAGAACACTAGGGAACACTCGTGAAAAGAACACTCGTGCAAAGACATATGAAAACATTAATGCTGACAGTCATCTCTGCATTCTAAGATCTTCATTTCTTTTTCATACCTCAGAACTGAAAAGCTAAATATCATTCTGCAGCTGACTACCTACTGAATGTCTTTCCTCATGAATTCTTTCTCACAGTATCCCAGTTTATCGCAAGAACTGGTGTGACTGGTCCTATATCTTGAGTGTCTGACCTGCACTCAAAAGTATAACCTTTAATGTAACTTCTATTACTCAGAAGGTCTTTCTTCCTCTTGGCTGATATGTGCAGCCTCTTCAGCATTACCAACATGTCTACTTTGATGTCATCTACTCGTTTCATTGTGCGGTCAACGTTTTTTACTGAGATCAGTGAAGAAAATAGCAAAGATGATTGATTCTGGAACTCTTCTTGGGTACTGTCTTAGGAGTTCCACCCAGTTAGTTTTCCTGTGGGAAAACCACTGGTTTTCCTTATGCAGATATCTCCAGTGGCCTCTCTGGTAGTTCCAATGGCACAATCTAATGCAGTTTTGGAATTCACCATGATATTCATGTTGATAAACTGAGTGCTGAGTTCTACATTATCAAGTTTGCTTGAATTAAGCACACATATATCTTCCACTCATTCAACTAGATGGCATCAGCTCTCCAAAATACTTGGAGAGCTTTGGTAGATCTGACCAACCTGCTATTTCTTGAGAATTTTTGTTTTTCAAATATAGGTAATATAGTGGGGAACATGAGGATGAGAATATGGTATAGTTGACACATTGGTAGGTTTGAATGTGACAAGCAATGACTATTTATCATCTATGTGAATGATTCACCAAGGAGCTAAAGAATACACTGTAATGAAGTGGGAGTATTAAAGACAAATAGACTCCAATGCCCTATCTAGTTCCTGAAAGAGGCTTACATCCTGGGAAGGTGGGCACCTTGAGTGTGACCTAAAGCAAGCAGCCTTCTTATTACAAAGCCTGCCAATAGCTCCAGAAGCAGGATATCAGGCTATGGTCTCTACATGAGAGAGAGGAAGGAGGAGAGAAAAAACAGCATCCTTGTTTGATGCTATCCCTTGTTGGTGTTTTTTATTCAGCTCTTTACCATACAATTTTTGCACTCTATTTTTTCCACAGCTAATCAATTTGGTACATGGCATCATTTTGAATGCTTTACTGAAATCCAGATAAATTAGATATACTCCGTTTTATTCATCTAGAAAATCATTTATCTTATCAAACATAGCTATTAGATTAGTCTAACATCATTTGGTAAAATTTTGCATTTTATCTCATTTTCTAATCACTTCCATGTCTTTAATTCTTTCTTTTCAAATTTGTTCTAAAGCATCATGTATGGCTAAGGTCAGGTTTAATAGTTTGACTGGGTGGCTTTTTAATTTTTCTCAGCTATTAAATGCTCTGTTCTCTAATACAAGAAGTAATGTATCCCATTGAAAAACTGTATTTAAAAACACTTGGCTAGTTAAGTTTTGGGATAGAAATCATTTCCCTAACTTTCTGACCCACAAGTTCATTAAGAATATGTACATTGCTTTCTTTTGAACTGTGGAGATCTACATTTTCATAGACACGTTCCTGTTAGCCAATTCAATCTGCTGCCTGGGATCATAATCAACCTTACTACGAAGTGACTCCGCTTGACTCTATGATCTCTTTTTGTTTATAGCACGTAAGAACCTCTGGCTTTTAAGTTTATTTTATTTCCTTTTCTTTGGAAGGTCCTCTGAGCTTAAGTTTTGGCAACTTTAGATGTGTATTTATTTATTTTTCTAATTCTGAAAGTCACTGCTTTCTTTGCTGAGCAAGTTTGAGGTTTTAACCTCCTACAGTATAGTCTATGGTAGTGCAGTCATTCAGTCTGGTAGGTTTCGCCTTGTATATTTTTAACCTTGCAGGTGCAAGTTCAAAATAAAAAGATATATTTTATTATTTTAATGCCTTACCTTATAGAATTTCCAAGTGTTGTTCCTGGCTGAATCCAGCCCCTCATATTGATTGCACAATCTGATTTCCTTCACCTGACCAGATTTTGTTCTTTTGAAATCAAGAATCAGATTTACAGGCTTATTTTTAGTTGTCCTTCTATTAATTTGAGTCAGCTCATGGTCACTCAATCAAAAAATGTTTCCTACAATTAACTATTTGATGCTGTTTTTCTTACTTATCCAAAGCAAAGCTAAAATAACATTATTTTTCGTTTGTTTCATCTGTATCATCTTCAATGACTGTTCTAGAAGGCTGATCTCTACCTATACTCATATTAATATGTTCAGTTGTAACATGAATAAAAGAAGGCATTATACCAGTGTGTAAAATAATGGAATGGAGAATTAAAAATAAGACAAGGAAATATTTGGAACTCAATTGCACAAGTTCTCCAGAGTAAAGTAAGATATAAAAAACTATGTCGGAAGAAGCAGGAATCAACATACATGAAAAATTAATCTTAGTTACTGAGACACAAACCAGCAGTAAAGTGATGGATGTAACTAGGCCAGTGTGCTACCTTACTTTTGCCAGCACGTAATTGCACAACTGATTTCTTGCATGTTTTTCAGATTTGTATTGCTCTGACTGCTGCTTGGTTATGATTAAATGCATTTTTCAGCATGCACCCAGGTCTCACATTTCATATAATTTTATTGTTCATGTGAAAGATTGACGTTAACAAAAATGGCAATTTATTTTCCCATTCTCTGTGGGTGAGCATCTGTTGCAGCTTACCCAAAGTCAATAAATTATTTTTTTTAAGAAAGCACTGCTGCCCTTTGAGAGAGTATGAAATTGTTCTATCCTGCTGTCATCTTTAAATAAAGAGCCTAAGTGATACCCAAACAAGGCACTACAGTAAGTCTCTTTTCAAAAAGTGGTTTCAGTAAAGTTTCCCAAATCAGATTTTTAATTTGACAGCTTCTCAGGTCTTTCTGTCAGATAATGCTATATAATAATGCTTCTCGAAGTCTGCAGACAGATTTTTTTTTTCCTTTATTTTTCATCTTGGATATCCTGATGAAATACAAAAGCTCATCTCTTCTTAGGCTTGATAGATCCTGTAATTAAATTCAGATCTTGATAAAATGTGTGGCACAGTTGTCATTACTTGATCACAGAAGGTATAACACCTTTCTGTTAAATACAGCAAGGTGGCATAATAGAAGGAGAAAGAAAATGTCAAATGAGCAGTGATTCAGAAAAAGGTGTTCTAAAATACTGAAAGAGACAGATATCTGCTCTTTTTGTGTCTTGAGGCAGAGGATGGGCACCTACTTACCATAATTAGGCACTGAGTGATATGGAAATGAAATTTCTGAAGAAGACCACAAGCTTTAGGGATTAAAGTTAGAGGAATAAAGTGGGTATGAAAACAGATCTCAGAATGAGGAATGGCAAATCTCTCCCAGCTGGTCCTTAAGCCTCTTTAGGAAGGCGATTATCTATTAACAATCCCCAAAAGTCAGATCACAAAAAATGAAATATTGCCAATACTTAGGGATTATTTTACAAACTTTCATTTGTCTTGACATAGGTTTTCTGTGTAACCTGCAGTATCACCACTTATCCAGTCTAGTAGGATAATTTAGAAATGAAGGATTAACATGTTGTTGATTAATAAGAGAAGAATTCAATCAGATTTTTTACCAAGGAATTTTAGCTTTTTTGTTTCCTCATTGCATTAAACTTCTGGTATCTCTGATAGGATCAATAACTTAAAAGATATTTGTCATTCTCCTTTTCTTTCCCAATGGCAGGACCATGTTAACAATGCAAAGCTTTTAACACCAGACTCCTTTATTTGTCTTCCAATCTCCAATCGGTTCATAACTATCTTATTACATAGGACTTTATATAATGTTTTGCTCACTAAGCCGAACCAATAACTCAATCACCTGAGTAAAATGACTTTTGTGTAACACTTAGTTGGTATGTGTTTGATGGTGCCCCTTACTTGGCATGCATACACATGTGTTTGCTCTAAGCCTGATATTAAAACTCCCAGAGGCTGGTAGAGCATGCAAGATCAGAGTATGATTGTGTACTTCTGCTGTGTGCTCTTTCTGTGGTGCAGTTTGTTTCCATTAGCTTCTGAGAGCCTTTCTCAAGACAGAACAAATCAATGTGGTGTTGAGCCTTCCAACCAGACAATCTATCATATGGAAAACAAAATTAATTTCTCTGCAGTGTTATTGTGTTTTAGGTGCTCTTTGGAAGATGAGGGTTTGTTTTTTTGTTTTTTTTTATTTGGGACACATTTGTGCATGTGTCCCCAATATATTTTACTGGTGTCATGAGGTGTGACAGCAGAATAGTACTTTATGTCTTCAGGATAAGAACTTCCATTAAACTAACTAATTCAAAACCAGTCACTATAATTCATACTGCAGCAGGGAAAACAGCACCCTTCTCTGTCCTAGATATATTTTCCAGAGACCAAACTGCATTAAGCAGGCATCCAGAAGGACACAAATCATTGCTGTCTGGAATGTGTGTGCATGTACATTCTTTAGATTCTGTCTCCCCTTGGTGCCATGTGAACACAGTAGTGAAGCTGTACACCCCTCTCTTCATCTGCTGGTGTGATTAGCTTTCTTCAGCCTTAAGCCCTGTTGGTTAAAATAAAGGAAACATCTTGCAACTACAGCATCCAAATTGTCAAAATAACTTTTTCTTTAATGCTTTGGATTTGAGATTAATGGAACTTTGGTTACAATCAATTCTACAGGATGGTTCTTCTGTATCATACATTTAAAGTTAAGTTCAGAGTGTTTCAGGAGTGTTGAAAGAGCTACCTGGACCCTACTAAGGTATAGTTAAGCTAGGCGGTCTTTTTTTTCTTCTTCCAGTCTATCCTACCTGTCAGAAACACCCACCTTGTATAAACTAGAACCCTTGCAAGCTTCACAAGGGTCAGATTTTATAGTATACCCCATTTCAAATAAATCTGAAGCAGAAATTGAATATCTCTCAATGCATCAGAAGAATGAAACATTGTAAAGGGCATCCTGATTTCAACCCCTTACATGCAGGAATTAGCTGAATTAAAGGCAGTGAAATTATGCTTTTACAAATTGGTCTAATTGAGATGTGAATGGTTTATTTTCCTCAGTGGACTATTTCTAAGGAGTTAAATGGCTTTTCTGGTGCAGCATCGAGTTTATTGGACATTAAAAAATGAATGAAACATAATATAGTCAGGGTTAAGTATGTATAAAGACAGTTTTGATATTCCTGTTTTACAGAACTGATGGGCATTAGTACAGCACTGGCTTAAAATTTTAAAATTAAGGTTGCGCAATAGGGATATAAGAATAAATATGCCCTTTTCAAAAGAACAAATGGTGCTAAAAATGTAACTGTAGCTGGATATAGGGCTAAATCTTGAAAGTGTTGCTCTCATTTTCAGAGGATGGCAATTGCCTCACAGCACTTTTCCACCAAAGGATTCTTGAGTGTATCACTTTAGGGTCTGAGTCCTGTAGTTCTGTCTCATGCAAATTAATGTGTTATTGTCTGGACTAAAATACACACTCCAGCTGAAGACAGTGCTATGGCTGCACTAATCCCACCAATTCCAGAAAGCTGTGGTGGGATGTGGTGCACATGAAGGATTTGGACATAGAAGTTGGAGGCTCAGTTTCAGGGGTCCTCTTTCCCTTTTTAACTTCTCATGTGCTCATAGGTATCCTGTGTGTAAAAATCATCCTTTTAGAGCCAAATTACAAACCACAGAGGAGCAGCACTGCAGTGTGCAGTGTGGCAGTGACTTTGGGAAGCCTGCATATCACCGCCTTTCCTCTCACTGTCAGTCCCAAAGCTGATGGATACTGTTCATAAAAGTGATAAGCAGTGAATTTTTCATTAGTCAGTTTGAGCTAATGAGCTCAGAATTGCATATAACTGATGGTTCTCAGCAAGGAGCATTCATTGACTAGAGACATATCAACTGGGGTTCTCTACTGGGCTCAAAAATACCTAGCACTTTTATAAGTGGCCTGGAAGTCTGCATATAGTCATTGCTGATGATGTGTGACTGTTATAAAGACAAGTAAAGTGGTAAATAATAGAAAGAGCAGGGCAAATGTAATGTGTCGACATGACTGGTTGGGAAGCCAGGAGGATGTGAACAAAGCGGCAGAAAGCTTTGCAGCAGTGCTGAATGCCAAGGCAGGGGTCTAAGGTGAAGAAGAAAAGGTTATGGCAATGCAGACAATATCCTTGAAAAGTATAATTCAGAGAAGACACTTGTGGGGGTCTCATCTTCCAGGTTGCTCTGTATGAAACATTATGTGATGGTGTGACAAAGGAGTTTATGGAAATTGCTTTGTGGGCACAAAAGGCTAAAATGTTAAGAATTGGGGAAGATTTTACTACCCTTTACAGCACTTTGAAACCAGCTCTGGAACAGGTGTCAAACTCTGTATCTGGGGTTTGTGATTCTGTGGAAAAACACAAATTGTTGCATGTGTAACAAGATCACCGAAGAGGCACTACCTCAATTAATTTAGAGTGTCAAACAGAAAACTATGCAGTGACTTGATTACAGTGTAGGTGCTTTTAGGAGGAGAAAAAAATAGATGCTTACAGTGCTCTTTAGCTGTTCCTAGAAATCTGTAACCCAAACTAAGAAATACGTAGATAATACAGAGCACATGATTTCAACAGCAAGCCTTGGAATTCACTGCTGAGAGATTTTCTTCTATGGTGTGTCATCACATTAGGAGAAGGTATTTTCCTAGAAATACTGTGTGAGCCTGTTTCAGGTTATGATTTAATCAAAGAATAGTTTTATGGCTGAATACAGGATCTGTTGGGTCAATAGTCATACCCTGTGATGTGCAGATCAGATTACGCCTATGTCTTTATTAGGAGTGTATTATCAATGTAAGAATAATACTCTGGTAGCAGTGTATCCATAATGCAGATATAACTATAATTTTCCAGGAACTGACCAAGTCAGACCAGAAAAAATAATGGTTCCAGCCATAATTTCTATAACCAGAAATATTACTATGCTAAACAGCAGCTATACAATGCCTTAAACATGTCAGTCCTATTGCATTAAACTGAGAATGTACTTGCAAAAGACCAGAAAAAAAATACTGAAAATACTACTCAAATCATGATGTATCATTTATCTTCCTCCTTCTCAGCTTCATTTATTTATATGTCCATAAATCCTGGTAGCTAGGAAAATAATTCTTAGTTAGCTCCTGGCTTATTCATTCTATCTGATAGCTCCCAGTTTGTTATATATAATTTCTCCAGTACTTGACTACTTAAAGAGCATTCTACGGAGTAAGCCTGCGTACAGCTTTTCCAGCTGAGCTGGGGGGATGAGCCATGTTGCAAGACTGTGTCAAAAATAATCTGCTGCCTTGAGATTTCCCTTATCTGTGATTGCTCTGTGGATATGAGCACATGGGTGTTCTGTTTAGAAAACTAAATGGGATGTCACTCCAATCTTTGTCAGAACTGTGTTTTAGCCTTGTACATTATTGATGGTAACAATTCATCTTGGCAGTTAGACATATATTAGGGTTAATTGAATATACCTCAGCCATGAAAGTTTGTTTATAAGTTTTAGTGTTCTACTTTAGAAGCAGTGGCAAATCTGTGCATATATTAATAAAGGCAGGGATGGTAGGCAGTTTCCTTTTCCCATCTAATCTATTGAGTCTGTGGTAGTACTTTCATGGGTGATGACAGACAGCAGATTGATGGACTGATGTAGTCCTTCTGCTTAAAGTCCTGAATTTTGTCTTGAAATATGCTTATTAAACTGGAATGCATTAATATTTTATTAGTAAGTCATCTTCATGTTTTAGCTGCTAGCATATTATCTGCTTAGAATTAGATGCTTATTTAATACTTCACCTTTCTCAGTACATCATTTAGAAATAAAAATAATTTAAATAGCATATTACATTATATTTTAATAATGCATAAGCACTTCATGTTAGAAGAGTTACAAGAGTTCATAAAGCTGGAAAGATAATATCCTTATTTAATTTCAACATAGTGGGTTTCAGTATGTTTTTAAAAGGTCAAGTGGTTTCCTGAGAAAAAGTAGATGTGTAAATTTTGCTAGCAGAGCTATTTTATTTCAAAAGTTGTTCTTTTTCTCATTTAACATTTCATAAGTGTTTCAAAGTAGAAGTCAAGTCTACTTTTTGGATATGACATCAGCAGACAGATTTTTGTAAAATAAAATGAAAAATTAAACATGACAGTTGACTAGTGATTACATATTTCCTTGTAAATTCACATATGCTTAAATAGTTCGGTATTGATTGTTTCTTCATTCTAGTGTTTCCACTCAGATTTAGTCTGAAAATCAGGCCAATAAATCTAAACCTACATGAAAGTTAGCTCTAAGCTTTGCACTGCAAGTCCAACATGTGGCCTTGTTAACTTTAAAACAGGGCAGCTCCTCATATTGAAGTGTGTTCTGAGAAGGAGCTTAAAGAATTGAGATATCTGCTGGTGCAGGTCAGATCCATATGTGTTAGGTCTGGCATTGGAGCTGGTGGCTTTCTCTTCCAGTTGCCCAAGGCTACCCTGACACCATCTGTCATCTGAAAACATCCAAGAAGAGATTTGTTGCTTCAAAGATATTTTCAGGCCATGAAAAGGCTGTCAAGAATTCTTCTGTGGTCAATACCCAGTGTGTCCTTAAGCACTTTTGCAGAATAGGGTGCACTGAAATTGACTTTCCATGGGAGTGGTTTGTGGCAATGCTGGCAGCCTTTCTCCCACCTATTCCACCCCACAGGCTTGTTACTCAGCAGTGGTTCTTTCTCCCATTTTCAGACAGACAATATGAGAAGTCATGAAGCACAGATTTCTGGAAAGTGATAAATGTCTTATAGCAACAATATTTTCCCTTCTTTGAGAACTTCCTAAATTGGGCAAGAAGGGAACTATTGAAGTATTTTGAATTTAGAAATACAGAGCATTTGAGCAATTCTCTTCAAACTCATAATCTCAAAACAAAATCAAATGTTTCACAACATTGCTGTGTTCTAACTTATACTACACAAAAAAAATGAGGTAAAACATAATCACAAGGAGAAAATAGCTAATGTGAAATGCTTCGCAGTTTTTAACAAATGAGCTGCATTTCATGAAAACTTATAGGGATATGCTACATAACACAGATTACTTTAAATGAGAAAGTGAAACTTTTATTTTAAATTTATAAATTGGAATCAGTTTATTTCAACTTTTAAGAGATAAAATTAGATCACTGCTGGGAGTCTACCCACAGCCATTATGCTATTGACTGGTGGATTGCTCATTATAGTTCTTCAGTCCTAAAGCACTCCTCTGCTTTTATCTCGGTGAGCATCTGTTCCCATTATTTACAGTTTCTGTTTCTGTGTCTTGCCAAAAGCATTAAAGAACCCCTATACATATGAGTTTAAACCTTTCTATTTGAAATAAATTATTCTTTTATAGTAAAATGTCTGCAAGGCTTAAATACACAGATTGAAACCCTTTTAGACAGAACTTAAAGTCTGGAGCTTACTTTGGCCAAGGGCTACCTTTTTTTTTTTTTTTTTTTGGCTGCACTGCTGGCATAGAACAGATTTTTATCTCTTAAATACCATTTTCTATCTGTATGGTTGCATTTGGTTTCTTCTGCTTGGCAAAGTCTTGTCCAAATGACTGCAGTTTTCTTTCCTTTGGCTTGTGTGTAATCATGCTTATCCCTAGGAGAACAAGCTGACACAGCCTGGGTAGATGTAGTAAGTGTGACGAAGTACCTGTATGGTCCAGGACTTTGGGACATAGTGGGCATTAACTTTAGTATTTTCATGCTTTGGGAAAGAACATGAAACTCAACTTTTTAAAAAATTTACAGTTACAGTCAGGTTAGTTTGTGTGCTGTTGATGAGAGTTAATGCTGACTGCTTTGGATTTCTTGTGTTTTTTGTGAATCTGGTCATGTAATGAGCATGACATTCTCTTCACTGCACCTGCATTGTCTGCTAGAGCTGTCCAATTGCAGTAGCTTTAGCGATCACAACCGAAGGCCAATTCTATTTTCTCTCATCAACCCCATAACCAAGAGCAAAATTTAACCTCAGACGATTTTTTAAATTGTTTCAGAAAACTTTTCATGTTGCAAAATGTCCACAAATAACATATGGGGAAAATAGATGGATTTTCCCAAAGCCTTTCACTGACTACAATAAAACGCAATGATATGAGCAATGACCTTTTGACAGTTTGTCCTATTCCAATGCTGAAACTTACAGGGTGATTAAACTTAATTGGGAGGCTTACCACACAGTTAATAAGACCTTTCTTATTGATGGCTTCTACCTCAATACTGGGTACTCATGGCATTACAGTCCAATAGGAATTTAAAATGAGATCTGAACACAGTGTTTCCCATTTGCCATTGTTCATTTATATAATGTGAGTATTATTTCTGCCAAGAGACATTTTATATAGCACTTTTTTGCTAACTTGAAATGAAGATCATCCAGATTGCTACCTGGGCAAAAGTCAGTAGAACACATTCAGTAGTTGCTATCTCAGATCCAGCTAATTTTAGATGCACTAGGGTTGAAATATTGTCCATTTTCCAGCTGTTGAAAATCTATTGAATAAGAAACCGCTTACAGTTAACTCCTAGTAAAATTTCTATAGGAAAAGTAACCTTAAATGCTATGACATTATGATTTAGAAACAGTTCAGAGTCCTTTTACTTTGGAGAACTACAAAATGTCACTCGTGGAGTGATATGGGGCATGGGACTATAGTTATAACAATTTTTTTTTTTTTTTTACTTTAATCTTCCTCTTTAATGACTTCTATCAATTTTTTTGCCTATTTTAGCAGCAGACATACAATATTAGCTTCTTAAATACTGCACAGGCAGTACACAAAAGATCTTTTTAAAACTCCAGATGACAAAGTATGACCTTTAATTTCTCAGACAAGCTATATGTTTTCTTACCTGCTTCTTGTTGCTTTTCATCTTCTCTTGCTTATTTTTGATATAATACACCAATCTCTCAAAGAAAGTGATCCAGTATTGCACAAACTGAGGCAGATCCTGCATTATAGTGAAGAAGTAAGAGTCAGGAAGAGCATATTCTTCTTTTAATTACTAATTAATCCAGTGAAAAATAATCAAAAACAAAACAGGGAAGAAGGTAGTTGATTTGAAGTGAAAGTTCAACTCTCCTGGAGAGGTTAATGAGTCTTCTCAGTTTTATCCTGTAGAAAGGTGTAAAAATATTATTTAGATTGTTTAATATGCAAGTTTGAAATAAGGAGCTCATAGGTGAATAAAAGATGTTTTGGTACAGTCTTTAGGGTAAGGGGAATGGGAATCAACTTACACATCCATCTTTCAACAAATGTGATAACTTGGCAACCTAAGTTTTGCTTTGTTTTTTTGCCATTGTTAGAAGCCACCAGTGAGAGATTTTACTCTTCTATGAAGACTGCTATCAGTATTTCTCGGAGAAAACAGTCTCTTTGAATGCTTAAAATTCATTATAAGGAATTTGAGAGTGCTTATAAGGTGAAAAAGGGTCATATTGTATGGTGGTCATTTATTATGAACTTGCCAGGCTTGACAGCTTCAAAGTTTTGAGAAGTTATACCTTATGGTGGTTCCTCTCTTTATAGGTTAAATTTTCTCAAAAAGGTAAGGCATCGAAGAGCTGCATTCTTACCTGTTTGCTGCATGTTCTTTCTATGACTTGAGAGTTTCTTTCCACTTTGATCTTCTCACCAAGCTGATGGTAAGGTTTGTTCAAAATGTTCGTATTCTGCAGCTGTGTGTGTACTTTGAACACTGGAGGAGGCTCAAAACAGCCTTCTGGATATGTAGCTCCTCATACAACAGTCTCTGAGGCTGACCTCTCCCCCTCCCAACTCATCATCTACACATAACAAGTAAAGCTGACATCTTTTAGCAACAGAAAAAGACTTACGGCTTCATCTGATCCATCTAGAGCTCATTCCTGGATCAAACATCAGCTAGACAAGTCTGTAAGCACTCAGCAAAAATACACATCAGAGCAGTGTCCCCCACAAACACAGTTCCTGAAGTGAACCTGGACCTCTTCTCCTCTATCCCATGCAACCCAGTCTCAAGCATGTGTGCACAGTAGTAGTAATAGATGATTCAAAACTTCAGGATGGGTCATTATTGAGATTATTCCGAGCCTGGCCACATGAGACCGTATGTGGACTATTTGCGCTTTGTCACAGAGTTGCTGTGGCTCCTTCTCATGCCATGCAGGTGACACTTCAGTCAGGGTTCAACCCTAACTAGATCTGGAGGAATGATATGGGTCTCTGTTTTCCTCTTGCAGATACCATGATTCAGAAAGAGCAGTGTCAAGATTATAATGAGCAAAACTAGAGAGAGTTGTTTACAAATGGAGATAGACCTGGGTTTCATAATTTTGTTATTTATTTCCGTAACATCACTGGGACTAACAATGTGAATTTGTATTCTGCTAAAGGGTTTTTTTTAGAGAAAATATTCACTAGTCTAGGTTGTTCTTCACAGGCTCTCGCTTTTTAACCTTCTTACTTATTCTCTTTCAAGGATGCTGCTATTTCACATCAATAACTGACACCTTTATTTCAGAGCACAAAATAGACTTACACTCCAGCCCTGACAATATAATAAATCAGGAAGGATAAAATACATATTAGTGAAGTTCACATAGTTGGTTTGTCCCAGCTGACCTATAGATTTAAAGGTATGATTAAAGGGTTTTTTTTTTTACTGTTTCTTCTCAATAATGACACAAGATTTAACTCTGACTCAAAGATTTGACCTTTGCTTCTCCTCTCTGCCTACCTTGATTCTTCTGAATTATTGTTATTCCCTTGAAGACTTTCTGCCCATACAAAATTAACACTCTGTTGTGACAAAATATTATATATTTGGCAGAAGAATGAAGCCATCTAGAATTCAATCAGGTTGGACAATGTCATGGTGCACATCCTGAGTGAATCATTTCTACCTAGGTTTTTTTAATCAAAGAAATCTCGGCCAGGAATAATGCTGGATAGTCACATTGCTGTATACAATTAAAGTTTCAGCATATCAGTTGGGTTTTTTTATGAATTATGATGGAAAGCATTGCTGCCAGGGCATTTAATATTTCAGATAGGTAACAGAAATAAGATCTCAAACCCCAGGTTTATTTAGAGTATGAAAAAATTTATTAACCTTCCTGGAAGTGTTTTTACTGAACAAGTTCCTCATGGTTTACCATATTGGTAAAAGACAAGCATAAATAAAGAAAGGTAGAAAAACATACACTGAATACTCCTGAGGAGAACAATCTTTGGCATTTATGATTTCTCTACTGGAAATGAGATTATAAAATGAAGGAAATGGAAACAGTTTTACTGAATTCTGTGGGGCTACGTAGATTCATTGTAACTGAGTGTATGACCCAACTGTTGGAGAAGAAGCAGTTATTGAAAAGATGCTTGTTTTTCATGACGTAGTAATAGGATATTTGTTGCTTTTGATGTTGTTTTCTGTTATTTTCAATGCTACATACAAATTTTTTAATGTAGGTGTAAAGTTACTTCCGTGTGTATTGCATTGATCATTACCAAACCTATATACTCTCCTTGAAACTAAATCTGAGTAAATTCCACACCATTTCCCCCTAGCCTTTCCATTTATATTATACACTAGAAGAATTTAAGCTAATGTAATAGTGTCAAATTGATTTGCAGTTTTACTCTGATGAGGAATGGGCTAATGTAATCAGCAATTATTTTTTGTGTGACCTTTACAAATCAAATTATTTCCTTGCTTTTCATTTGAATTTTGCTCTCAGTGGTGCAAGACTTCTGCAGTTAGTATAAAACATAATTTATTGATAGAATCACATTAAAATAGGGTGCAATATTCTCAAAAAACATATATAGTGTATGTCTTAATAAAATAATTCAAAGAAATACATGAGCTGGGCAAGACTAAATTTAAGCTGTTAACTTAGAAAGGAGTTTTCAAGATTACCATGGAGATGTCCTGTAGTAGCTGCCAAGTAGTGAAAGTGGAGGCAGCAATAAACCTTGTCTAGGATAAATCCCATGTTAGTAATGGAATTACAGCAGAGAGATGCAAGGGGATCCAGCCTGGTGACTGCAGAGGGTCCTTCTAGCAAATGCATCTGATTTACACGTACTGGTTGAATAACAATATAGTTTAATGCCTTCCCAATATACAGTTGTGAATATCATTTCCCTTTGACATAACTGTGTGGTTCTTCTGAGTTCTAGAGAGCACTTGTTCATGGAAAGGCATCCAGTGAGTAACAGCGTGTGAAGCTGATGAATGAATGATGATGTCTATCCACGAGGCTTATTTCCATTATGCTAATAGATTCCTTATTCCTGCAAACCTCTTCTGAACAGCTTAGGCGTTTTCTTATAAATGACATAGAAGAATCTCACCCACTGCACCATTTTTTAAAAAATATAGATAACAAAAAAAAAGGAAAAAGTACCCATCAGCAACTAAACCTTATGATTCACTTACAAGTTAAGGAAACCTTTGGAAATAGGACAGTTTCTCACTTACTCAGTGACTCAACTGATAATGCCTCAATAAAAATTGTAGAAACATCTTATTGAAAAGCTAAATGTGCTAAAAGTAACTGACTGTCAGAGAAAATAAATTAACTCACTGGTTTAGGTATACATATATCCACACATATTTTAATTGAAGATACAAATCCAGAACAGAAACATGGAGAGTCATAACATTTATTTTTGTTCCTGTGTTGATCATTTCTTATGTTTTTTCTGGTACTTCTCAAATTTCCACTTAGTCACAGGAAGCATTTTGTAAGAGAAGGAGCCCAAGATGAAGAAAAGTAGTTTTAAAAATCACAACAGGAAAAAAAAATTAAGACTTTCTGTATTCTCACATCATCACAGTAGTTGTGTCCTGAAGTGTTTTATTCTAAATGTCTAGATTCTTAAAAAAGTAGAAAAGAGGCATTTTCCGTAAAATATTGTTTTACAGAAAATGTTTCTGAAAGTTTAGAACAGAGGAAAATGTACATATGAAAAAAGGTATATATTTCATATACATATCCATGTCCATGCACTTTTAATATTGCCATATATATATAAGTTCAGGTAGCATATTTAGCCAGAGACATAGTGGAACCAGCTTCTGTGGTTGTCCAAAGAATTTGTGGATGCTCCATCATTGGAAGGGTTCAGGGTCATGTTGAATGGGCTTTGAGCAACCTGATCTAGTGAAAGATGTCTTTGCCTATGGCAGGAGGATTGTGCTAGATGATCTTCAAATATCCCTTCCAACCCAAATGATATGACTCCGTATTGGAAAGTGAATAGTGAAGGGCCATATTCTCAAAAAAAAAAAAAAAAAAAAAAAAAAAAAAAAAAAAAAAAAAAAAAAAAAAAAAATAGATCTCCTTCTGGCATAGTGAATTATGTCCATGCTAAGCCAAATGAGGGATGCATGAAACATGGAAAATAGCAGTTCATGTCACTGCAAAATAAGTATCTGCATAAAACCACCATGGTTTTTGGCATAGAAGCAGTTTCTTTTGCAATTTTTGTGCCTATTGTACTGCAAGCTTGTACTGTTACAGCTTGTAATTCTCTGTTAAAGTAGAACATTGATTTCTTGAATTTGTATAATACTTTTATTTTATAATTAGCGGATCCTTCTAGCTCAGGAGTACGTCTTTCTGAACACTATATGGGCTTACTGAATCATGTGCTTACATTTCCACTGCAGACACAGGTCTTCATTCATTGGTTGATTTGCTGGGTTTTGAAGTCAAAGACATTATCAACAAGATTGACTTTGGATTTGGATGTGAATTATGAATGACTGCTTTTCATTCATCTGACTCTTCTTATCTCTCAAATTCTTTACTAATATGAGCCAATACAATCAAATAAAAAGGTCTTGTTGGTCTAAAACTCTACTGCCACTAAAAGCCTATAAACTGAACAAAGTCTTTAGGTTTTCCATTCTCCTAAGTAGAAGACAAGGTTTTCTGAGTGATCACACCTATATCGAATGAAAAAAACTATAATTAGAAATAAATATTTAATGTGTTTTGTTAATTATTCCTCATCTGCTATTTCTCTGACTGTACCAGCATTATTTTATCTCACTGTTTTAGCTAAAGAAATCAAAGATTTCTGCAGAGAGAGTAGATATGGTTTGAAAATAGGACAAGTTTGCCCTTTGCATTGCCATGTTCTGCTTAGTTCTTAATTTATGAAACATCACTACAGATGGCTTCTTGCTAAATTTTAAAGCGCATCCGTCTTTCAGAACCAGGCTACCTTTCAGCAAGTCACTTTTGTCAAAGCCTTGGTGTTCCTTCAAGACATTGTCAATGAGTCCTAAGAGAATGTACAAACTGTGAATACCCTGGTCTGTTCTGTACCATATATTTGAATCTCAGTTTTTATTTAAATGAAACAAAGAAGTATGTATTTTTTTTCTGCTTAGGAATAAGTTTCAGCAGGACTATTACTAGACAGCAGAAGTAAGCGTGCCTTAGATGGTGATTAAGTTTTGTTCTTCTTCTTTAAATGACTAACCTGGAGTGAGAGGTTGGATGTCTTTTGAAAACTTAAACCTGTTTCACCTGAACATGTTTAACTAGCTAATAAGAAACATCAAAAAAGACAAAACCCTGAGGTCAACTATCATTTTTTTGTAAAGCCATTCGATGATGTTTAAATTTGTTTTTTGGGTCTGTCTATAACATAAGTTTAATAACCTAGCTCAAATGCAGATTTCTAATTTTCAATTAACATAGGAATAATTTTGTTTGCTAAAATAAAATAAATGAATGAATGAAAAGTCTGAACCATGAAATGTTCTAGGAAGCACTTTTTAAAATTCCAAATTTCAAAAAATCATGTGGCAACTGTATAGCTCAAGATTTAAGTATTAACTTTTAACCTTTGACCTTACAGATTTTAACCAATGAAATGTCTCTTTAAACTTTAAAGGAAACAATGATAACGAGCGCCTGGCGATTGCTAGACAGCGAATTCCATATCGACTTGGTCGAGTAGTTGATGAATGGCTACTCGACAAAGGTAAAAAACATTGATTAAAACTTGAAATAAAAAAATAATTTGAACATAACCAAGTAGTACTTCATTGTAACACTAATAAACATAAAAAATAAATTTCAGTAAAACTAAATTAAAACAAATTTTAAAAAGTAAAATATAGAGTAATATTTGCATTCCTTGTATAATAATTTCTATACATTTCTAGAAGTACCAGCTGTTTAATAATCTTACCCTGTTAACTTAAGGTTAAAGGGACTGTTAAATATAATCCACTAACTCAATCTATGAAGGTACTCATAGCAAACATTAACCAAAAATTATAAATCATTCATAGATTATATTACATGTTCCAGCATCTAAATTATTAACTAAAAATATGTGTAGTTATGATATCTTCTTTATGGTCCTGAAAAAAAAATTTGTTTAAACTGTAGGTATCTTAAATAGTGGGCAATATGAATTGCCAATCAAAATGAAGTCCCTTTAACGTTTGCAACTTTCTAAGGGGATTTTGGAACAAACACTAATTAAAAAAGAACTTAAAGTTGTGTGCATGCTTTTTGTGAGCAGAAACCAATCTGCTAAAGTGACTATTCTATTTACTAAGAGTGGTACTGTTGCTGAGGATTTCTCTGTTTAATGGAAATGTGCCATGATTTCTCCATTGGTATGTGTATCATTTCTGAAGCCGCTTTTACATCTAAAATCTTTTATTTTAATTGATAGCCTTGCTGAAAGCCAATCAGACATCTATTTTTGAATCTGCCTCTGAGATACTCAGTGCAAACCATGTGTTTCTTTTCAGTGTGTATGTTGAAGGAAAATAAACATTTGAATACTAAAAGGAAACATTCAATTAAAAGTGTAAATATTCACTTTGATAGAGATGTGAGAGATTACTGTACAAATTCCTTAAAACTCACTCAACCTAATGATTTGTTGGCATATATATAAATTTTGACTGATTGTATATACATATATGAATATGTCTATACATACATAAACTGACATGTATCTAAAGCTATAGGCTCTATGCTGCATTGCATGGAAAAAAACACCACAACTTGTAAATGTTGGCAGACTTGAAGAAAAAGTTATCTTAAGGAATTAGAAACCTAGCATTCTTGAGACACACCAAAAGGTTAACACTGCTTTCAGGTAAAAGGGAGAGGGATATCACATGTAGTGCTAAACACATTTGCAAATATATTTGATTGGCCTTTTAGCAAAAAACATAAAAATCCCAAAATGCTGAAAATTAATTAAAACACAAATGCTCTCAAAATTTATGCATTTCATGGACACCTCATTAAAAAGCAATGAATTATGAGTCAAATCCTTTTCTTATAGTTTATTGCTCTCATTTTTCACCCCATGACAATCTTTTATCACTTGTGTAGAGTACAGTGTTCACAGTCAACATTTTTGCATGTATATAATATTATCTTCACAGGGCGTCAGCTCACAATCTTCAATAGCCAAGCAACCATAAAAATTGGAGGGAAGGAACGTGGCCACCCTTTCCAAGGCCAGCTCTCTGGTCTTTACTACAATGGCTTGAAAGTTCTGAATATGGCAGCAGAAAATGATGCCAACATCGTGATAGAAGGAAATGTGAGACTTGTTGGTGAAGTGCCTTCCTCTATGACTACCGAGTCCACAGCCACAGCAATGCAGTCTGAGATGTCCACGTCAGTCATGGAAACAACCACCACTTTGGCCACAAGCACCGCTAGAAGAGGAAAGGCCCCAACAAAAGAACCGATTGGTCAGGTTAGTCAACTTCCTCACGGTTTGCCAATATTTTCCCATCTTTGAGTGTGGCTTTCTTTATCACTTTCACTCTCCAGATGAAGTTGTTCCTATTAAAGAAATGCATGAATTACAGTTAAAAGTTCTGTACCATACATGGCTCGTGGATGTGATGTTGATCACAGCATTTAGAGGAAAAATAAGGACTTTGCTGTTCTTCTAAATCAGGCAAACTTACCTGTTTAGATTGTTCTTGTGCTGAGTTTTATTGCCCTGTCAGCCATCTTCATAGCGCTGCATATTTTTAAATATTCTATCTTCCTTTGATGGCTTACATTGATTATTTTCAGTGTAGGAATGCAGGATGTCTGTAATTAGAGATAATGAAATGAAGTGGTGACTTTATCCATGAGATAGAGAAAAGAGACCCAGTTTTCAGAGAGAACACAAAGGGGGTATGAAGACAAAAATTGCAAGGGGCTGAAAAAGAGGGAATTAGCATTTCTTCTAAGTTTCATGATTGATCATCTTCTGTTGCAGAATTCCTTATAAGAGGCAGGGGCAGTAGGGGGAATTAAGAGCACTCCACAACATGGGAGATTTAGTCTCCAAGTCAGAGGTTGTTGTTTACTGTTTGTTGAGGTCATTTGCACCTCATGAATTTAGTAATATATTAGTTGCTTTCACGTTTTTCCAGGACCTATTTATAATATGTGGGGGAATTGCATTATTGGGAAAAGGAGGGGGAAACCAGGTGAGTGAATTAAATACCTTCAAGTTGTGGATACCCTGAGTAACAGCATACAGGCATTGTGCTTTAAAAACCTAAAACTTATCAAGGCATTTCTGTGTCAGGGAAGATTCATTTGTATTTATTCTGTTCCCTACAAAAGCCACAAACAAAAAACACCAAACCCAAAAACAAAAATTAAGCCAAACCTAAACAAAAGGTACACTGCTAAAAGCCTTTTCTTATGTTCATTTGGTTCATGTGTTTGCTTGTGCGCCCACTGTGCCATCAAGCCATGAAAGCTACATTCCTGAGACCCAGAAGTAGGACAAGGAACATAGAAAGCATCATGAGCTGTAGGGAGGGGCAGGAGAATGATGTGATGAATGAGGTTAATTTTCTCCAGAATGAAGGAGAACATGCTGATTAGACTGGTAGGCTCTGGTCAAGTTGCCTGTTTTATGTCTGAAAACTCAACTCACAGTCTGAATTGGATTGAGGAATCAAACTTGACATTTCAGCTTTTCTATCTGTAGTATTTTGTATACTTTATACTATAGACTGAAAACTGCAGTTAAATAAAAGTAAAAATTGTTATTTAACAAACTGAAGCAGTGCATTTAAGTTAAAAGTGAGGTTTAAAAACATCACTTTGACTTGCAGCTCGCAGAGGTTTTTAAATTATCATTGTAGTAAGCTGCAGTGTTTTTATTAAATAGGCAATAAATTTTCTGTCTGAAATAGTATTTCACATTGTATTATCCAGCTAGTCTGATCTCAGTATCCTGCAGCAGCAAAATCTAAGACTTCATCCAATTTATTGAGAGGAAGAGCTGCATCTGAAAGTTCAGGACATCTTTACAGCATGGAAGAATTTGGGTTAAATTAATGTTACTAAATTAATATTAAACTAAGTTAAAGTGTTCTGTCAGTTCCCAGTGTACTTTTGGACTCTGCCCCTCTCTCAGGTAACTCCCAGCCACAATTTGACAGGTAGAATGTCACAAGGACCATTCCCAGTTGGCACCTTGCATGATCTGTAGACAGTGGAAGTTTACTGGTATAGTTACTTTGCCTGTTGGCCTCAATTTCTGGGAGTATTCCTCAGTATGATTTAAATACTATTTGCATGTTTAGCCACTAAGATTTTTCTTTTTGAGGTGTTCCAATGCCATATTTTTGGAAGAAAATTTTCTTGAGCTAACAATTATGATGAGCTGTAAATTCTTCTGAAGAGGGGAAACAGACAATTAGGCAAAATGATCTTCAAAAGATGATCTGTTTCTAGGATGCAGTGCCTGAAATAAAATGTGGCCCTTATTGACTCTATTAGAGCATCTACTTAATGTTTTAGAGACCTTCGCTGCCACTGGAGCTGAGTGACCTCAATGCAACTGTGCCATTTGCTTATACCTTTCTGGCTGTAGTGCCTATGCCAAAATACCGTGAGCACTTACTCTTTGATATCCCACCATCACGAGCTTCCAGCAGGCTCCAGGAGTATCCAGAGGTGCACAGCATGTTGCAAATGCACATTCAGGGTGAAAGTTTTGATCAGCCTCTCTCCTCTGTTAGCCTGGTTGGCACAAGAGGCCGTGCCGACCATGGGAAACTTTGAATCTATAAGCCTGAAACCAACATTTCTGAGGAAAACGTTTGATAGTAACATCACTACAGCATATGGCATCCTGAGTATATAACTGAGCCCTTCTTGACTTCAGCTATGTCTCAATGTCCTGTGTGGCAGAATCTCTATACAATCAGGCAATCAGGCCTGTGATTTGATTTGAAGAGATTGATAACATCCCAAAGTCAGAGCTGAATTTTGTCTGCAAAACTATTCATTCAACAAAGACCCAGGAAGCTACTGAATCCAATTAAGAACATAATTTCTTCTCTTCATTAATAACTGTTTTCTTATTCTACCTGCATGTAAAAACTTCTGAGCTAGTGACCCATAGGACTCCCATGAGTCTGTCCTGCAGATTGCTGAGTAATCACTTTCCATCTTGGTGTCACTGGAGATGAAGGCACTCACCATCTCATGAAAAAAATCTACTTTAAATTTCTTCATTCCCTTTAATTTTTGTCCTTTACCTTTTTTCCCCAAATTTTACTTATATATAACCTCTGCAAGAGTGTCAACTACATTGACATACTGTAACCTCTGTGGGAGTGTCAATTACATTGACATACTGTGATGCACAAGAAAAGTTACATTTCTAGCATTAATTAGGTTAGTGAAGAAAATATGCAGCTGAGCAGCAATTGCTAATGATAAAACCTTACATTACTGCAAACCAGTGCATGTCGGAAATAGAATAGAAGCAAATGATCTAATCAGTCAGAGATTGTTTGCTCCATTTGCTGAGGTATTGAATTCAATTAATATTACAATAGTTAAAGAAGATCATTTAAGTCTTTATTTATAGGAAATGTTCTTTTGAAAAACCTACAATGTTTAATTGGCAGAGTGCATGCTTCTTCACAGATATCTAACCATGGCAATATATGACATAGGACAGATATGGGACTTCCAGAAAGTATGCTGAATACTGTTGTGCATGATTTAAGACAAATGAGGTCTTAGTACTTCTGAGGAAAAAAAATCTTTTTGTTAGCAACTCTGCTCTAAATGAAGGCTTTCCCTACTTGGACACTGTGTCATATTTTAACAATGAATGTTTTGGTGATGACAGACATCTTAATTATAGCACTTGGAAATGTAAATTTTTCAAAGAGGAGAAAGGTACTCAAAGCTTATTGAATGTCAGTGGTAGGTGAATGCTTCATTTTCCTTTGTGCCTTAAAATCCTCCCCTATACCCCCCCCCCCCCCGCTTTGATTATGATGGCGCCTCGAGCTGTCAGCTTTCATGCAAGGCACTGTGTGAAATCATAGGAAGTGAAAGTCCCTGCCTCCAATATTTTATAGAATAACCAAAAGGTAAAGGGGGGGGGGGAAAAAAAAAAAGGAGGAAATCACGAGATGGGAGGAAGAGAGAAACAAGGCATTGTGCTGTTTCAGTGTTACCAAGCGACATGGATTTGCAGCCACTGTGGGAGGGACAGTTTACTGCGTGTGGCTTTTTTTAATCCAGGCTCTCCAGACAGCAGTCCCCGAGCTACAGCTGTCCTAGGGGATCACCACATGGCTTACAGACTCTGGAGCAGTCAATTTAAGGACTGAGCTGCCTGGTCAGGCAGTTGGTGCAAAATTGGCAGTAGTTGGGTGGTTAGTGATAAGTCTTCTCTGCTTCACTTCTCACTTTGCCATTGGCACTTGAGGGAAGCCATGACCAGTGGAATGGGAACTCAGGATTTCAGGAGAGGTCCTTTGCTTCCCCCACACTGCATGGGAGGAGGTTCAAAATTTTACCTACCTTTATGAGGATGAAAAGAAATCCCCAGACTTAAGTGTTGTAAGAACAGAACTTCTGTTAAGTGAAAATATGCAGCTATATGTTGCTAACATTTGATGAGCCATAAGTATGTGCTGGGACTCAGAAGTCATGAATTTTCTCTAAGAATATCACCCTCTTTAGAAAGTTATTCAGCAAAATTATATAGTTAAGTTCTTCCTTATTTTTCTCTTTTATTTTTAACACTTTTTAAAGTCTCATTGGCAATTTTTTCTATTCAGTCATGAAGGTGCTAAACATCTTTAAAACTGAAAATATTCACAATTGTAGAACTCTGGGAGCTGGAATGTTAAGCAAAACATTGAGCACTGCCAGGCTTGCAATAAAAATTACAAGAGTTGGCAGAAGCCTGAAAGGCTTCAAAAGGACTAAGAGGATGGGTTTTGCTTGAATTAGGAAAGCCTAATCAGGCCTTTAGTATCTCTTTGTCACAGCTCTGTGAATCTATATTAACTGGAAGTCATAAATAAAGTGATAGTAAATGAAGAATAATATGCTCATTTCTCATCCCGTTCTAAGGATTTGATTATGACAGCCCATCCACAGAGCAGCCCCTGCTCTCATGCATTGGAAACGGTTTCTGAAAATTGTGTGCAAAATATTTTTTTTTTCTATTTCCCATAAGGGATTCTGGCAATCCTCTTTTTTCTCATCAGAGTGAGTTCTTATCAATAACACTAAGCCACTTCACCAGAAATTGCAATACACTGTGTGATGATTACATACTTTAGAACAAAAGACACTGATTTTTGGTCAAGCAAAATTAAATCAATGAACTGAAATTTGGTCAGTGTTCTTGGAAGGCATACATCAGGTGAAGGGTATGTTTCTTTACATGTATTGAAGCAGCATATTTAAATGGTATTCATTGTTGCAGGAACAATGACAGGTTTGGCTCAGCATCTTCACCTGCCAAATAAAAACAAGCATTTGAGAAAGCAGGGGTGTTTTATATGGAAACAGTTCCATTTTAAACATGGTATTTGAATACATGACCTCTACACAGGATAGCAAATGTGAACATATTTTATGGAGATACTGATCATTAAATCAATGCAGTTAATATTAAAGGAGGATGAATCTTTTCAACCCATTTTGGTTTAAAATTTTGTACTATATGGTTTGCAATGTCCTGTTTCTATGCATAGGCATTGTGTTCTTTCCATGTATCCACACTGCTTCCCTTTCTTTCTCTGGACAGTCACGCCAACTTGGCCACAGTTCATTGGCCCCAGTAGGCAACGCTCTTCCCCAAGGGTCTGCTAAATTAGAAGGATTTGACTCAACAGGTGCTCACTAGTGTAAAGTGAATCCCTGAGCTTCCAGCATCACAGTGCTCAACGCCCATACATGACAGATCCTGGGGAGTTCTAGTGTTAAGGACAAGTTTTGTTTGTAGTGAGACCTCTGTGCAAATATGGTAGTTGTGAAGTGCTCATGTTTTAATTGCAGGTTTACAGAAAAAAAATTAGGTGCGTGAAATCCATGCTGTTTTATTTGAGTTTGTTTAAAATGTCACATTTTTAGCATTTTTAGTCTCTTCCAGTGATTTTTGATAAATTGTTTCATTATTTTAAAACATAATTGTCAACATAACTGACACTCAAGATCTATAAAAAAAATGAAAATAGAATACAGTGAACATTAAAATTCTGTCTTTGTTTTAATATTTGCTACCTGATCACATATGACTTTCTAATTTTCCTGCAAAATATTTGCATATTTAATATTGGCTCTTCAGATGGAGTACTGAAGTTGTATAAATACAGTGGGTTTAGAAAAGCAGCATTCAGCCACTTGTCTGTTGGATTGGCTCATTGGATTGTTATTCTCAAGTATGACTTATGTGATCTCAAGGCTGCCTGGTTGTCCCTCTTAATACATACTGAATCCCTTGACCAATTCAGTCAAATCTGTCTTCAGCATAAATATTTCAAGGGCATTAAAGTCCCAGAGAAGCCAAATTGTGTCAGTTCTGGCGTCCAGCCTGGTCTCCTGTTGCATATTTTGGAGCCAGGTTTACCCTCGTTTGTGTTTAAAAAGTGATTAAAAAGAAAAACAAAGTGTATGTGTGCTTAGAATGAGGTTTTCAAAAGTTCCTTAGTCTCATTAATGTTTTCATATTATGTCAATGTTTTTGACAGTCTTATCCTAGGACTCATTTTTGTATAAGTACTGCAACAGTGTCCTTAATGTGTAAGTTAGCTCCTTAAGAAATAGAAGGTTTTGTACTTGTAGCCTTACCACTGAACTTCTAAATAGTAGTGATAGTCATTAGCTCTATAGTGTACAGAGAATTTCACCTCTGGAACCAGAGCTTTGTGCCAGGCCCAGAGAATAAGATTAGCTGTTACTTGTTTTTAGCATTTGTTGGAGAGGAATGGTTCATATAGGCCCTTTGCAGCACACTGAACCAACAACAACTGCTTTGTCTTTGGCTCTGCTGTGGATTAGCTTCAAGAGGCACTGTCCAGGAGGGATAGGTTTCCAGCCCCTCAGAAAGGAAGCCAGACCATGCAGTTCCTATTAAGCCAGTGGGATATGTGTAGAACTTTCAACATTGCTTTGAAACTACCCCCTGCAGTGTATATGCACAGGGGGAAAAAATGCTTTTAAGTGGAATTACAGCAGTGTTAGTATCCAAAGAATGGCAAGACGTTTGCATAAATTGTTGATTAATTAGTTGGAAATAAAGTTTCTTTTTAAGTTCCAATTTGGGACAAAAGGATCTGAGACCACTTGTCGCTTCAATTTTTTTGTTCTTTCATGTCTAAATGATCATACTCATTTATTAAAATTAGCTTTATTATGTGGGATTTTTTTAAACCCAGCTCGGTCTTATCCAATCTCAAATTCTGACACATTACCATTTTTAAATATAGTGAAATTTAGCTTTCACGTAGAAGAAACATTATCTTGGTATCCATGCTTTTTCATAGCATGCTGCCTTTCTTTATTCCTAATAAGTTGCTCATGTTATGTTAGAACTGTAACATTTCTAAAACACCCCTTTGCATAACATGAGACATGGTATCTAACAGTTGCTGAGCAAAGTCACACCCAAAGTTAGCCAGTGATTTGTTGTTGGGAGAAGTATTTCCTTTACATTCACAGCTCTTTTTTTCCAACTTCTTTCTTAGGAACAGTCATCTCGTATGGATCAGTGTTTGGTTCTCTCTCATACTCTCTATCTGTCCACTGTTCCTTCTCAGTGCCTGCCAGCACACGAAACAAACATCATTACATCAGGATTATATGAAAATAGGACTGTTTCACCCTGGTGGAACAAGAGGCTTTTGCAGAGGTGGTGACCCATAACCATACAGTCACATAGTTGTAATGCACTTTTCTGTGTTTGGGATGGCTGAAAAGGGTGGGGTGTTACAGTCACTGCTGATTCTCAGAAGCCTTGCAGGATAGAAATCCCTGTATTGTGTTTGAGAGTTGCTGTTCTCCCATGAAAAGAAAGCGATAGTCGTTCAGTCCCCTTATCATTCCTTTTAGCCATGGTAAGCCTGGAGATCTTGTTCACTGTTTCCTTTGCTGAATTTCTATGATTGAAGTACTATGTGTTTTACAAAATTGGCTCACACGATTTGCTTTCAGAAAGCACGAAATAATACATTCTGTTTCTTTTGTGTATGATTCCTCAAAGCTGAGGGAAAGAAAAGCAAATTGTCTTGTGGTGTGACTCTCCTCTCCCTCCGGGGAGAGCCCAAAGCAGGCACCCAGCTCTGATAAGTGCAGCTTCTATGTGCTGCTGCAATTGCAGCCCTCACAGTTTACTGCACTAGAGTATCAGTCCTGCTGCTGCAGCTAGCCATGACTGCAAGTTTCCATGGAGCTGGTGGGAAATGAATTTTTATTCCTTATGTAAGTAATCAGATTAATTGCAGTGTTCAACCTGCTTTTATGTATGGCTGGAAAGGACTTGTCTACAACAGTCTGTTGTTTGATATTTTGTTGAATATCAAGCATATATCAGAACCCTCCAAAATTTATGTGATACATGTGTATTATGTACTGGAGGTTTCCTCTAAGCATGATGCTGACAGTAATGTGTAAAGCACTTCAGCTCACTTACTGTTATTAAGGCCAAGGCTTCATTCACAGGCACGCCTCCTTCATGAACTGCAGATCATTTTCTTTAATCAAACAATTGTTGAGACTATTTTCAGTTAATAAATTAGTATAGAAGGTTTCTTAAAAAAACTTTTGTTTTTCCCCTGTGGGTAGTACCAACATCCTATGTCTATCTTGAATAAATCAATAATTATTTTATAATTTATTGATTTATTTAATGTTAGCTAAATTTGCCTTTAATTATTTCTTTTCATTCAGTACTCAGCAGCTGATCTAAACAGCTGACACTTATAGGGTTTTTTTATATGCTGGCATTACTTTTCAAGTTAGATACCTTCTAGTAGTTATGTCTCCATGCTCTTTACCTAGAAGATTTGCAATTCTGTTGCAAATAATTTAGCTTGCAGGAAGTTTATTATTTCTTGTATGGTTTTTCTTTCTCTTAATGTCTCTTTTGAAATGTCTCCTTTTTGCACTGTGATTTTGCAAGCACACACAGACACATACACACAGGCACAGACTTATAAAAGCCACATGAAGTTATTAGATTGTAATTTTTTTAATGTGAAGGCAAACAGTAAAGTCTCTAAAGGGACTTAAGGAAGAAACCTGTGAGACTTGTCAGTTTCTTCAAAGGTGGAACATAAATGATGGGGAGGGGCATCTGCATTAAGGAAGAGAAGAACTGAAGCTGTTCCAAGGGTCTAACTACATCACTCTCTCCTACAAGTGCCTAGAAACAGACTGAGAAATAGGAACCATTTCCTTAAAATCCACCTCAGAGTATGGAATGATCTATTGACCAATTAATCAGAAATCAAAGACATAGGTTTGTGTTCTGACCTAAGAGGAATGATACCATCTTCCTCCAGTTCATCTCCATTAATAAATAACTGAGTATTTCCCTGCTGTGAGATGACGATAGGGTGAGGATGAAATCCATTACTGGCTTTAATGTGTTCAGATACATCATTAAGGATTGTGTCTGTACTTAGAAACACAGTGGTGGAAGTACCAGGGTTTAGGAGAACATGCAGCAGGTAAATTAGAAGGAGTTCTGGCAAGAGCAAAAATTATGTGGGAGAAAGCCCAGCTGAAGAGATTGCATGGTGCTGACATACCCTCAGATCCTGGAAGAATGAGGCTCGCATGGGGAACAAAACATTTGAAGGCATATGATTTTGCTGTATCTTTAAATCTTTAAATCTAGCCACATATTAAATGTTTGGGATTTTATGGGTGGATTCTGTTGAGAAGATCTTGTTCACTGTTTCCTTGAAGAGGTTGACAGGATCATCATCTTGCATGCAGTTTTTTCTTGGCTCCAAGCATAACACTCTAAATATAGAGAATACATTATTCTGACATTTTCATGAATTAAAAAAAAAGAGGATGAGGTAAGAATAAGTGGCCTTAGACATATCTTAAATGACACTTACATATTATTTTCAGAGTTTTAAACCAGCAGATTAATATCTGTGCTGAGTAGATGCTGTGATGATGCTGGAAACAGCGAGGGTGAAATTCTGGTGTCCAGGTAGCCATAGGTGACTCCAACAGCTAACAGAGCATTTGCTTTTCTCTTCTTATACAGATTCTCTTGTGATTTTCACAAAGGTGCTGGTATTAATAAAGTCCAAAGAGAATATTTACCCCTTCCTTCTGTCTATTTCAGGTCATATTTTCGGAAAACGAGTTTAGATCCTGTCTCCATGTTTCATGAGACCACAAATTCACTAAAACTAAATGTCTGGGAGTTTTATCAAATGCTTTAGGGACATCCATCTAGACTGAATGTGTTCAGTAAAGCTTATCATTCCTTACATTTATACTAAGATTTAGTTGCTTTATTCCAGGCTCCCAGAGGTATTGAATGCAACAGTCTGAATACATTTTCTGGAGGTGTGATGGACTTGCTAATTAACTGATTTAATCCATACCAAAGCATTATCAATACCTTTGTATATCATGCTATCCTATCAGTGTAGGATAGCGGTGGTAGTCAGTTGTCTGTTGACTTCTAAAAAGTATTTGCATATGTATTTGAGTGTATAAACATATTTTTATTTATATTTTTGTAGTGTTGTCCAATTGCAACTAGGATAGCATAAACACCTGAAATATTTCCCTGATAATGCGATTGACATTTCTTCTCCCTGAGACAGATGATGGTAGCTTGAATCACAGGAATAGTCTAAGAAATATTTTCTAAAGTGATACAAACAGCCATATTATAATTAAATGAGAGATAAAGCCAATTGTAGTATTTTCCTTATGAAATGACAGTCATAGTTAAAATCATATGCATGAGAGGAAAGGTCAGGATGAGATTATTGTTTTCTCCAATGATTGATGGAAGAATCATTTTGATGACCTAAAATAGCTTTTCAGTTTTTGTCAGCAGCATATCAAGAACAAAAGAAAAGAAAATCTTTTGTTTAAACCTATTTCTGCATAATTTCAAAAAATTATTATTCTTTATTGTTAAGTTCAAGCAAATTTGAAAAAAAAAAAATCAAAACAAAAACTCAAACAAGACCAGTGTTTAAAACTGTTTCGAGTGTATTATATTCATCTAATTAGATATAAATCTGTAAATGGCTGAGATCAGCTTAATGTTTTCAATCAACTGTTTGAAAAGCTTTACAAATCTGTTGTGGCAATGCCTCCTCTGCAATCTTAACCGATCTTAGTATCCAAACTTTTGCAATAGCATTTGTAGTGCTATGAGTCCCCACAGACATAGAGACCATTATCTATATTTTTAGTGTTATACAGGCAAGCCTCTAAAGAAAAGCCTGCAGTTAATTTAATCATACACTTAATACAGTATCTTCACATAATTAATATCTATATATATTAAAAATAGCTATCTGCTTGCTTACTCTGTGATTATACTGAAGTGCTTTGTTTTTCCATTAGAGGGAGGTAACAGATATCTGACATGATAGTTCCACCTTTCCTTCTAGTGCAGTATTAAAATACTAACAATGAACATTGTTACGCTTAGTAGGTGGAAGTTTTAGCAATGTTGAAGATGCAACAAGGGTTGATTTTAACTTAGTATTGAACCTCAGAAGAGATGTATTGTGGTTTTCCCTCTGTAGTCCTGGGTTCATGGTAACATGAGCTGGATCACCTAACAAGACTCCACCACCTGTGAATTTCATCATGCTAAGGATGTAGCTCTGTTCAAGGGGTGCTAGTGAAGTTCATGAGGTAAATACTCTCTTTTCTGGTAACATTGAGCAGCAGAGCTAATGCATTGCCTACATGTTTGTTTCACATTATTTCTATTCATCAACAGTCACTGTAGACCTCTTAACATCAAAGCATACAATTTCTCTTATTTAAAGTTTATTCCTTTATGCTGGTGATGCATGAAAAGTCAGATTTGTTAGACAAGAGGTCCAAGATGTGAATTGTTGAAGGTTAGTATGCAATATTCTAGGAAGGTATTAGCTTCCCTTGCTGTATTCCTATGCTCTTCCCAAGGCATTTGCTACTAACCATTTTGAGGAAAGAATACCAGGCTAGATGAACCTCCAAACTGACCAGGTATGGATGTTTTTGTTTTCTGCTTTTCTGAATATAGATGCTCATGTTTCAAATAATGGTTAGATTTTAAGCGCAGGATTTGCACAGAATTACTTGCAAACTTTGCTCACGCTGTTTAGCTGACTAGCAAAACAAACCAAATGGCAGGTTTGCCTTATGGCAAGGCAAGGGCATCAGTAAGAAATCTTACTCTTATGACCTAAGTAGATGGAGCCAAAGGAAAAAAAAAAAAAAAAAAAAGGAGAAATATTAAAGGAAGTGTATTCAGGTTTTCATTCAGATAACAAGGAGAGTCCATATGCCCATGGAAGAAAATAGGATTTTAGAGTAAAACTCCTACTTGACATTCCCTTACCTCTTCCTTGATCAAAGAAGAGAAAAATGCAGTGGCATGGGTGAAAGTCACAGCGTGGTCACAATTTGATTTACAAATGCTAACAGTAAGACAGAGCTGTAATGGCTCATTATCTGAGTATTGGCTGTAACAGTTAATACTGCTTTATTTTCTTTCAGTAGTGTAGAAACAAATTTTATAAAATGTATTGCTGATGAATAAGGTATGTGAGATTTTTCAGATGATACATCTGGGCCTCAGTACACAGAAGAATCCCTATTCAAGATAGTATTTAAGTATATGTGTTTTCTTTAAACATGTGATTAAGTAAATGCTAATATTGAAAGGGATTTAATCGTGTGCTTTTCAAGTCTTTTAATTAAATTAGAAATAATAATGCCCATTCTGGTGCCTTCTTAGCCTTGGTTTAAACTAAAGGTAAAATCTGAATCCATTCTCATTCATTCTCTACAGAAGAAGGAATTCTATTTTCTTTCATTTTTCTAATTAAGATATGACATGAGGTGTCATTCTGATTCCTGACACTGTTTTGTCACAAAAATTTTAAATGAATGGTTTTACTTCTGTCCAGGTAGAGCATCTGTGAACTACATTCTACAAAACCTCACCCACAGGTGATAGGGCATGTAAAATGTACCCTGATTTGCTCATTTTAAGTAGTTCATTAATCATCAATGCCAGCATTCTCTTAATTGTGGTTCTTTGTGACTGGCAGAGCATTTACTGGTGAACTGCAGAGAAGATGGCTCATTACTTTGTCAGCTCTCCTCCGTTTTTTCCACTTGCTGTACCACGCTACTGACAGTTAAAAATACATGAATAATTGACAGATTGTTTTCCTATATACTCTGCTGTCATTTTTGCCATAAGAGCCTGTATTTAACTTCTTGTGGGAGGGAAGTGATCTGTGGGATCTTGAATAGAAGTATTAAAGGGCTGAGAAGCCCTTTGTAAAGATGAAGTTTGGACAATGAACACATTTTGAGAAGTTAGATAGGATAAATTAATCTTAGAATATCCCATAGTTATAACAGTTTTAGTGAAGCTTGAAAAGTTACAGGGTGCAGGCAAATAAAATGCGAATAGACATAACCATAAATAAAAGCAGACCTCAGATCTGTCAGTGATATGGCAAATTATGCTGTAATATAGCTTTGATGATGCTCTCAAAGTTCCTGTCTCTAATGCATAAGACCTCGGATAAATGTGGCTGATTCTGCTACTGATGTCAGTCCTTTCTGCCAGGGCTGGCAGCAAAGCTCTCATTTAATGCTGGAAGTGGCAGGTTTTCCATTTATGCTCTGGGAACTCGAGTGAAAACACCCACTGAAAGCACAGAGGGTAACAAGAAGACATTGCGTGGAATAACTTGCAACCACTGTGGACCAAGAGGAAACTGCAAAGAGGGGGCTAGAGAGGATGAAGGTCTTGCAAATTCCCTGGGCTATGCTTACATGGTACTGTCAGAACACCTACATTTTTTTTTTCTCTGAGAGGAATTGTTTCTCAAAGAAGAAGAAAAAGCCATTAGTACAATTGAAAGCAGCCAAATAGTTAATTCTTATTTTTTTATTTTTTATTTTTTAACTTACAGATTAATATGTTCTGAGAATTGGATCAGAAATGTGTGTTATCCTGGCACCAGACATGGAAAGAAAGTAAGGAGTAACAGATCCTTAACTTTGACAAATAAAGAAAACCATTTAATAATCATACATCAAGCCAAATTCTCAAGTAACAGTCGTACAACTCTATTGACTTCAGTTATGGGCATCAGTGTAGCTGAGAGGAGAATGTGAATTACAAAATTCTAATTTCAAATGAAAAGTGTGCAAAGTGGCAGTGAACCACCTGGATTTGCAGTCAAACCTTTGCCACCAGCTACACAGGTAGACAGCAATATTGTGTGCTACAGCATCTGCAAATGATCAAAGATTTAGGTCCAAAGTCAATGTTTGTTTATACAAGAGAAATTAAGAGCAATAGATTTGTGCTGGGGTAAGACTCTCTTTCCCTGAATATTATCCTGTCATTTCAGGCAGTGCATTTAATTTGCTGACCAGTTTTCTGACTCAGACATTGCCAGTACTTGAATATTGCCTGAAGTGACGTAGGACTCGACAGTTGCCTACACAGAGATATCCAATGCCATTTTGGATGTCCTGGGTTATCTGAGACTGGCAGAGGGGCTGCACATGTAACACGGGGCTTGCAGAAGCCCTTTGTCCTTCTGCAAGGGTAAAGGGCATCCAGCACTCACTGGGATACCAAAGGTGAGAACACCACCAGGAAGCCATGCCCTAATCATTAAAGGAGCTTTTGCGGTAAGAAGAAAATCCTCCCTCCAAATTTTCTGGTTTTTTACTCACGATAGGTTTATACTTCTAACAAAGTAATGGCAACAATACTAATATTTGACTTCCAACACATTCTTTCCAATCTGTGTCTCTGGGGTTTTTGCTAAGGAGATGGGATTGCTCTGCTTATTCTGCAGAGGCAAAGAAGCCAAAATGACTAGTTCAAAATCAGCAATCAGCAGAGACAGGGCATGAGAGAGTTTGGGTCTTCTGCAGCCACCTTCACAGTTACAAGCTGTGTTTTATCCTGGTGAGTTTCACCATATATAATAAGTCAGTAAATGGTTAAATATTTACAACAGGCACAGCCTTGAACTGCATTAATCAGGCTTGTCATGTTTTTAAAATCATATAGCTGGACAGTAGAAACTATTTCAAGTTAAGCTGCAGTCCTAGTTTTCAAACAAACAGTTGTTTGTTTGGTTTTTTCTCTCATATGAGGGGGTAAAAAAGGTAATTGTATTTTGTATGGTGATAGAGAATTTGTGCTGGTTTCAACCAGCTGCTGAAATTAGTGATAACAGTCACTGGCCTCCCCCACCACTGCTGAATAAAGAGCTGCTGCTGAGTCTATTTCTCAAGCTTAAGCCAAATTGCTTTGAAGGCTTGTGAAATTCAATTTGCAGGAGAATGGAGGATCCTCTCCATGTAATTTCAAAATGTGAAAAATAGTAATTGCTTTTACTTCATTCAGAGTATCTGTGTAGGTAAAGCAGCTGCAATCCTTTGGATCCCAACCTCCTCTGCCACTGGAGTTGGGAAGAAGTTGAGCCCACACCCAGCTGCAAGTGATGCTGGATCCCACATCTTTTTATCATGTCCATCCTTTCAGTAGGTGGGCACATCTGCTCAATGGCCAGTGCCATGTTTTCCTGTCTGCTGAAGGCACTGCTTTCTATCTCGACAAATTACATGAAAAGGTTTTATTACAATATCTCTCTCTTTAATTGACTGCATTTGAACTTGTTTCTTCAGCATGGAAAATAATCCTGTATATGAATAGTCTGGCTTGATCTCAGATTTATAAGGTGTTTAGATTTCTTCTGTTCAGTAGAGAACATAAGTATTAACGGATTTTTTACAAGCCTCCTGTTAGGAGCCATCCTTGATCCTATGGCTGGCTTGTCTGCTGGTAATCTTTTTCTGTGCTTGAAGAGCTGACAAAAGCATCTTGGTCTCCCTGGCAGTAATTAGGGCAAGCTAACTGCCTGCTGTGCTGAAAAGTAGCTCTGAGATTTGAGGAAATGCAAATGCAAACTGCAGACTGGCTAGTGTGCCCATACCTTGTTTCATTTATGCCCAGGAAACACTGCATTCCATTGTATTTAACTGAGACTAGTATCTCGAGGGGGGGGGAGGGGGCGTAGGGGGTAACTCCAAAGTTCTGCTGGGCTCTGATGTTACCTTGAGAACTCCAAGCTCAGAGTGAGGGTTTATTGGTTTTTTCCCCCCACTGTTGCACAGCTGTAAATCTAGGATTGCCTTTACAAATTCATCAAATCTTCAGTTTTCAGACACTGAACTTCAAAAAGCTAATGGAGGAGCCTTCCTCTATCCAAAAAAACTTCATAAGTCTTAGAACAGCAATTCCTTACTAATTCTCTTGATGTCAAGTCATTTGGTATTAAGTATTGATGAAGTTTCCTTCAAAGTGAAACAAACATGCATAAACCCATAGGTGGAAAAAAGATAACCTCAGGCTGCAATCTGGTAATTTTGTGTCCAGGAAGCCTACCTCCCTTAAAAAAGTCACTGAACAGGAACATGAGACAAGGCTGCTTATAGCATGTATTTTACTAACACTTGCAGCAGCCACTGTGCACTTGTGCTTGTGGGGTTGAACAGCTTTGCTCACTAGGGAGGTGATTTGCAAGCTGAGGGTGTAAGTGGCGTGTTGTGAATGACCACACTCCCAGCAAAAAGCTGTAAGGAGCAACTGCTAGTTCTGTCAATTTATCTATTTATACTTAGAGGTGTGTGGGTTTGTGGTGTGTTCTGTGCTGAGTTTTAGTTTCCGTTTGGTCTCTTTTTGTATATGTGTTTGGTGGTGGGTTTTGTTTTGTTTGGATTTTGGAGGGGGGTGGAGGGGTGTTGTTTTTTGGGATGTTTTTTCCTGTGGGAAGAGAATAATGGTTTAATTGGTGAGCAAAATGCTGCCTGGCTCCTGTGTGTGGTAGGTAACTTAGGGCAAAGTAGACCTAGGGACTGAATATACCCTGAGATCCTGATTCGTCTACAGTTCTGTCTCTGTGACAGATGTTTATTGGTCTTGACACTCCTTTCTTTGATATTCATTACAGTGCCATTACAAGGGTTCTGTTCAACTCCTAAACACTAGAGCAGCATCTTCTGGTTTAAATGGTCAGAAATAGAAATCTGGCAACATAAAATAAGAGGTTTTGCTTTCTGTAAATAACTTGAAGACTTATCTATGACTTCTTGATTATCAGATCAGCTTCTTGCATTACTTCTCATATTGTAGCATGATGATGCTACACCAATTCTTTAATCTCTGGAGGAAGCAGAGTGTCCCCTCCCTCATCGTAACCGAGACAGTATCAGTGTTCCAGCATAGACTGACAGAGAAGGTGCTGTTAAGTCCTGCAGTTATTTTTCTTTCTCTGTTCAGAGGTAATTAGCAAAAAATCTTGAGGTTTCTGGGTTTGGGTTGTTTTGTTTTTTTTTAAGATCATAGATGCATTTGCCAAAGCACTGCACCTTTGCTGTCACTCATGCTCAGTGCCACCATGGTGTGCCCTGGATCCGTCTTGTGATACACAACACAATTAGATCTCAGGAAGATTTGCTCTTCCCTTTCATATATAGTATGATTAATTTATATGCAGTCAGTTCATGCTTGGAATGAAATAAGTTTTTCATCTTTCTGCCTTTCTTCATGTTTTTGTGCTCAGTGAGGTTGGTTTTTTGGTGGGGTTTTTTTGTTTGTTTGGTTGGTTTGGGGTTTTTTGTTTGTTACCTTTGTTTTTTTCGGGTTTCTTTTGTTTGTTTGTTTTTGTTTTCAGGGGGTTTTTTGAGAGGGAGGTTTCTGCAAAGCTGTTTTGGCATTTATTTTTACTGAGAAGCTTAGTTAAATAATTGAAACAGCCAAAAAATTGCTTTAAAAAAGGGCAAACTGTATTTTCTTGTTTTGCTTCATGAACAGCTGAGTTTGAATACAGATGCAGACACTAAAGTAAATTAGATTATCTCAGTTCAGTATTCAGCACCACAGTTCCAATCCCCATCATTGTCCCAATCCCCATATCTATGAGATGGAAAGATTAAGTAATAATAAAGACATGCCACTGCACCTGCTTTCACAGTATCAAGCTACATACAGTAAATCCACCCCTAGTTTTGTTTTTCCCCCTCTGGCATTATCCGTGTTTCACAGTTCCCAGCTGAGGGCCTGATCTAGATCTCCACAGACTCTAAAAACACATTTCTAATCATTGCCTGTTTGAATTTGCCTACAGATTTTGAAAACAAGCTGCTTTTAAAGGTCTCTCTACATAAAGTAAACTGTAAGCATCTAAGTTGATGTGTAGCTTCATTTGTTAGAACACCACTTAACTAGAACACTGGTTAAATGTTGAACATCTGGCACACAAGGCGGTTTAGTGCCTACAACACTGTGATTGACACAGGTGTGTTTTCAAAGGGTGTTATAAAAAAGTTAAGAGTTCACCAAAATAAGGTTTTCAGGTATGTGTGTAGCCTCTGAGTCCCCAGAGCCACTCCACAACAGCTTGTGTCCTACCCCGTGCAGGTTGCTCGGCAGCTTCCAGGCTTGCCTTTGCCCATCCAGTTCAGCATATCCCTTAGCTCCTGCTGGCACAGCTTTGGCTTCTGAAACAGCTTCTAAGGATAATACAGATGAGATGAACATACGGTGGGTGATGCGATAACAGCGGAAATAAACCCATGAATGGATTCAGAGTCCAGAAAAAAGGGTCAAACTCTTATCCCATACATTGCTATACTCCCTGAATAAATTACAGCCATGTCAAAGCTGTGTTTTGTTTTGGCATTGGCATTGGCATGGCCTTTGACTTTCAGCCTCTTTCTCTATTCCAACTTTTTTTCCCCTTTCTCTAAATTCCTCCTCCTCTGTCAGTAAGCATTGTTGATATAGAAATTACACCTTTTAGGTTAGTTTGGGTTTTTTTCTGCCTCACTATTATTCACTGTAATGATATTCCACTTCACTGTCCTCCAGCTGTTTTGATTTTGGTGGGGTTTGGTTTTTGGAGGGGTTTTTTTTAATGTCAAACGGCTCCTTGCTGTTAAGGTCAGGTACTATCAATCTCACTGGAGAGTCTGAGTTCTGTGGCAGCCATATAATTGACTTGGTATCCCCTCACTGAAGGGTCAGTGTGCTTTTGAGGGTTCTTTTCCCTTGTCTTAGTAGCATTTTGGATAAGTTATTATGTTTCATGCAACTCCAGACTCTTGCTTTAAATTTACAGGCTTTTTTATTCTGTAAATGGAAATTATATTTCATATTAAGCATAATTTATTGTACTCAACAGCTGCTGTTATGATGTATCAAAACTGGCCTGTCATGATTGATATGTTTACACTGAACCACAGCATCTGGAATAATTTCCCCATATATTTATGTCCTCATCTGCCCAGATCTGGTGCTTTAGGAAACCAAGCCATGTGAGATGAGGAGTTAGGGAGTAGGAGGGAAGAATCCGACAGACCCTGTAGCATTTCATGGCTTCTGCTGATACTTTTACTGGTACAAGGAGAGTTCTGCAGAGGAAAATCAGGGCAGGATGCGTCTGGAGATTAAGATTCTTTTTGAGTGCTCAAAACTACTCTTGTTCCGTATTCTGCAGTGGCCTAGACACAAATTTATCCTTCAGCTTGGTGCTAACTTGTGCAGTTGCAGCAATGAGGATGTTTCCTGTTGTTTCCAGAAAAGGACCAAATGTCAGCCCTTCTCCATGTATCAGTAGTCCAGAGATTGATTCATTCCTGGTTCTTCTGCATCAAGTCTTTCTTTTTAAGTGATGTAACAAAAACATAAATAATAGAAGCACTTCAAGATAAATGTTAAAAACTAAGCACAACCCTTGTAGTATTGCCATAATGATAACTGTATTTTGCAATCTAGAGTTCATACTCTGAGTTCATACTCTGCAGACCAGAGAGCTAGAAATTCATGTTTTTAAAAATTGAAATGAATGTATGATATACACATTTGCAAAGACTGCTGTGTAGAGAACAGTGCCAGATACCATAAGACCTGAAGGTCTTACGATAAAACTGGCCATGTGTATGTGCCAGAGAAGACTAGAACAATGGTTTCACAGGATTGTCACTATAATGTTTTATTAATACACTAATAAACCTAAAGCTCAGAAATGGCTAGTACTTTCCTCCAGAATAATTATTGTAATAGAAGACTTCCCAGGTTATTTTTATTGCTCTCCTGTGGGGCTGAAGGTGTTCTGGTATAATAGAGTTTGCATATTCAAGACACTTTAAGACCTATGAGGAGGTCATTTGTTAATAACAAATGGTGCATCTGAACAGCACTGCTAGCCTCTGTTTTATAGCTTGTCTTTGGACATAAATGTAAGCTTCAAAAGAATAATAATAACCAAGCTGGTAAATAATATATGTTGCCCTTGCTAATCTAGAAAAACTGTGAATGCCAGTTCAGTTCATATTAACTCCCTTCATTGTCTGAAGAGACCTTTGTAAATCATTTGCCTCATTTAATAGATTATGAATCAATTGCTGTGAATTGAAGAGTTCTGGTGACTTCTGTTTTATTGGATGTAATCTTTCTCCTGTCATGGGTGTTCCAGGGAATCAGGTCTATTCGTTATGGCCCACTGTTGGTTGCAGAGATGTAACTCCCTTTCAGGAAAGCTTGTACTGCAAGCTATAAATTGAAGTTGAGAACTAAATTTATTCCTTCTAATACCTCATGCTGAATAGCTGAACTTCAGGCTAGTCCCATAGCATCAGTTTGACAACACTGTGCTTTAAATAATACTTCTCCTATTCACGTATTTTGTTAACTATCGAGTAGTTTGTATGCCAATTGGTGTTTTGAAGTTTGCCCAGCATATTTTATGGTTGCATTGTACTGGGTTTGAGTGTTTGTACCTTGCTAATGCTCCATCTTTTACATAGGCCTAATAATGTAGTATACCTATCACTCAAGACATGATATTTGATGTTATTTCATTTTTCTAGGCTATCATTTTCAGACAACATCAAAAAGTGCCTTGATTTTGTCAAAGAAGAAAAGTGCATTTGCATAATAATCAGATTGAGAAAAGAGAAAAACCTGAATTTAGCAACCCCAGGCAATTAAACTGCCTCAGCTGATAATTTTTAACCTTTCAATAATGTCTTACACTTTTTGCATATGACAGCGAAGTCCAGTGATTCTACATACCAAGAAGACTGCAGTAACTTGGCAGGTTTGTGGTGTTTTTTAGTTTGGATTTGGTTTGGTTTTTTGGTTTTTTGTTTGTTTTTGACAGATTTGGAGTTGTAATCCATTTTTGTCTGAAGAGCAGATGTCCTTATCTTCACAGCACAAAATGCAGATGGGAAATCAACATCTTTTTTTTTTATGTGGCTAGCTCAGTTCAATGTATATGAATCTATATTGATATCAATGGTTTTAGACACTGAAAGTGCTTTGATATGAGAAGTTGCAAAGAGCCATCCTGTCTGTAGTTACAAGTGGAATTGTGACTCAAGCCTGATTTTCAGTACCTCCTACTCCTATTTCCTGGAAAGTGAGCACTCTCAGGATCACATGGGACCAGATTCCAACTTTTGAATTGCAGTGCTGCAATTTTGAGTAGCCATGTGCACAGGCATCTGGAATAAAACTACATGGGAAAAATGCAAGCAGAAATTTTGATCAGTCTTCTTACTTATGTAGAGAGAAAAACTTGCCATTGAAAGTCCTGTTATGTATGTTAGCCACTTCACAAGAGACTTTGAAGGCGCTTTTTTTTTTTTTTTTTTCCCCTTCTTTGACTTCTACTATGTATTTCTGCTTTCAGGATCAAGCATTTCTCCTGTCTCTGGCCTTTCTTTGACAAGTCTATTCTTCTAACCCGCTGTGTCAGGCTTCAGAGATGCTTTTAGAAACACCTGTCCTGTGGTATAGAGGTTTGACAGTCATTCAATTTATACCCTTTGCTAGTTAAACTCATGAAATTCAAGTGTAAGGTCAAAGCCACAATGTTCCTTAATTTTTTTCTAGCACTGCTGCCAATCAGTGTTAAAACAGACACATTCTCTACCAGTATTAAAATTAGTGCAAAGAGGCATGCTGATTGTGCAGAAAGATGAAATATGAACCTTTTGCCTTGCCTCACCGTCCTTCTTCTGTGCCGAGCTGCAAAACCTTTTAATTTCTGTGCATCTTTAGCTCTTCATGGTTACTTTCCATTGGACTTGTAACAGTGCAGTGTATTTCTCCCAGCTGCTAGTTCAACTCCAATGAATAAACCCAACTAATGAATGATCTTGGTTCTGTCCTTTGGTCTGCCTCTCAAATAGTCTATTTTTATCCCACATGTATGAGAAGAGTTACCTTCACAGAACACAGGACTTAAAGTATTTTTTTTTGCTCACAGCCAGTAATGAGATTTTGAATTCCAGAGATACCAAAGAGATGGCTTTTGGGAACAAAGCCATCAACGTGCTGATGCCATGACTGGGTCAGCACGTGGTCAAAGCTGCTCTGCAGTCCATCCACATGAATCCCTGAGTGCAAGATCTCTAGTCCCTCAAGCAGTGCAGGGGAGCAGACGCTCTCCATTGCCAATTATACACAAAGCACAGATCTTATTTTGGAGTGTCCTGACCCTCAATTGGGAAAGATATGTCATTTTTATTTCTCTGTATTAGTGATGCTTAAAAGGTTTTGGGAACATGTAAAGTAAATCCATTTGGAATTTTTTGGCTTGATTGTTGGGTTTTTTTCTCTTAAAATATCCTAGTATTCACTGTGATCCCCGAAATTGTAACCACATAAGTTCCCTTTTAGCTTCCATTTTTAGCAAATGGGGTGGAAGCAGGATTATTTGAGCAGAAAGTTTTTTTTAAGGAAGCTTAAGGAAAATAGTACTTTCCACTTTTTTGTCTTAGAGGAAAAGTGGAAAACTTGGTGGAAGTTTGGGAAAACTGACTTGAAATGCTTCACTCATCTTCTCTATCTAGATAAGGATAGCTGTATCATAGACAGATGTCTTGTGATTGTCTTTCCATTATAAAACAATGCAATAAAATAACACTGAAAATGAAACAGAAAATGAAAAATTTGAAACTGTATAGGGAAAAGGGCTCTTAATGTTTAATAGCCACCACTAAAGACCCTAATTCAAGCTACCAGTTCTTATACTCCTGTAAGATAAGGTGTCAAACATTATTTAAAATGTATGTGCTGTGAGGTTGGACTGTGCTTTGTGTTTCATGACTGATATTGTTCCTAAATAAATCTTGCAATTCCAGCTGCAGTGACACAAATAATAGAACATGAAGGTGTGAAAGAAAGTGGCCAATTTGAGTGATATGAAAAGAAGCTATGCTTCATTTGGTCTTAGAAAATAAGGCACAGTGAAGATATGATTGCCTTTGTTGAACAGTTTTATACGATTTCTACCATATAAACCTCTCCCTGCTTACATTTTTGAGTGACTCAATGATTTGTGTACGTTGTGCAGTTTACTTTTTTTTTGTTTGTTTTAAGAGACATATTAAGGAACAATTCTGTAAAATTTTAAATGGTGGAACTGTATAGCTCATGTTGTCATCAGATTCTGATTTGTCTGCAAATTATATATTGACGTGTAAGGGTGGCAAAACCACAGCTCACAAAAGTAGTTGTCATTTTATTTTTCTAATGGTCTGTTTTTAATAGCCAAGCTGCCAGCACAGAAAAATTTATTCTTTTATGTTTGAAAAATAATATAAACACAAGTTACACCTTCTGGACTTCTCACACTCTTTAGCATGTTTGCTATCTGATGCTATTTATACTTCAAAGATGATTTTCAACCTTTAGCTTAATGAAAGAAAAAAGTATGCTTGTTTCTTTAGGGCAAATAAGTAAGCGGACAACAGATTAAAAATTACATTTACAGATAAAATAGAGCCTGACTTCATAAGAAGGTCAGATTGACAAATACCATTCGCTTCATGTGTTCATTTCAAGTTGGATTTAGCTAAAGCCTGCACAGTTGTAATCTCTGTGAGGTTACTTTATTACTCAGAACCCATGTTTTGAAGTGGCAGTCAAAAAGATGAGGGCTTGAGGTTAAAAGACTTTGAGACATAATAATTCTTAATCAAAATCTTATTAGGAAAAAAATGGCACCTGCATTCAGTAAAGCAGTAAAGCACCATGAGTCTTCCAGGGAGTACAGCAGTCTGTCTTGACAGTGATTTATGTTCTTTTTCGCCTGTGATGCCCAAGTATATTATCTAGGTTGACATGCATATGTACATATATCAAGCAAGGTCTTGGCACCTGTTACAATGCCCATACTGAATTTACCCTTGTTGATACCTCTGAATATTGGTAGAGAATGAAGGACACAGTCCCCTGACACATATCAGCTAGATGTGGCACAACATGATTTCAGCACAAGCTGGCCTTATATTTACACTCTGTGGCAGAAGTAATTAAGAGTGGAGTTTGATTGTCATCTGGCCTTGCAGTTCTTCTTGCCATCAGAGTCTGGCAACCTGTAATCTTACAAGTCAACAAGCAACCACCAAGCTTCCATATCCTTTGACATTTCAGGGACTATTTCTGTGTAGACATGAAGCAAGTACTCTCTGGGAAAAATATTACAATAATAGAAGTGACTCCTGAAACCTTGACAAGTGCAGAATAATTTATATTGTTCTGCAAATCCTATGAATACATTTTCCTAAATTAAAAATATGCTGCACTATTTGAAAAATGTGTAGCCTGAGTATTGCGGCCTAAAGCATCACTATATAATTTAGTCGAAAAGTGTAACTTTCCAATAGGTTTTGAACCATCCTGTAAAATTTAATACAAATACAGCATTCTGGCTTGGAGTTTTCTGGGGCACAACGGAAACAAAACAAAAGCATACCTTCAAATTAAATCTCATAGAATATGTTTATATAATCTTTGGCTATCACTACTGCTATATTAGATGGGATTTACTCACAGAAGTTACTTATGCACTAGTTTGTCTTTTCTTAATCTCTTCCTTTCCCTCTACTCTGAATGTAGAGGTTCTTTTTTCTATATGAATCATTACTGTCATTTTTACATGCATTTGCGTAATCTTCTAAGTAGACTCTTTAAAATTATTTCATTTACTTTCATATACAGGAAACAATGACAAAACAAATGCAGATCCTCTTAAAAACTCTAAAAACCATGGAAGCTTACAGCATGCTTTAAGGCATATAGGGAAAGAGCCATAAAGAATTCCTACAGATGGTCATATAATCATAGAATGGCTTGAGTTGGAACTGACCTGTAAGATCATTTAGTTCCAACCCCCCTACTATGGGCAGGGACATTTCCACTAGACCAGGTTGTTCAAAACCCCATCCAGACTGGCCTTGAACACTTCCAGGGAATGGGTTATCCTCAAGTTCTCTGGGCAACCTGTTCCAGTGCCTCACCACCCTCACAGTAAAGAATTTCTTCATAATATCTAATCCAAACCTGCCCTCTTTCAGCTCAAAGACATTCCCCTTTGTCCTATCACTATATCCTCTTGTAAAAAGTCCCTCTCCATCTTTCTTGTAGACTCCCCTCAGGTACTGGAAGGCCACAATAAGATCTCTTTGGAGGCTTCTCTCTCCAGGCCAAATAGCCCAAATTCTCTCAGCCTTTTCTCACAAGAGAGGTGCTCCAGCCCTCTGGTCATCTTTGTGGCCTTCCTCTGGACATCCAACAGGTTGTCATCCTTTTTATGCTGAGGGCTTCAGAACTGGACACAGCACTCCCAGCAGGGTCTCACCAAAGCAAACTAAGGGAGTAGAATTGCCTCTCTCAGCCTGCTGGCCATGCTTCTTTTGAGGCAGCCCAGGATCTGGTTGGCTTTCTGGGCTGCAAGTGCAGGCTTGCTGGGTCATATTGAGCTTCTCAACAGCCAACATCCCCCAGTTCTTCTTGGCAGGGCTGCTCTCAACCCATTCTCTGCCCAGCCTGTATTTTTGCTTGGGATTATCCTGGCTTACATGCCCGATCTTGCACTTGGCTTTGTTGAACATCATGAGGTTTGCACGGGCACAACTTTCAAGCCTGTCCAGGTCCCTCTGAATGGCATCCATTCCCTCAAGGCTGTTGACTGTACCACACAGTTTGGTGTCATCGGCAGACTTGCTGAGGGTGCCCTTGATCCCACTGTCCATGTTGCTGACAAAGATGTTAAACAGAATGTGGGGGGTTTTGTTTTTGTTTGTTTGTTTTTTTTTTTAATAATCCAGAGCTCCTCTACTTGACAAAGCTTCTGCACACCTAAATTAATTTTTCTTTGAAATCTGGGTCACAGAATTCTTTAGCTTGCAGTTTTCCCTGTTGAACAGATATGAAGTTAAACTACATCTGAGTAATTTCAACAATTCTCCACAACAGAGGTTGTTTTTTCTGGATTGTACCTGAACCTTCTTTCACTGAAGGGTTTATTCAGAATTTCCTTCTGATAGTATAATGTAGCTTTGTAACTTTATTCAGTTTTCTGAATTTATATGTGAGTTGTCAGATTTCAACCCTACAACAGTGAACCAGAAAGAGATTTCACACAGATCTTATTCTTTGCCTTATTCAGTGGAATCATCAGGTTATTGTCATCTAATTATTACATGGAATGTTTAATGGAATATATGTTATAATTATGAATTTGACTAGGACACATTAAGGAACAATCTTAGCATTTCATCAAGTGAATGGATCATAGTTCGAAGATGTGTGAGGTTATTTTCAGGAGTAATTTTCAGAAGTGAAGAGTTCAGCCTTGATTTATGAAATGCACAAGGCACATTTAAAGCAAATTTGAAGGGCAGTTTCCTAAAGTGATAAAGGACATCTGTGAGAGGTTCAGCACTGAAAGAAGTGGTGGCATAAATCACCAATGGGCTGATATTTGGTCAAAGATGTATATTAGTGGGAAGGCTATGAAATTTGCATTTGATTCTGGTTCAGGTGAAGTAGCTCAGTGGCAAACCTCAAATCACAGGCATACTTCTGTGATCAGCTTTTGCACTATGATCATCTTTTACACTTTGTGAATTCACACAGTGAATACCCCCAAACCAGTTTTTTTTTGGTGGGGAAACCAGAGCTGTGAATACATCTGTGCTTACAGTGTTGAAGGTCCAGATTATTTTAACACGGTGAAGAGACATGACTCTATTAGAACATCCTTTGAATCTCAGAAACAAACTGCAACAGTTGAAACCTTTTTTTTATCAGTATAACTGTATTATTCAGTGAAAAGTATATGTTACAAAGAATAAGTGTAAATAAATAACCAAATTTACTCAGGATTTTTGTGAAGTTTTTTATGCCGAAGCAATCTAAAGCTTTTCTTCTCCAAAAGAATTGTAAGCTAGGAGCTACAGAGATGATAGAGCATACTTTCAAAGAAGATATTTTGTGCTTTTGCATAATCCACTGATTAAATAATATGTAGCATGCCCATTTTTCTCTGATTGCTTAAAACCCAGTGTAGAAATGTTAGTGTGTTCATGTCTTGGGGACTGATTAGGAAAGAGATGTTTCTCAATGTTTCATCTCCCTGAGCTTCTGCTATGAACAGGTAGGTGAACAGAACACATTCAAAATGCATTTAACAAATACAAACAAATGCACTTGAAGACACAGTCAGCTGTGCATGACATTGTCTCTGATGGCACTCTGGCTAGAGAAGAATTTTGTTGTCTGCAGTGGAAAAGACAATGATGAGAAATGCAACTTTGCACACTAGGGATAAAAAAATCCCCAAACCAAACAGATGAGGTAATGTTTTACAAGAGTTTGAAAAACAAAGGGACATGGGGAAATAAGAAGCTTTGGTAGTATATTATATCTGACATTGTTGTTTTTCTCTGTGTCCACTCTCACCCACACAACAGATCATTTCTTAATTTTTCCATGTGTTTCCTTTGTATTTTTCATTAATTTTCCTATTTTTATAATTAATTGTATATTTCTGAATTTGTTCCTCTACTCAAAAATCTTGGTTGATTGCTCTCTGTATCCTTCCTCCCTTTCATTTAGCTTATTTAATCATTATTATCTTTCCCTCCCAAAACCCATTGCCAATTTTTTTCCTGAAACACCAACATTTCTCAAGTTGCCATTTCTCATTGAACTTTAGTAGCCTCTTTGCAACTGCTAATTCCCCATGGCTGTTGCTCTCTTGCCGCCTTTTTTTTTTTTTCCTTCCTGGGAACACTGAGGTGACTCAATTTGGCAGTTAAACTTTAAAAAAAATATTCTAAGCCAGCACATGTAGAAGTAGCATGCTCCTGTCAATGCTATAAGTAGCTGTCTTTTTGAATGGACTTTTATGTGGTACATGCAAGCCTGGGTGCAGGAGGAGGCTTTATTGCTTTGTGCAGAACATGTGTTTCATGAGCAAGTCCATATCAGCAACCTAACAGTGCCAACTGCAGTCTCTATTCACCTGCTGCTAATCCACTCATGTCAGCTACGAATGCAGTCTAGTTAAGTTGGTGATTTGGCAACCCTTTCTGTGATTGCCAGGGAAAGGGAGAAAAGACCTCTGGGAGGCTTGATGCATAGTTTTCCTGCGAAAGCAAATTTATATGGAGACTGTCCTCTTATGTATTTGTCCATATTTTTCTGATTTCAGTGGATTTTTAATCTGCAGTGTCATTTTTTGCCCCCAGAAAAACCCCTCTGTGTTTTCTTCTTCCCTTTGTTTGCTTTTATTTCTTTTACCCTGTTTTAAAAAAGAGAGAAAGGGGTCAAGAATAGGAGACCAAAAACTTTTGAGTGAAAGCAAACAAAAAATATTCACATCATGCTCTGTCTCACTGTAAAATTGGGGGTTTGCATGAGTTTCTTGTGCTTTAGTCACTTGTCAGAGGAACCAGATTTGCTTAGGGTTTTTGTTTGGGGGAGATGTTTTTAATTTTCAGGAAAACTAAATCACTCAAGGCTTCTAACTATGGAGAGAAGGAAAGGGACTGGGTGCCATATCTTGTTGATGTCAGAGGTGGAATGACATATCCTAGATTCGGGATAGGTTGGTTAATTTTAGACTATTGAATCACCACTCAGTCACTCATTTGCAGCACTGGTCTGCCATGAAATAAAAACATATTGTGGTCTTTACAAAGCAAGAGGTAGTAATACCCTCTGAGAAAGATGCTTTCTTCTTTGCAGCAAAGAATGTGTTACATGTGTCAGATTTCAACACTGGGACTATAACTGGTTGAGGTATGTATTTCTTGAGTTTCAGCTGTGAAAGTGTTGATGAGAAGCCACTCCTTAGCCTCCACTAAGAGGAAAAGACACATGAACGTAGCCACCAGTGCCACTATAAAATTACCTTTCTTTCACTTAGGCTGAAATAGGCCTATTTTGAAGACTCCTGATAGGAATTTCTGTGGAGACCAAGACGTTTAACTACACATACATTTACTAGCTGTATAGCTTCTCAAATAGTTTATCTTAATTCATTGGGAGCTTACTCTTTAACTGTGGCTCTTGTATCTTGTCCACCTATTAGGGAGTGTTGCTATTTCATTTGTGAATGTTGTGTGCAGTGCTTTTGAAAGAACATTATTTTGTGGCAAAAGTTACAGGTTTTCCTGTAACAAAACAACGGCAGTACTGTGTATTTATGTAGCCCTTTCCTAACAGAAGATTTTTGATGTCAAGAAGGGCATGATCATTTTATCATATGCTGAGCTTTATCTTCATAATCTGTCCTTGTCAGAGGATAAATGATAATAGGAATGATCATCCTGTGTGAAAGGTCAGAACTCCCACAAATGTATGAGGTCACGAACCTTAGTGTTGTCTCATTCATTGATCTCAATGAAATTATGGGAAGAAGTTTTCTGACCAAAATGGGTTGCACCATTGCCTCAGCTTACTGCAGGTCTTGTCTTGAGTCAAATTGCTGAATATCTGCAGAGCTCCTTGACCAAGTTTCATGGTTGTTTTGGAATTCAATGTTCCTAGGGCCAGGGTTAGAGTTAGGGATTTTGCTGGAGGTAAATCTTCTAAAGGTGCCTGGGCAGAGACAGTCTTTAACAAGTAGAAATTGTTCCCCTCAATGCAAGCAGAGAAAAGAAACTTATCTGCAAATACTTACAGTTACAAAAGCAAAACCCCTTACTCAGAAGTTAATTTTCTGGCTCTTTGTGTGAGCACATGTTTAAGGCATCTGTATGTAATGATTTGCCAGTAGGCTTTTAGCCACAGTACATTCTGTTATAGGAAAGGTTCTGGGACATATAAAATTTTTTTTGTATTTTCAAAACAATTAATCACAATGAAAAGAGGTTTTTATTACTCCTATGCTGTTTTTATTGGGATTGAAGATGTGAGGAGAGGCTGGCAAACACGAGGCAGACTGATCTAAGAAACCATAAACCATTTTTGTAATCAATAGAAGTTATTTTAAAAATTTCATCCTTCAGTTCCCTGCTTTTTCTACCTACTAAATCTCATGGAAAAAGACATCTTATGCTCTGCTCCACCAGTTCAGATGTTCAGAGCCCTTGATAAACTAACAGATTGGTTATTGAGAAAAATAAAATTACATTTCTGGATTGGATTTATGATTCTTATGCAAATGTAACTGCCACATTCTGTGCAGAAAACACATTTACACATTTAAAAGCATGAAAATAGCAATAATCCTGTTCAGGAGCTACTCCAGTTAATACTTTCCTATATAGATTTGAGTATTCATTAATAACTTCTGGATTGTTATTAGAATTGTTTTATTATAACATGTAATTTGCTTGAACTGACTGTCTTTCTCAAAATGGTTTAATTACAGAAATAAATGACAAAGCTTAGTGAAAATGCTTATACAACAGTGCAGTCATTTTCTGTGTGCCAACTGGAAACTCATTTTTAACAGATGGAATTCACCCGTCTTCAAAGAATGAATACAAGGCCTTAAAACTTTACTTAATCTGTCTGAGAAAATATGAACGTGGTGTCATATATGTTATTTCTTCTTGGCTTCTGCTCTATTAACCAATTATCTGTTACAGCTGCAGAAAAACACCGGAGTTGTTCATTTTAGTGAGGATGCATTTGGCTAATAGGATCAATTTTGTATGTCAACAAGATGTACCATTGTGAGTTAGAATAAGGGTATGACTAGAAATATTTTCTTGCCTCTACAGGGACTGATACATTTCTCCTTATTCCTTCTGGTGGTGTGGGCAGTACTATTGAGGATTCTTGGTCATCTCTTCTCTTTTTTGTTGCCATTCGGCCTGACTCTGTTCTTGTAACTCTTGTTTTCTTTATAAATCAGTGGGTAAGACCTTCTTCCAAATTCTGGTTGTAGAAGCCATAAGATGAAGGAAGGACTTAAGCTGCAACCTATCAAGAATAGAAAACCAGTATTTTGCTCCTAGTTGATAAGCTGGTTGATTGCAAGTCTTGTCTCTTCTTTTGAGATTCACTAATGAAGAGCAGTAAAAATGTAGTCCAGGAGTAGCTCAAAAAGTAGAGGTGCACTGATTAGGCATGACAAAAAGAAAGCAGGCATTGCCAATATGAAGACATGAGCGTGTTGGGCTGAATGACCCTGTGGACTATAGTAGGAGAAGAGAGATGAATTCATTAGGATCAAGTGTAAAATTGCATACTTCAGAATAACAAGATATTGAGCTACAAGTTAATTGTTCATCCATTAGAAATAAAAGAGGAAAAACTAAATGACAACAAACAGGATGAAAGGCAATTGTACTGTTGACCGCTATCAAGAGAGGGAGAACTGATGAAGATCCTGTCCTAAAAGGTAAAAAAAAAAAAACAACAAAACAAAAAAAAAAAATACAAACAAACAAAAAAGGGTGTTTTTCCACCAACCAGTTGCCCCAGCTTTATGTGGCACTTGCAACACATCAGTACTCTGCATACACAGGAAATGAGCATGTCTTCATCCCAGTGTACTTCAAAAACACACAACATTAATGCAGTTACTGTAGAGTATAAGAACAGCTAAGATTTCACATCCTTTCTCACCTGATGTGATCTCATTCACATTTCCATCTTCTAAAAGAACATGTCTTGTTTTAACACAGAAAAACCTGGAATACTGCATCTAACTCTGGGGTCTACAGTTGGTGCAAGTCCAGAGGAGGCCATGAAGTTTATTAGAGGGATGGAACAACTCTCCTATGAGGAAGAGCTGAGAGAATTGGGTTTGTTCAGCCTGGAAAAGAGAAGGTTTTGGAGTGACTAAATTGTGGCTTTCCAGTACCTGACAGGAACCTATGAGATGGAGATGGCCTTTTTACAAGAGCAGGTAGTGACAGGACAAGGGGCAATGGCTTCAAACTGAAAGAGGGTAGGGTTAGAGCAGATATTAGGAAGAAATTCTTTACTGTGAGGATGGTGACGCACTGGAACCGGTTGTCCAGAGAAGTTGTGGATGTTTCAGTCCTGGAAGTGTTTAAGGCCAGGCTGGATGGAGCTCTGAGCAGCCTGGTCTAGTGTCCACAGCAGAGGAGTTGGAACTAGATGATTTTTAAGGTTGCTTCCATCCCAGACTATTCTATGAAAACAATGACCAGACATGAAAATAAATTAACCAGTGAGGGGAGAGGACTATTTATGCCAAAGTATTGAAGTGGCATGAGATGAAACAGGGATAAACTCATCACAGATAAACTTAGGTTGAGAACAATAAGAGGGTATTGAGAGAGTGGTGTTCCAGTAGGAACAGTCACAATGCTTGGTGTCAAACAGTCAAAAGTGTGATTGGTTGGTAAAAAGATCCTATGCTGGTTATGAGGAGGATGTAGCCTTGTTGACCCAGGAGGACTTCTCCAGCTCTGCCTTCCTTTCCTGGGCAGAATGGGCTTGGCCAGGTCTCTGGTCCAGCCTTTCTTGCTCAGAGGGAATGGTCCCAGTGCGAGCTGGACCCAAACAAGCATGGCCTGGCATGGCATCTGGCAAAAAATAGGTAGGGTAGATTTTATAAAGAAATAAATGTTAGGCCAGTAAGCTGGACACAGAGATGTTTTTCCAATTTTTTTTTTTTTTCCCCAGTGGCATTCTGAATTTTAAGGGCTGTCTGAGTCGAGTCTTTGGATTTTGGACACCAGAAACCTCTCAGTCATGAGTGCCTGTTAAATCCCAGGCTCCTCACAGATGATGCTGTGCTTATACTTTGCACTAATTAAACATTTAGAAACAATTTAATAAATTAAATAAATTGGATTGCCAGTCATGGACTCCAAGGTAAAATAAGTTGAATGTGTAAATTATATCAATTAGAAGTGTAGTGACTTGTGACTTTTTATTACATAAACAAAAACATTTGCATCTGTATCCTGTATTTTTTTGTCTGCTTCCATCTTTCCCTGTCTTATTCATGTGATGAATTATGCATTTGCTACAACAATATTTTGTTATATATTGAAAATTCTGTGATTTAAACCTCACTATTATTTGAGTTGTAAATATTTCTTATGAACCAAAAGCTTAAATTTAACATTTGGCTGATTTTATTTATTTTTATTGTTTTAACATTGCAGCAAGACCAACCAAGAATATACTTAGTTCATTAACAATAAATGAGGAAATAGCACAGCTATGCTGTCAAGGAAATGAAAGAGCATAGAAAATACATTCAGGACCATTTAATTAATGGTTTTACTCTGCATTGCCCTACTTTTTATTCTGTCATCTTTTTTAAAGCACAGAAAACATTTTTGATAGACAAAGAATAATTATCCTGGTTTCTTTCAATTAAATAAATATGCATGTCTAGAATGCCAAATAAAATTCAATGATACTGTTCTAAAAAAAATAGAGGGGGGGAGGTCTGAGCAGTTAACTGTTTCTGTAATCTGTGAATAATGTGATGTAAGGTATGTTCCTGCTTCTTTATTGTTAGAGTTTAGGGGCTAAATCCACTTCCACAGTGGCATAAAGATGGGCACTCTAATGACAGCTGCCCCAAGATGCTGATAGTCCAGCATAGCTGTGCTAAGACTTCTCCAAATAGCTTCAGTGAAGAAACCTAAACCTGTTGGGGAGCCCTGAGGGAGAATAACATACTGCTTGCCTTCCTTTCTTTGAGCAAAAAACCCTCCTGTGGCCATGGAGCTCTCCCTGGCGCAGAAGGAGGTGCCACCTCCAGCAGCCAGAGCTGACTTACCTCTGAGGCTTAGCTGGGGCAAAGCAGCTGTGAATTTTACTGCAAAGAAAAGAAGGAAACCCAGATTTGCATTTTGCTGGTTTTGATTCTGCTACTTAAAACTAATCTCAGGGAGCTTTTTTATTTTCTTGAAAGCTGCTTTGTACTGACTAGCCCTCGGTATTTGTCAAATTCTTTGTTTTCTCTGCATGTTCCCTGCTGGCCTGCTCAGAAGCTCGTTAAATTATGAGGATTATTCAGAGCTGCACTGGATAATAAAATGGTCTATTGATTAGTAGACTTCTAATTACTTGTCTCTTAGCATGAAAGAGAAATAAGAAGATTTGATAGCAAACAAAGCAGAAAACAAATAGGGTGTTTCCAACACATAGGGGTGTACATGCTTGTGTGTGGCCTTGTACATGAATATTGTAATTTCCAGTTTATCATCATGAGCTTATTTGACTGCTCACAGAACTGTGACCTGCACAAGCAAACTGTTTGACAGATAATCAACCAAAAAATACAACTCGTTAATTTTTTTTGTGCAGTACCCTGCATATGCAGTGGAAGAACAACATCATGATGAGCAATATATTTTTGATTTTTCATTTCTTGTCATAATAACATGAAAGTTATGGCTAATTTGTGTTTTAACTAGGTATGCAGTGATGGAAATGAATATAAATAGTGTGTTGAATGGTAAACACCAGTAGTTAGTGAAACCTTTCTACCTTCATCACATGCCTCCATACTGATTCAACTGCATAATATGTACTGCACCTTCAAAACAATTCCTCTAACAGTTGTGTTAAACAGTGTTTTAAAGCTGTTGTGGAATTTTTAAGGATGCAGATCTACAAATCTACAAGCCTTGTCTAGAAGTAAAGCTGACATCCTCTACTCCTTCTATATCAGTGAATGGTGAGGTGATGGCAACACTGCTTATGAGAGGTCTTCTCACTTGTGCTTATAAGCATCTGTGCTTGCCCAAGAGGCATGAAAGCAGAGGACAGAATATGGGATGTTTTGAAAAATAAGGATTAAAATCCTGGCAGAATTGCTCTTGATCTCTGAAGGAGTAAGGTTTTTCACTAGCCCTTTAATGCCTATTCCATGTTCCACAAAACTCTTTCTGTGCATTTCTATGGGCTTTCCCCCCCTAATCTCTTTATTTAAATGCTATTAACTTCAAATGAAAAAAAAACTAATACTGCTCCCCCCCAACTCTGTATAGTACTTGCCCATGGCAAAATGGCTGAGCCAAAGCAGTAATTTAATTAAAGTGTGAAAATCATGGAACTCTCATGAAGTGTTAAATTCTGTTTTTGTTGGGGAATTTTTATTTGTTAGACCTGTCTAAATATCAAAGGCTCAATTTCAAGTTGTTATGCCCTTTTAGAGAATATAAGTTTCTAATTCAGAAATGAAATAGTTCCCATTGCTTTTAGCTCTGCCTGTAGGTTGATCAGACTGTGGTGTAGTTTTCATGGCTCTTCTAGTTTGTTTGGTTTTCCTCCCTGGTAAAAACCCTTCCTTTTTAAACCTGACTGTTTGCAGGGAGGCAGATGAGCAGCCCTGTGCTTTACAGATGCAAGCAGTCTTGTCGGCTGATCAATCTCCTCATTTCCCGTCACCTGGAGGTTGATGTCAGAGCAAGATATTCTCTGCTAAATGTGAATTTCTTCATTAGTTTTGCAGTCTTCCTCTAGGCTTGTAATTTAGAGTCCTCCTGATAACTAGCACATAACTGCACCCATTAATTAGCTCTTCGTTTGAAGGTTTCTTTCTTGGAGTTTCCATCCTTGTCAGCTTACAGCAGGCTCAGCTGCCTTCAGCTACTGCTTGAATCCAGTATCCACGTCAGTCATCCTTCCCATAAATACCCAACGCACAAGCTCAAGGAAGCCCTGAGCATTCCTGTGACCACAGGAAAACCACCCCTTTTGCAAACGGAAGCACTGAGCTAAGTGAACATTGTGTGTGCTTTTGAGGGTGTCTGTGTAGTTATTCAATAGCTGCTTTATTTTTCCATGCAGCACACAAGAGACACGGCCCAGGCTCTGCTGTTTACCCAATGTAAGAGTCAAAACAGTCTTCTGAATAAAGAACCAGCAGCACGCACCCAGTCTCTGCAGACTTCTCCAAGATAGGGGATAATGGAAACGTTTACTAACAGACAAAGAAATTATTTATTAGTATATAAAACCTTTAATTTAGAAGGAAGGTTTCACATTCTCTTTTCTTTCCTTACACTCCCACTCTGCAAGATGTAACAAGGCCAAAATTTAATGCATTTGCACATCTATTTCTAAGTTATGTGGGTGTCTCTGAAAAGGTATGATTTTGAAGTAGAACAAACAATATATTCTTAGCAATCTTCTTTGAACCAACAAGGTTTTAGAAACTCAAAGACCCAGATCAATCACACCCAGTATATTACATTCTCCACTCTGTTAGTTTTAGATTTAAACTGTTTTATAGATGTTGAAATTGCAACAAGGATTCCCCAGCTGCTAAAAATGGCTCTGATGGAGCAGGGCAAAATCACACCTGGAGAAAATACACTGGAAACCAAGACTTCATCTTTCTTTCTGCTCCCCTAACTACCTGGTAAAAAAACAAACAAACAAACAAAAAAAAACCCAAAAAACAGGTTTCTGTCTTATGGTATGGATTTCATCATCCTGTATGTTGGTGGAGGCAATCGCCACTGTTATCCATACGGGAGGCTGATACAAGGGGATAAAACCTTTCCTGATCCTGCCAAAGCTGATGAGAGAATGATTTTGAATCTAAAAATCTGTGAAATACATGGTGTAAATAGCTTTATTGTTTACAGAATATCCTCAACTGCAGTTCCTTCCAGTTTATTTATTTGTACACATACAGAGGTGCATTATGTACCCAGGAGAAAAAAACACAAAGAATTTTTTTTTCCCCTTCATTCTTATTTGGGGGAAGAAAACGTGATCTCTGACATGGTCTCTCAGAACAGAGCAAAAGGCAGATGTGGGCCCCTCTCTCCTGATACCCCCTTCTCCCAACTTCTGTTTTCACTTTTACAACTTCTTGTGCTTCTCCTGGAAAACACACCTTGTTGGTGTGCTGCTGCAGGTGGAGTTCTTTTCTCCCCTCTCCTCTGGATTCTATTGCTGTTTGCAAGTGGAGAAAAACCTTCAGGTAATTTAGAAGTTTTCTCTCGGCCCTGCCAAGCTTGACCCTGTTCCCCAGGCTCATCCAAATGCTGTGGGGAACTACACCCCCAACACTGCTCAGCCTCTGGAAATAGTTCAGGTTCCCTAATAAATCTCTGTGCCTGAACTGACACTCACTGAAATGAGAATAATACCTGTAAAATCATTGGATATTTGTTTAAAATAACAAATCCATTGTTGCTCTGTGTTTCCTTTGCACTCCTACAAAAGAAGCAGGGTGGTCCCATGTGAATCACCTGTGAGGATTAGGGCTACTTTATTTAGGTCTTTGTGACCTGTACAGAGGTGCATTTGGTACAGAAAACAAGGCAGATGATCTGTCTAAAAGTCTTTTAGACAGTGGACGGTCAGGTGCAAGTTAAGATAGCCTCAGTACTTCCTAGACTGAAAGAGGGGGACAAAACTACTTTTCCTAGCCAGCACAGCATAGCAAAGGTGAGTACATCCTGCATGTCACATCTGGTATCCTTTGTGTAGCTATAGAGACAAAATGGATCCCTGTGAATAATTAGACACTGTAATTCTCAATTATTTTTAATTAGAAAAGCGTGGGTATCATACCTCTAAAATTTCAGAATGCTGCTCTAGTTTGTTGTATCGATTTTTTTTTTCCCCCACAGAAGGGTATCATACGCTGTTTCTTTGTGTCTGCTTTTGTAGGTGGGATCAGGCTTGCAGCAAAATTTCTTCCTTCAGCTTTAAACATGCTTCCACCAATGTTTAATTTTGCAGCTGTTCACTTTTAATCATCCTTGGAAAGATTTCTGTAAAAGTAGCTGACTTCTTTCCCTTTTCTAAATCTATATCTATGTATCTTTCTATGTAACTTGTCGCCTCCACTCTAGAAAAGGTGATGAGTACTTATGACAAAACCAGATAGGCGTGAGCAATCAGGTAGTGTTAATATTTGCATGGGTAAGAAACATAATTTATGGAGACAACTGAGACAAAATAAAGGTGCTCTATGTAATTAGCATTATAGCTGCATGTCATAATTTTCCCTGTGTATTATTATGGCTCTGTTGATTAACCAGGTGTAAAGGGATTTGGAAAGACCAAAAAGACCAGTTAGGAAATGGTAGGTAGGAGGTAAGGAAGCAGAGAATGAAACTATGTATGCGCCCAGCACAAAGAGTACATTTAGTCTGTTTCTGGACAGTACAGAATTGGGAACTAAAGTCTGAGGGCTGCTGTTATTTCCAAACAGGTAAGATTGATCTAAATTATGGTTTCTTGAGAGAGTAATTTTTTCCAGTGTTCTGCTTCCATTTGCTTAAATAAGGAGGAAGATCTTGACCTTTTAAGCAATAGAAGGCAGGTTTTTTGGAAGATTTTCATCACTGTCAAGCTTTTTTCCTGTGATCCATGGGAATGGAGGTACCTGCAAGCCTGCCTGATGGGTGCAGTTTAGCTGACAGCATGATGGGAGAGTTCAGACCTCCGGGAAGGAGATTACAGACTTCCTGTCAGAAGGGGGTAATTTTGTCACAGGTGCAAGTTCACTAAGTGTTACAGAGATGACAGAAAGTGTTGATACCGACACTTATTTCCCAGAATTTGGTAGTTTGGCAGAGTGGAATATTGCAGAAGTCTCCAGGGGAAAAGTGAAGATGTCACATTGATGACATCCCAAATACTGTCCCAATTCTCCTGTGAAAACAGTAAGGCTACCTCCTTAATACCAACTCTCTCTGGATAGGAATGACTTTGTGTATGAGTAATTATGAAATTAAAACTCATTGTAGACAGCAAATCCATATGCATCTCAAAGTTGTTAAATACGTTTCCGAAGGACAATACTGGGGGGTTTGCAGGTGACTGGGCATCAGCACAGAGGCACACCTGACCACAGGAGAAATGTGACTTTCAAGTTGAAATGCCAGTTTAGTTCCCTAAGGACATATAGGCATTTATATTCCAAACCCACATAACTTTCATGTTCATTAAGCATGTTAAAAGTGGTGGATAATATATAAAAATCTCATTCTCATCTCAAACAGCTTAATTTGTGCTTGCCCTCAGGCTGAAGTGTAAGAACTGAAGGCTTCCACCTGTCTCTGAACTGTAGATGCAAATTTTTTTTACAAAATCCTACCTAATAAGACCGATATAAAAAAATTGGTAGCTTTTTGCTCTTGAGTAGATCTTTTGCCTGGATAAATTACAATAATTTTATAAAACTGCCTGTTCAGTGCAGTAGCAAGGATTTTAATGATGATATGTCTGCACAGTTCCTGTCTAGTTAATGAAATATGTATTATATTTAAATTTAAATCAAATCTCAAGTTTGGCTTCTTTTGTTCTCAGTTGCGTGTGGTGAATTTTACGTCACTTTTTTTTTGTTTACGTTTTTCAGGCATAATGCTGTTTCTGCATTTTAGTAACCATAATTTGTCTTCGTGATATTTACTACACTTTCCCTTGCTATGAAATATATGCTATACAACTTACTTCCTATCCCTCACTGCATTGACAAGCAGGTTTTTAAGTTATATTTTGTATATATTCAGTAAAACTCTGATGTACAGCTTGAGAATGTGTACTCAAGCGAATTCAGGTTCATTGGTTTTTTGCATTTAGTGTTATTTTTTGTATATATTTCAACTTGATTCAGGAATTTAATTAAATGCAAAGTTACAAGTAGTTGAATGTAAAGTCGGGTGCCTTGCTAACTGCTTTGCCGTACTAAGTCCATAATGCCCATAATACAGTGCCTTTACATCATCTGGGTAAAATTTATCCTAACCACATCATCTATTGTATTTCCATATTGCACCATGGTACATCGTAAATGATGCACATACAGCGGCATCTCAGTCAAAGGCAAAAAAAAAAAAACCTGAACTTGGCTAGATGGAGGGTTATTCTCCAATAGAAGGAATTCCATTGCAAGCTAATTTTTGCTGGCCAACCAGAATCTGTAGGATATACTATCCTGACCTAGCACAGCTCATAGCAAGATGTGCTCTGCAGCATTTCTCTCAGCACTTTAAGGCAAGACTTCTCAACTATTATTACATTCTCAAAGACATCTGCTCAGCATTGGAAAAGATTTGGGATCTGCCATCCATCTTTATACCATTGTTGTTATTGTTGCGTTAGTCCCTTGAGTAACAGCATACAGGACATATGACAGCCCATTATTGTTAATGGTGTTATTGCAGAATCACACTTCTGAAAAATACTGCCTCAAGCAAAATATTGGAGATAATTTAGTACTGTCTTTCAGGAAAGTGCATGCTGGGATTAGTGAATGTGAAAGGACCCCCTTGTTTGAACTGCTGGAAATGGTATTTAGAATTCTCATTTAGATAATTTTCTTAATGAATGTAGGAGTATATTTTTATTTGCTTCACCCTCAAGCGAACACCTTTCATTCAGGACACAGCCCTGACAGGGTTACTGTCAGGCAACCCAGGAAATCAATGCTGACACCAGAAGGGCAGTTAGAGCACAGATGCCAGCCATGAGCTTTGCCTTTCCTGTCCTCTCTCCTGGTCCCTGAGATGGGATGTGCACAAGAGGCTTGAAACTTTGACCATTGCCACCCATGCAGCAAAACACTGGATAAGCAACCACGTAATTATGGCCTGATGGTGTCCTCTGCCGTCTTCTCAAAGGGGAAAGGCACAGTCAAGATCTGGGGATTTCCAGGGTGCTCCTCAGAGGGCCATTAACTGCTCTGGATGAAAATGCTGAGATATTTACAACTGTAAGAGCTATCAAAATATAATGTTCAGCTCCAGGGGACATTTTAATTTTTCTGGCTTATGCTTAGAAAACAATGTGTAGAACAAGTGAGGAGAGTGCTTTCTGCGCTATCCACTACCACATTGTCTTGAAGTTTGCCAGCTTCAGGGTCAAGAGTCAGGTTCCACAAGGCAGGTGTAAGAGCCTCAGGGCAATGACTTTTTTCTAATTAGCCCACTTCACACAGACAGACATTTAACAAACAGTAACACTACTTCCAACAAGCTGTGCAGTGTTTCTTTCACCATTAACTGTCTTTGTTGCAACTGAATTGCAGCAAATGAATATATGTAGAGAGCACCCGTGTCCAGAAAGCAGCCTTGCTGCTGTCTGTGGGCTGTTATTTTTCAGTTCACTGGGAAAGGAACACCTGTTACCCATGCTTAGAATTTAGTAACTGAATGTTAAAAATCTAGGCACTACTATGCAAACCTAGCACATACACTGACACATACACCCTAGGGTCAAACCTGGCTCTTTTAAGAGGAGGGAGATGTTTTTCATATAGAGTAGGTCTTATTTCAATTTATTTTTCATGATGAAGTGTATCGATGCACTGCATTGCTTTGTTTTACCACCATGTGCTTTGGCCATTAGCACTAACTTACATGCTGACATGTCATTTATCAAATGGTGTTGCAAGTTCAAAATGCCTTTAGAAACAGGCAACACGCTGCCGCTGAAATGGATGGGTGAGGGTATGGCATGTCAGGGAAACCTTGTCATCTCTGAGCTCCTGTCAGGGAAACTGCGAAGTTACTTTCACCTGACTTTTTCATCTTTCACTTTTCATTTTCCTTAGCATAGACATTCATTATTCAAAGTGGTTTTGAGGGCTTTTGGAAGCCTTACTCTCTTACAAGAGAGTAAGGCAGGTGCTTGGTAACTCTTGCAACTGTTGAGATTCATGAAAACAGTTAAAAGGAAAGAAAGAAAAAAAATCTCCCTTCGGCAAATCGAAGTAAAATGCTGCTGTTTTAAAAGGTGTCTGTTGGCTAGACGTTGTGGATGGATTTGGGGGAGGTGAGCGTTGGCAAGCTTTAATGAACTTGTTTTCAGCGGTTGCTTGGTCAAGGTTGCTCCAGGCACCTGCGCCGCGCTGGGTGACTGCTCAGGTCCTGGCCCACGACGGCAGACGTGCACCACAGGTTCCCATATGGCAGCCCAGATGTGCTGGGCTATGTTCCCATAGCATCTTACCCATCGCTTCTCGCGCCAGGCGAGCGCTGAGCGCGTCGCATACGTAGGGCACAGGTTGGGGTGCCGGTATAGGGGGATGGAAGGAAGGCGCACGTTTCCCCTTCGCGGCCTGTGTGCAACTGCTTGTTGGGGGCCCTCTGGCTTATTACTGTGATAAGGCTGCCGAGGTGCCAGGTTAAATGTCACACGCCTCATTCTGGGAATGACGGGAGGCAAACCATCCCACCCTCCCTCCCTGCCGCGCCAGCTCGGGGCGTGGGGCGTCCGAGCCCCCTCCCTCTCCGCGGTGCGGCGGCGCCCGTTCCGTCCCATTCCGCGGCGCGGTGCCGATGCGGTTCCGGGCGCGGTCCCAGTTCCCAGCACGGTCCCGGTTCCGCAGCGCGACTGCCGGTGCGGTCCCGGTTCCCGGTGCGGTTCCCGGTGCGGTCCCGCGCGCGGGCGGTGGCTCCGGGATACCCGCGGCGGCCGCCGGGCGCGGCCATTGGCTGGGCGGTGGCACGTGCCGGCGCGCGCCGAACGGCGCGCCCTGATAGGCCGGGAGGATGCGCAGGCAGTTCATCATCCGCGGCTCCCGCGGAGCGGCGAGCGCGCCTGTCACCAGTATTGATTTCAGAGGATGGACTAAATTTCCTAGGATTTCCATTAAGAATTAAGGGCGGGAGGGGTGGGGGGGGAAGAAGGAAAGGAAAAAAAAAAAAGCTGTAAGCACGCAGGGTAGCCAGGCAGACATGGATATGAGATGGCACTGTGAAAACTCTCAGGTAGCTTCTTCTCTCACAGCCGATGCAGCGCACAGGCGAAGCACTGCCGCATGCAGGGTTTAAGATACCTTTAGGCTGACAGCAAGGAGGAGAAAGAAAAAAAAAAAAAAGGCATTTGCACCGATTTACTGAAAATGACTTTTTTTTTTTTTAATTAGAATACATCTGCTTGGAGATTGCATGTCATTAAGATCAAATTTTTGCACGATATCTGTTTTAAATCTAGAAAAGCTTTTATTTTTTTTTTCTGCTCCAAGAAAATAACGATTTGGTACCCAGAGCATGGATGCTGCTGGCTTTTTTCTCTTCTGCTATTTTTAAACAATAGAGCCTCTTTTTTTTTTTTTTTTAACATGTTTGCTACAAATTGTCTAAAGGAAAGGAAAATTGAGAAGAATCAATAAAAGCATGAATAAAACCTGCTTCAAATAGTTGCCAAGCTGCTTTCTTTTTAATAATCTAGCAATTATTTTGGCTTAAATGATGCTTAAACCCTGACCATGCATGCTTTTCATCTTGGCTTACAATATGCGTGTACGTGTGTGTACGTATGTGTGTACTTGTTTTGATTTGATTTTTTTTCAGTGAGCATTTGCACGACGGGAATTCCTGTGAGTTATATGCATGTTTTGATTTTAAAAAATTGCATATAAATGAATGACTGTATCTAATTGACTAATATTTGGTGATATATAATGCAATGTAGCTTTATTTTTAAATGGGTTCCTTCTAATCTTTCAGGGGAGGGTAAATCGCTGCATGTTTATGATGATGAAAGTCTTTGTGTATTTTTTTAAAGGTTGCTTGTTTATTTCCTTTTTTACAACATCGAAGAACAAGGAGGGTCCGTCTATTTATTTATTTATTTATTTATTTATTTAT
>JAWWEV010000115.1:11828254-11927003 GCA_035583235.1 Hafferia zeledoni
TATTTATTTATTTATTTATTTATTTATTTATCTATTTAGTTATTTTTAAATAAAAAACCTCCAAGGCATCTAATTTAAAAGACCAATCAGTTACAAAGCTTTCCATATTACCTGAAAACGATCAGAAAGGCATGTGTTTGTGTGAGAGTGCTCAGCTCCTCTGGGGAGGTTGGTGATCTTTTTAGCTCCTTATTCTCCCCAAGAAGAGTTAAAATGCCGTGGCACTGTCGCGCCTGCGTGCACCATGGGAATTCTGCTGGCAAAACCAGAGCTGGCATCAGGTGGGACAGGTGTATTACTATAGTAGGCAAAGGTGAGGGTGAAGATTGCCAAAAGAAGGTAAAGGGCTTTTAAAGCAAGGAAGCAGCAGCTTCCTTCTGTACATAAATATCTCATTTTTCCTCATTAGCTAGAAAGGGGAAAAGGTTTTTTGGTACATTAGTTTTCTTTCAAATGAATCAGAGAATAATGATGTGGAGGAGGCAGTTGTTCAATTTTATCCTGGCTTACAGGTTATAACCATTGTGTTGAGAGGAGTTATGGGTTTAGGGGGCTTTTTCCAGGATTGTGAAAAGGTTACCTGCTGAACTGGATCTAAGCTATCTTGTTTTTATTGCTGCAGTTGCGGGGCTGAAGATCAAACCTTCTTACCTTTAGTGTACTGGGTATATTATGTAATGCTGTTTGCATTTGTTAGCTGGGCTTCCCCAGAGTTCTGACATTAAGCCTTTTTGGGGTTGTTTATTGTACGCATTTAAATCGATTAACATCTATAAAGCAGCTCTTCTCTTACTGCTCTGGTTTAATCAATACCTGATTAAATACAATACAGCATCTTACCTGAAAGAAAAAATATTTTGGGTGCCTGTTAAGAGTTTTCCCATGCCAAATGGTTCTGGCCTGTTGGTATCTTAGTCTGTTATTCAAGTTCAGGCTAAAAACTTTGTGAATTGAGTTTAGCATTCCCAGCTCTCTTCCTAATAGTCCTCCACATCACCTAGGCATCATATATAATTTGACACAGCTGACAGCATCCACTTAGAAGAAGCTTATAGCTAAGCCAGAGTGGAATTTGAATTGCATCTCAACTCCCTAATATTAATGATCCTTCCAGGTCAGCAGAGTAGTAATTGCCAGGACAGCCTAAGGAATTGTCCATTAAACCTGCCTAGGTGGTAGCTCACCTGGCATCTAGATAGTGTGTACAAAATGAATTCCATTTGCTTAATATAAGGTCTGCTAGACTTATGAATATCTGAAAAGCCAACATGTGGTCTCAGCTTAGATACCAAGTAATTTTTCTGGTATTTTAAGATTGCCTATAACTAATGCTTAGCAGAATTGCCTTAGATGTGCCTGAAAAAGAAATTCACAGAAAAGTCTAGTTGGTGGTTGTATCTTGAAGGGCAAGCCTGTATTTCCGTAAAGATATAGTTTGATCTAAAACCTTGTGGCATAAAGCAAGAGTTCATGTTCATGAAAAGTTCATGTTGTCCATGTTCTTTAGTCCTTGAGGTAGCTGAGCATTTAAAATAACCCATTAATCAGTCAAAGTTTGTATGCACGACCTGATTAGGTGGGCAGCTGGACCTTTAAATCCCAAATCAATATTCAACAGGAATTCAGAGGAGACAAACAGCCTAAGGACAATGTTAAAAAACTCAACTGCACTTTATGTCTTGGAGTAATGCTGATTTAGCAAGAAAACCCAGTCACAGTGCGAGAGGATTTATTTTTTGACCTTGTGCATTTGAGATGACATAGAAAGTTAAGAGTTGTCAGCATGGCTTTACTGCCGTGAACAGGAAATGCAGAGGTTCAGCGATCCTCCGTTGCCATTATGGAAGGTACCCACATGGAGTCCCAGAGAACAGGGGTGCACAGAAAGACTAAAATACAGATGCTTCAAAGTGAAAATCACATTCTTCTGAAGTTCCTTGATTTAACAAAAGTACCATCATGAGGGTGGTTTGGTGACACAAATGAGGAAACAATCTAACCTGCTGCAATCCAAATGGAGTATATCCTCTAGGAGATCTGGGACCACTACCTGTTCATCTGTCCTCTCTCCATCTTCCTAGCAACTGAAAATCATAGTGTTTTGTTTTTTGGTTGGTTTGTTTGTTTTTTCAACAGCCATGTAAACTATGGCAACTCCATATTGTAAAAGGATTTCCCACTCTGATGACACCCTCCTGCCTTGAGTCTCCCACTGCCAGCGCTTAGAGGAGTTGTTTCCTCTCCTTAGAGCTCTTTATGTCTTCACACTTTTAGAGATGGTGTCACAGCTTGGTTACGTTGTGTGTATATACACAAAAGAAAACCTTTCTGAGCCTTTTGAGATAAATAGTTGAAGAAAACACCAAATTCAGTCTTAGCCAAGGAGAAGCTTGACAATCTGAACTCATTGGTGACAGTAAATGCATATTCAGTCAGTAGTAACTTTGGATTTCTGGATTTATTGCTCACTCTTTGTTCCTTAGATTTCTAATGTGTTTTTTTTAATCCATAGGGTGTTTTGTCTTGCTCTTGCAAGCTGCTCTGACCAGCAGATCCAAGCAAAGTCTGATAAAAGCATGAGAAGTTGCTCCTGTGGAGTACCTTGAACAATTACAGTCTTTGCTATGCTTTTCTGCACTAGATTTCTCTTCTTATCCTTTTCTACATCTCAACTGTACTTTATTTTTGCCAGTGGGATGCATAATTAGATTTAGCTATATAATCACATGCAGTTAAATAGGGCTAATCCTTTTTTTTTCAGATCATATCTTTCAATCTGTTTTGGGTGAAACTTCAGATAATGCATGCCATCTAAGTATCATATCAAGATGAGACAGAGTAAAGGCAGAGGGCCAAACTTACAGTCAACAGCTTTTTGAAAGGATTTGGGTTTAACAGGCAGTCAATGAAAGCCTTGCAGTTCCTCTCCAGAAACACTTGTTGGGACTGTTTCTGTGCAGCCCACATGCAGTGGGCTGATTAGTTTTGATAGGGTGCTGTAAAGGAGGTCAAATTATTATTCTATGCCCTTAAATCCAGATTGCTACTAGCAAGAAGTGCTGCTTTTCCCCCCTCTAATAAAGCATTTGACTGCATTATTGGAGAATGATAATTCTAAAGAATGTAATTCTCTACTATATAAGGGAAAAAATGTGTGCAAACTTTAAAAAACAAACAAACAAAAAAAACCCCAAACAGTAGAAAGGCCAGGGATTGGAAGGTGTGTTCTGCATGTGCAGGAAATCTGAGCATTGTGGACACACCAGTGCAGCATTGTGGCTAGGTTTCCAAAAAGGGTGGATTTAGGGTGAAATTCTACAATTCTTAAGGTCAGTGGAAGTTTTGTCATTGACTTCAGTGTCACTGAGACATGTTATCCTTGGCAGAGGTCTGAACGGCACACAGCAGGAAGTCTAAGTATGTAAGGACATATGGATTGATTTCCAAACCTAGCTATCTCTTGGATGATTGTTCCTAAAAGTATATCAGAAGTTAAGTGGGAAATGAGTAAGATGGTATTTTCACCAAAATTACTCATTTTAAATTCCATCTCATGAACTGATTCCTTGCCAGTAAAGAGCTGGGAAGCTTTCAGGTGGTAAGGCATTTCTCGTGTTGAGAGTCTGTAATGTCTAGGACCTTGGAACATCTTCTGGTTTGAATCTAGCCTTATGTTTTTGGCACAAATCCAGAAATGAATATAGTAAGTTGTGGAATTTAGGACAGAGTAAATTGCATTTCTTGGCCACAATAATGTTAGTGTCTTTTTACCTGGTTTCTCTAAATTGGCTGTGGTACAGCTGCAAACCAATGAAAACAAAATTACATGAAGTAAAGACTTAAATATTCTTTTCCTTGAGTTTTCACAAGTTTTAGGGGGTTTTTTTTCTTTTTTTTAGTTCTTCTGATTTCTTTTATTCCCTTTCCATTCTATTTCAAAATTCCCGTGCTAGTTCCCTCTCATTGTGAAGCTATACCACTGTATATGCTCTTGTTACATTTTTCCATATTGGAGGCTGAGAGAAATACTTTGTTTTTCTGTGATGGTGTTTGGTGCTGCTCCACCGTAGTCATTCAGGTGTTTTGTTGGATTTTCAAAATTTTTCTGTGGGGTTATTTGAACTGTTAACCAAACACACTAAGTTAGAAAAGTTGGTGACCAAGTTCAGTGTCAGAAAAAGGGTGATTAGTCTGGGGCTGGGACTCTGCACTATGACTACTACCAATTTTTACAGCTTCCTCAAAGCAGGACGTATACCTGGGGCACAACTGCACTGAAGAGGTACAGAATGGCTTTTAGTTTTCACCTGTTTTATCATGCATGACCAAAGGACCTTTAAGAAAGGTGATGCCCAGAGAATACATAGGAAATGAGCAAATACCAATTTTTTGCATAGAGTATATTGTACAATAGAAGCAAAAATTAAGTTTATATGGCCCTTAGAAGTAGAACATATTTTTGAGTTCATCATTCATGTTAGGATTGCTTAAAAACAGGGATATGACAGCGAATGAAAAGTCACAATTTTACTTACATATAACACAGGTATATGAAATACTGGTATTAAGTATCATTAATACATTGACATTGGGAAAGCTGAGGACATGGACATGGACAAAATACAAACCTCTGCAATGTTTTATAGCAGCGAGGTAGCAGTGAGGAAGGGGTGGGAGATGGCTCAGCCAAAATCACAGTGGGCCAGTAAAAATATCCCTTCTGATAAGCTTCACTGCCAAATGCAAATATGTTCAGTGAGATTGATGTCAACGTCAACCACCATATCCTGGACAAGCTCACTTCCCCTGGCCCATGCCAGCTTCACGGTGGTTTGCAAAGCCAAGATGAAAAATGTAGCCTGTGATTTCATAGAGGATGTCCATCTGCACCAAACAGCCTGAGCAGCCCCGGGCCCTGGCCGACAACTGCGTCTGCGGAACTGCCGCATCCCACATGAGCACCAGTGACTGATTTCAGCACACAGTGCATCAGTGCCAGAAATAACTCTCCTCTTGTCCTAGGCATAAAGGGCACAATGCTAGGGTACTACACCCTTATTCATCTTTAAGCTCAGCCCTGAGAAACACAGTTCCTGTCCCTTAAATGAGTTTAAATTCAGTCTGGACTAGCAGAATATCTCTGCAGGAGTCCCTTGGCATATTCAATGCCTGTTGGAATATAGTTGTCTTGTTCAGTTTTGGTTAGGAGAGATTTTCCAGGAGAGCCTTTATGTTCCTCCTCTTCCTGTTTATTGAATTTATTCTAGCTAGCTTAACAGACAGTAAGACATTTCTGCTAACTCTAGCAGGGGTCAGGGTGCATGAAATGGCTAAGAGAGAATCAGCATAATTTATTTCTTTCTGCCTGTATCTTAAGTACTAGATTGCCAGTTGTGCCATTTTTACTTAGAAGCTTGGACAAAGTAAGACAACACATTTTTCCATAAACTACACTGGCAATTGTCATCTTTACCAGTCCTGACCCTTTCCTTTGCAGATTTACCTGTGCAGCAAATTTCTATTGCTACATATTTCCCCTTTCTACTGCGGATATATAGGGAATAGCATAAGTAAAGTGGTAGCAGAGACATCTGCAAAGGCTGGAAAGGCAATGTTTGCAAAATACTCCTTCAGGGTTACTGGGGAGGACACGTGAAGCAGAAAGGATACAGACTGACGTTCAGATCTCACTATTTTTGTGCACCAGACGGTTACAAAGGAAATATTAGTAACTTTTAAGCCCATAGGAATGTATCTGTCATTTTGTCTAATCTTTGCTTTCTGGCAGCCTAGAATAGGCGACTGAGATGGTAACCTAGTCCTGAAAAAGTCTGAGATGATATTCTTGTGTCCGAACTGTCTGTAATACCTGTTCCCCATTGCTATGTAGGTGACATATCTGAACCTGGAATGGGTAGCAGCTTTTATGACAGTAGGAGCATTCTTCCACTGTGCAGCCACAGCAGGATGAGGAGCTCTGGCTGCTGATCCATGACCCTTGCCTCCTGCCTTGTATTGTGCCAGTACTGACGACTGCTCTAGTAGGCTTTGTGTTATTCTATTATAGCCCAGTGTCCAGACAACTTCAAGGATTAAAGTCAGCTTTTCAACTTCAGGTATTGTTGTTGTTTGAAATAGGAAAACTGAACGTAACCTGAGTAAATCTAAAAATATAGTGGGAAAGTGACTAATTCCCATTGGAAGCCTACCTCAACTGTAATTCATTTCAATTCCAAGAGAAGATTCTCATTTATTTGTGATTAGTTAGACAGAACCATCTTGAGATTACTAAATAATAAGATGACTCTGGAAAATAACATTATTCCCCTTGAATGAACTATAAGTAGCTTCAGTTGTTTATCAGACTATCAGTGCATGGCATATGCCTGTCCTACTGCCGAGCGATAGATAGCAAAATGAAAAGATAATGCCATAGCCATGTTAATAACTAGAGTAGGAGCAGATGAAGCTGTGAAAAATGTTAGTTAAACAATGCTCTCACAATGTGGAAACTGATGTTATTCAGAGCCTGACTAGTGTCTGCACCTCTCTTAGCTAAGGGCTTGGCTCTGTGGGTCTTGTTCTTTCTGGCCCCTCTTCCTTAGCCAGTCAGTCTGCAAATGCAGGATTATCTGTACTTATACCTTGAATGTAGAAAATCCCATTCATTTGTGTATTTCTGGGAATTTATGTTCCCTCATTCATTTATGAATATGCCAGGTAATTTTTATTACCTGAATTTGACAGTCCAAGTAAAAATTGAATAAAACAGTTATAAATCCCATTATTCTGCCATTTTGGAGTAAGTTTGTGTCACCATTAAACTAAAGCACATTCAATTCATAGTGAGCTTTGCACTTCATGTGGTCTTACACTAAAACATTAGTGCCATTATTTCTTTTCGGCTTTTGCTCCAGTGTCAGTGTCCTAGAATAGGACATCTGTCTAATGGAGAACACTAGGAATGACAAATAAATTGTGTCTTGAGTTGAAATTATCCTGAATGCTGAAGTTGGCTGTCTAATAATTATGTTAGAAATAGTGTAATATGCTTGCATTTTTTCAGGTACCATTTGAGTTACTCACTATTCAGTGTTTGCATGTATGTGTATGACCTGAAATAAGCCAATGATTCATTAAGTTATTCTTTGGGGTCAGGTGGACTTCTTCCTCTAGTGAATCTTTGTTGATTGGAAGGTGACATTTCTTCCTTCTGAGCATGGTTTTGCATGGATGTATGCTTAATTGTATTAGTGCTGATAATTGGGAGGGAGAAGGATATTCTTCGGAGAAAGGAAAAGCAGGAATATCCTGTGACCTTTGAAAAATAATTGAAAGTCAGAGTTAAGGAAACTACCACATGTGCTGTATATGCTGGGTTTTGTCTCTGCCCTCAGAGGGTGGTCCTGTAAGTTAGACATGGGTGCCAAATATGGTCCTCAGAGTTGTGGCATTTGTGGGCTCCAAAGTCATTAAAAGAAGCTTGGAGTTTTTTTCTTCGTCTTTGTAAATTTATGTTGACCTATTTGAAATGTTAGTAGATGCATAAATTGCTGGATCTGATATCCGTGTAAGGTGTTCTGGTTCTGGAATACTGGAAAGGATGCGGGGACTCTGAGTTTCTAAAAAACAAAAAGGAATTTCAGCGGGGAACACTATGATAGCACATGCACAAGGATGTCACCTGCAATCAAATCTCTTCCTTGTGCTCGTGGCCTGATTTGGGGCTGTCAGTGTGGTGTGTGTTCCTGGTACATCTGAGGAAACCAGCCAGGTCTGGATGCTGAATGAAGCAAAATACTGGCTTCATTCCAAGGATCTCTAATTTTATTAGATTGTCTATACAAAGCAGGTGGCTGACTGAGTTCCAGATACATTTTAAGAGTTGAGTTTGTAGTCTTTATCAGAGAAGTTTTGTTTATCTCTCACTGCAGAGGTCAGATCAGGGGAAACAGTGGTGCTCTCCTTACCATCAATTTCATGCCAATTAAAATCTCAAAATAAGAGTCTTGTAACTGGCTCTGCTGCCCTTGTTAATAAAGTCTCTTCTTCGTTTTATTTTTTAATCTCTTTTACAGTGGAAGTTTGAGTGATATACTGTCGTTTCAGAACCAGCACCCCCCTGAAATTTCTGGGATCAATACTTGCTTCTTATATATGTTGTTTGTTTCTGGCTGAAAATTCAGCTGAGGATTGTTGCATCTGCCCTTCCTCCATACCTGGTCCTCTGGCATTGCCCCCATTGTGCCAGGAGCTCGCATGCAGTAGTCCCACTTAGAGCCATATCAGTTTAATGGGAAAGGGAACTCAGTGCAAGAGCTTTCTTTTGGTATATTTTTAAATCAGAGCAGCCAATACTCTATATATACATCTGCTTCCACCAGGATCTTGCAAGCCTGCCAGCTTTGATTCCTCCCTTTGCACACCATGCCCATGAAGAAGACAGCCTTCCCAAGGTCGCACACTAGTGTGCTTTTAAGCTCAGAAAACTGATGAAGGGTTATTCAGAACAACAAAATGAAAAGTCTCTGAAAGGATTCATCCCCCAGCAGGTACTTTGAGTATTGCATGCAGCTGTGGGCTACAGCTGTGGAAGTCACAGAGAGTTAGAAATTAGCCTTGTGGGGACAGCTAATTGGCAGCTTCTCCTTCAAAACAAGACCCTTTTGTGCAGTGTGTGTGTGTATGTGTGTGTGTGTGTGGTGTGTGTGGTGTGTGTAGTGTGTGTGTGTATTTTCATACTCAGGTGGAGTTGTAAAAATATTTGATACATGATTTCCCATTTTTCCTGCAGTGATTCAGCTGTGGAGGACAGCTTATGTATTTGAGAATTATCACAGAGAGCTTTCAGCCCTGATACAAAGGGGGAAGACTGCATTATAGTAATCTGGTTTCAGGCAGAGAATCTTCTCTGGACAGACATGCTACCCCAAACTTCTCAACTGATACCATTCTTAAGAGCACTTGATTAGTGAAGTGGAGTTGGTGGAAGAAAGGATTAATTAAATTGTAGAACATTATAATGTTTTTTGTATGAGCTGGTGACTGAGAAACCAGTCTTGGAAACTTCCTGTAGCCCCTTTAAAAAAACCCAACAAAACAATCTACAAAGACTAGGGTATATTAACCTTCCAGAAAGAGAAAACAAATATCTTTACATTTTCTGCTTGTGGTATTCTGAGACATGAGAAGAATATGGAAATACCACTGCCAAAGACTGAGATGGATGCACTGTGAGAGGATTCAGGCTGCAGTGGGCAACAGTGAAGTTTTATTTTCTTCTTGTTCTACATTTATGAAAAATTCAATTCCAGCAAGACCTGAACAGAGGGTAGATGCAGGCAGGCTTTGACCCCATGGATTACAGCACTCATTCCTTGATGTTTACTGTCCATCTCCATATCACAGTGAGATTTGCCAAAATGCAGACTTAAACACAGAAGCAGTTTGTGGCAATCTGTGAAGTCCCAGAGCAGTGTGTTTATCCCCAGGAAGGGCTGTAGTGATGCTGTAGAAGATTGTTAAATACTATTTGTGTTTTCCTAAAGCTGTAACAAGAAAGAACATAAGCAAGTGTGAATTGGGCTGGTCTGGGGAGTAGTGGGAGCAGCCTGGAGAACTGGTAAGTAGCTGAATCTGCAATTGGTTGATGCCAAAATTCAACAGGGAACACAGAGGCAGGAAAATGTGGGATTGTTTCAGCTGATGCTCATGATACATTTGGCATTTATTTGTCAGGTGCTGTTGTGCTGCCGGAAGCTCTCACATAGCAAAGATGCTTGATGGGTTATTTAAAAAAAATTAAAGTTTCCTGCCTGTGAACAAATGGGCAGCAGAAGAGGATAGTTTGCCATCAGACTGTGGGCATGGAAAAGCATGAGGAATATCAAGCTTAAAATAAAGCAACTGAGATTCAAAGTTTTCAATCAAGAGATCCATTCAGTCTGAGAATTGAAAAGATGATGCTCATTAAAAGTAACTTCTTTTATCTGTACATGTATTTCAGCCAACCTTTAGAAGGTGTTTTAGATGCATTAGAAACTCTTTTTTTCTCTGGCTTTTGAGATGCATCAGTTAGCATAAGGCATTGGAGGAGTGTCTGAGGATTTTTACATGAAGTTAGTTTTTAACTAGGTTTAATGAAATAGATATAAAAAAATCACTTCCACTTTGCCCACCCAATGTAACTGTAAGTAGCTGTTATAATAAATGTAAAAATTATGTGATAGAACCTGAAATGTGCAACTAAACAGTTAGCTTAATTTCATAAAGCCTGTTTTCCATGTCCACCGTAACATTGCAAAGGAAATGATGCATGGTTGACTGAGACATTTATAAGTTATCAAGGTCTTCAAACTTTTTTGATAGAAGACTTTGAGGAAAGAAAAAAACAGACTGAACAGCTTTTAACTCTGGGGATTGGTTTTTCTGGACATGAAGGAGAATAGCAAGTTGCAATGGTTGCAAAAGAATCTCTGATACACAGTAATTAAAGAGCACTTTTCACAGAGATTCACAGACTATTCTGAGGTGGAAGGGACCCACAAGGATCATCAAGTCCAACTCTTAAGTCAGTGGCCCACATAGGGGATTGAACCCGTGACCTTGGCATTATTACATCCAAGTTTTAACCAACTGAGCTAATCTCAGGGTTTTCAAGTGTTGACTGAAAGGAAAAGGAGGAAACTGGAAGAGAATAAGATCTGGAACAGTTTTGCTGCAGGCTATCACCTGCAAACAGTTTTGGACAGCCTCTGGAAACTGTACATCTGTGAGAGTACCTGGAGGAGGTCACATTTTGAGGTGTGTATTTATAAGATGGTTGCACCCAATGCCACAAAAAAAGCATCTGCCACAAAGAGGAGTGAGTCTTTGCATGTGTTCTGGCATCCACCTCCATGCTAAACCAACAGCAGGATTCAAGTTAAACTGGGAGGAAGTTACTGGTGCAGGCTGGAGAGCTCTCCAGAATTAATATGGTGTTACATAACAAAATCCTGTGCTGAGAAGAAAAAACCTCTTCCCACCTCTGCCTTGGGGATGTTGCAGGTGAGCATGTGCTTGCCTAGATCCATACCTGCATTTTTTATTGCCTGTTTGCTTTTGGGGGAGAGAGGAGATATTGGGTACAAGCACTGGACATCAAAAAAATTTAGCCTTTCTATTTCTAAACCAGAAAGAAATTACTTGTTGAATCTCCCAATATAGAGAAAGAGTCTCTACCCATCATTGGCATGGGAGAAATGTCAGAGCCTTTCCCTGCTAGCAGTAGTTCAGTGCAGTTAAAATACATCTCTGTCTGAAGGCAGGGAAGTCTAGAAGTCAGAAAGACACAAATTTTATAGAAAAACTCATAGTGCTTCATTCACTCATAAAGGAACTTATTCAGAGTACCCAAGTTGAGAACATAAGACTGGAAAAGAATTTCTGGGTTGTAAAATCCATTCTATTTCCAAAGTTCTCCTCTAGCATTACAGTTTTAGATGGACCTTTCTAGCAATAAAAATGTATTAGAAGGCTTTAGGCAGAAAAAATGCCCAGCATTGCAAATTTGGGCCTTTAAATGAGTAATTTAGGAACATTGAACAGTGAACATATTTTTGTTTTATTTTTCTGTCATTTCACTATGCATCATTTTAATATAGAAAGACCTGAACAAATTACAAGTCCAAAACATAAGCATAAACATAGTTATATACTATAATGAGAACTTGCATTACTAGTTCCTGACATTATTGTTATTGGACATTTTTCAGATGTTCTTTCCTGACACCAGCAGTTTTCAGGTCGCTGATCCTTCTTCAGCGTTAGTGTTTTTTAAAAGTCATCACCATTTTGTTTTAATACTAATGAGTATAAAATGTTGTGAAGTTGCGAGGGAGATTGGGTTAGAAAGACTACACAGTGTATTCTGATTCTATGGATCTAAACTCTGGCAGTGTCTCATGACCTCTGGGCTGGCCTTTCACAGTCACCCTAAGGAAGATATCCATTAGCTGAAAAATATTTCTGTGCATGAACAAAAGTAGCCTGTTGGGAACAGTGCATTTATTTAAGAAGACATCTCAGTAATAGTGGAACAACTTACCAAATAATCCTGATCTTCCTCTCTTAATGATCTGAACTTCTGCAGAACCTTTAAGCAAAACCATAGAGGCTGGTAGATATGCTGGTGTTTACCCAAGCAGAATTCCCTCTGGTAGCAGTGGGAGTAAATGCCCAGTAAGACCTAAAGATTTATTCAGTGCAATTACACCAGAGGACCCCTTGCTTATGAAAACTTCTACTAAATCCAGTTGACGGTATGGCAAGGAAGCAGAAGTGGCAGATAAATTTAAAGAGCAATTAGGGGAAGAATTTCCTTGTAAAACAGTTCTGTCTTTTCTGTTTCATTTTGAAATTATTTTAATTATCTTTCATTTAAGAATGTTGAACCTTCAATGCAATCAAAAAATTAGATGTCATTAGAGGGGAAAGTGCAGTCATTACAAAAGATCAGGCTTGGATGTAGGAGTTGGTGCACAATGCTGAAGCCACTTTTGACTTTCAAGGAGTTGATTAAAGTGGTCCTTGCATTTCTGAACATCTGTGCATTTTATTCTTTCATCTCCTTTCTTTTTTAAATAGCCTTGGGCTTTACTAGCTCGTCTGTTATGGACAGCAAAAGTGCTGTAGGTTAAATATAGAAATTATTTTGTTAAAACCCATAATCTCTTCAATGGCCAGTATAGTTTAGCCCCCAACTGGTATGGCTATAGGTGTTGACACTTCTGAAGGTTCACTGGATTTCTATAGGGGAGAAGTCAAAAAACCACAACAAAATGAAAGTTCCTGTTTTATCTAAATGCCTTTATACTTTGGCTCTCCACAGGATAAATTATGGCATGAAATATTGATTTGTTGCAAGACATGATTCCATAGCTTATTTGCTTAACTTCTGCATTCTAATGAAAATCCAATTTGATTTTGACAGGTTAGGGCTGTATTTTTAAAGGCAAAGTGGCAGATTTGTAGATAGTGATTCCTTGAAGAGTGATTATAGAGACAGTTGCTCATATAATTACTTCATTATATGTATGTTACCAGTGTTACATGACATTAAAGTCAGTCCTTAATCCATTCTTATAATCCCCAGTAGCTAAAAACTCTGGAAATGAGAAAAGTAGAGCAACCACCATGAGAAATAGAGTAGGTTCTCAAAGGAGATCCTGATTGCTTAAAAAAATGAGGTACCATGTCTGATAAGGTTGCGTGCATGTATTTTGGAGATTCTGTCATTCCACTTTGCAGAAGATTTTTTTATCTAGAGTAATTAGGGCTATTTGTTGCTAGCCCGGTTCTGTGTTTTAATGCTGAGCAGCTGCTACTATCTCAGAAGTACTTTTTCTCTTGGGTATACCCAGTACTGGCCCCAGCTCTTAGCTGTGCACTGAAGCATTGCAGCTCTTGCTTCTCTGAGCTAAAGTGTCTCTCTTACCAGATCAGGCAGAGCAGGAGGGGCTAAAAATAAAGGCTCTTGGAGGTCATGAGTGATTGGCTATAGAAAAAGAAACAGGAAGATGTAAATTAGTTTTATTTTGTAAAATAAAAGGATGCATGAGTGTGAGGAGAGTTTAGCTAAATGCTTGGACTTGGGACAGAAATAATGAGTTTCCTGAATCTCTAGTGCTTCTAAATGTGTTGTTCTTGAATGCAAAAGCGAGAATGTTAAAACCACTGTGTTTAGTGCGCGGCATCTCTAGAACTATATCCTTCTTGTTATGGGAAAGGCATTGCTGACTTTGAAGTTAGGACCTGATGTGGAGCTGAATACAGCTATTCACCATTCTTAGCATTGACACTTTAATGCGTGTTTGAGTCATATAGGAGTGACCTATGTGAAAACAGCTATGAAACAGTGATTGTATCTCTCTAAACATTATGAACTTCATGGATTAAACAGAATCTCCCCCAAACACACACATGCTCAGTCTGCCTATTTTCTAGTTCACTATGTATGAGAGAAGAATTAAATATTTATTAATTTTCTTCATCTCTAGTTAAAGTAGCACTTTCTTTTAAATTATTATTTTTTAATTAGTGGTTCAGGTGCTGGAAAAAACAGTGAGTTCAAAGCTTTATCTGCAAGGCTAAGCATTTGCTGTGCTGGCAAATGCCATTGCTTGGATGGGTTATTGTTTGAACTGAACAAGTTTCGACCACTGTTAATTAGCTTTTTAACTTTTTGTTTGTTTTCTTGCTTGGGAGGTTTTGTGGGTGTCTTTTTGGTTGGTTAGGGGGTTTTGTTTTGGTTTTTTGTTTCACAATAATTTCTCTGGTGTTTGCTCTGTGTTTAACCAGGTAAAGTAAACATTAAATCTCAATTAAGATTTCCATATTCATAAAGCAGAACTTCTCAGTTTTGTTCAGTTCCTCTGCTTCTGGGAAAGCAAAGCTGCTGGTTCATATGAGATGGATTATATGCCTACAGATAGTGGACAGCAGGCTTTTGTCTGGTCTCTTGAATACGGTGAAATATGCTGCAACAGATGTGCTTGTGAATAAAATATTCTAATTAACTGATTAGCAAGTGTGCTTGGGTTAGGTATGTTGTGTAATGTTAAGGCATGTCCTTAATATCTGTAGCATGTTTTCTGGAAAGTACAGTACAGCCTGAGAAATGGTATAGAGCCAGACTTGGCATACTGCAGTCTAGATGCAGTAATAGCTGGTACCTTGGTGTGTTTCATATGAACCCCACTGAGAATGAAAAACCTGAGTGCTGGGAGAGGATCTGTGTATCGTGTATTATTTAGAAACAAAAATGTTACAATGATGGAAAGATAAGGGGTTTTTAACTTCAATAAATTGCAGAGGAGCATGAACCCCTCAGCATCCATAATAAAACAACTGGAAATTGCAGTGATCCTGCACTTGCAAGCAAGTGTCCCCAAACAGCAGACACTTGTGGCAGCGAGGGAGCACTGCTGCAAGTGCCCTGTCTTCCCGTTATGGTGTCAAAGTTGGCTCTTGTTCACCATCTGCAACTGGAGAATCCGGATGGACCAAAATGTGTGGAAGTAGTGGGTTATTGGTGCTCCACTGGAAACACACCCAGTGAGTGTAGTCATGGCAGGGGCCAGTCTGACAGTGGCAATTGGATGTGTGTGTCTGCCCGTCTCCATTGCTGGTGCAAAACCTGGTGCCATGTTTTCCTGGAGAATTCATGCATCTCTAAGTGCAGTGGGAGGGTGTTTGTCACTGCTTCAATTTGCCAGGAAAGAGGGCTGCCTTGCCATTTGCATTATGGAGAAGAGCCCTGGCTCATTTATATGCAGTCAGCCAAGCCTAGGGAGTTTTCAGCATTCCACGAAGTTACACTGTGGGATGCCTGGCCCAAAACAGTATCTCTGCATTTCATTCCGAAGCTTGACCAGAAATATGCAACGTGTGTCGCACAAAGAGTAATTAAATTTGTTTTCAAATAAAAGATAAATGGACAGAAAGACACAGACTTGTTCACATGTGTCCTCTGAATATTTTGAACCACGGCTTTTGCTGTAGAACCATGAGGAAGTAAAAACATTATATAATTTTGTCTGTTCAGTGAACTGAATTATTCATTTGAAATGAAAATATTTTATAATCATATGTCAGAAAATAAGTGTGATTTCTAGGCAACTATGCCTAATAAGAACCCTGTGGTGTGAAATCTAGTCTATGGCTGCTAAATAGTTCTCCATCTTAAAGCTGTTCTGGGCTATGTGTATTTTTAGGCATCCTATCAATAAATATTTTATAAAGTGCTGCGGACAGTCAAGGGAGGAAACGTTCTGTTGCAGAGGAATCCAATTTCAGGTTCCCCATAAAATGATGTGCTTTATAGGGTTTGATATCAGATACAAAAACAAGGACGTTGTATAAAATGCATCAGATGTTATTACTGAAGAAACCCTGCAGTGTTGTGAATAATTTGTGATCCTTCAAAGAAAACTAGAAGGGCTCTAAGCAGACCATGTGGTGATAAATATCAATCTATATGTGTTCCTATATTGATGAAGGAAGCTATTCCTTACTTTTATTAACAACAAGGTCAGATTGGTAGTAAAGGAAGGGAAGACAAGTGCTCTTTATCGATACTTATGCTACATGTTTAATGGAGAATAAATTTTGCAAGTGCTCACTATGACTGCATATGCCGTTGAGAGAAGTCTGCCATCTCCAAGTCAACATTTGGGGATTATAATCACTTCTTGGAGGCTTTGCTCCAGCATTCCAGAACTCCTTATTTGCAGCATCGTGCGGTGGTGGCACTTGCTGTATGTACATTTTCTATGTACATGAGAACTGCTTAATGCTCAGTCTGCTCCTGTTAAATTGAAGCAGGGAATAACAGCCTTCCTGAGGTACAAATTGACGCATACAGCTGAGATTTAGCTATTAGCATAATCTTATAATGGCAGATTTAACTTTCAGGGCAGAATTACTGTAAACACCCCTTCTGCCAGCATTTCACAGCCCCATTAAGCTGAAGAAACAGCTGGTCATGGAGTAGAGATGGCAGTAGGTGCAGTGGAGCGGTGGTGCTCACAAGCAGATGGGAGCCGCTGGGTGGAGCCCTGTCCTGCCTATAGGAAACAAAATACTTACTATTCTCTACTTACACACTTGGAGACTATCAGCCACTAATCCACTTTTCTTCATGGTGGATTAGTGCCCACCTTTTCCTTGAGATGCTTTCCATGTAAAGCCATCTTGATGTTGTTCAATCAAAACTGAGCCATGAGTGTAGAAGGTTTTAGGGGGAAGAAACTGGCCATTTGCTCTTTGTCCTGCTGTTTTAATGGGAAGCTATTCCCTAAAGCTGAAAGTGAAAAGCTGTGCATGCCAAGGTGGTAATTTCTTCTGAAGGAAATCCATAACCACTAAAGGATTTAAGACTGCAGGGAAGGCTTTCATTTCCTTTGCTTTTCCAGTGCTAAATCCCATATGAATTAGGAAAATAGCAGCCATCTAATGGAAAATGTGTATTTCCCATTGTCATCCCATAAAACAGGGATTTTGTGAGTTCTGTGTTGTTTTAAAATAGAATTGGGAGCATTTGAAGCTTTTGTGCATTTATAAGGAAATGGTAGGATAAGAGAGAGCATGACAGCAAGCTTTTGTTTGTGTCTAAAGCACTACAGCTACCTGGCATTGTGGCTAATAAAGAACACGGGAGCCAAGTTTCAAGACCGCAGAAGAAGAAAGAATCACTCAGTGTCAGGGTGTCCCATCCTTACAGGGTGGGAGTTGCAGATGAGTTTCCCAGACATCTTTTCCCCAGTTAGTAAAGCCCCTGGGACTATAGATGTCCACAGTTCTGTCACCTATCAAGAGAAGTATACTTTAAATGTCAACCTCCCTCCCTCCTCTTCTATTTTTAATGTGAAGAATTGAGTAGAGAAGCTGAAGAGCAGCTCTATACACATCTTCTAATTATTACCACTTTTTTTATTATTTGGAGTTTTGAAAAAGAAAAAAAGAAAGAATCTGAGAGTTGACAGGCTAGCCTCTGTGCTCTGAAAACAAAGCAGGTACTTCCAGTCTGAGCATTAGCATGTGTCAAGTGTGTTGTAGAAAATGCCTTTGCTCTATTACCTGTAAAAATACTACAGGAAATGACTAGCCTACTCCATACATTGATGGATGAGGTTAAGAAGTGTGACTGTCTCATGTTCAAAAGGGCTCGTGAATTTTATTTCGAGAAAAAAAACTAAAGAGAAATTATTGCTTTGCTCAAAAAGCACTGTTACACATAGATTTTTTTTCCTAGGATTTCCATCCTCCCAAATATCTGAATGTAATTTGCATAGATATTTAGACCTGCTTTAATTCAGACGTTGCTGCAGAAGAAGGCTGGAAAGAACAAAGGAGGGAGGCTGCAACGTTTTCAGTATGCTGAAGCAAAATATTAAGACATGCTGAAATATCCGTACGTTAAGTCGATAGACTAAAGATACTGGGAAGAAAATTTTAAGGAACTGCCTCGCTGTGTATCTGATAGAGTTTAGTGAGAGGCTGTCATTTTGGTAAACAAATGCAGAACACAGCCCGGTCCGCCTTAGCATTGTTTTATGTAGGGCACTCACTTTGTACCATGGTGGAACTTTCATTACCAAAGACTTCATTGTGAAAGTAAGCATCATGCCCTCCTAGGACCTATCCTGTTCTGGTTACTGAAGCAGTTTTAAAGTGTAAGATCAATTAATACAATCAATTGGGGATTAAAGAACTGTAGGTTGAAGAAAGCACTTATAGTTGGCCGAGTGTATGACTTGAGTACCCCAAAGGGTCTGGTCTGCCAAGGTAGTTTGTCTGTTGTCTCTGAGTTTTATGTCCACAAATTTCTTTGCTAAACTGTACTAGCTTCAAACCTAAACCCTCCCAAAGTATGGGATTCTTTGGCTCTGAGGTTTTGATTTGAGGCCTGAAGCTGCCTGTTAGTATCACATGTGTTGCACACAATATCACAAACATTGCACAATTGCATTTATTTTTCATGAATATCGCCAGGAAAATTTAGTTTAGCTGAGCAGTGAAGTATTATTAAGTGGACAAAATACATGCAAGGGTGATTCAGATATTTCTGCTTTACCTTCTGCTTGGGCGTTTGACAATACTTGAACATCGCATTTTCCCACCCACAAAATGCTGAATCGTTAGAAAATTTTGTCTCGATCTGAGTTTTCTTCCTTTGCTTTCCGATATTAATCTGATCTTAACCGCTATTCAAAGCAGACTTCATTTGAATAATATGCACAATAATTCAGGAAATGTAATTGATTGCTTTTAGAATATATTTATATGACTTCGAATTCATGGAAAAGAGCAGTTGAAATATCTAAATGAATGAATAATTATAAAGGGTTTTTCTGAACATGATTAAATATTAGTAACAAAACTATTCTTCCATTCCCAGTTGTAGGAAGTACATCATTGTAAGAAATTTACAGATCTTATTAGGATACAATAAGCACTGGGCACTTTATATTCTGATTATAAACAGCATGCATGAGCTGAGCAGTAGGCTTGAGAGCTAAGCTGCGACTGATGCACGTTCCCACAAATAATTGCTATAGCAACATTGTCTTAATGTCTGAGATCTACCTCCCTTGGGTTCACACATGAAGTTTTCTTTATGGTAAAACAAAAATGCCTTCTCAAGTTGAAAATACTGTGTAATGGTGAGGGTACTGATGGCTTTTCTTTTTTTTATTTTTTCTTCAAGTAATTAAATTTCAAATGTTGAGAAGCATAGTGGAACAATATGGGAAATTGTTTGCTGTCATAATATCCATTTATCATGAAATTTGACATTATGTGACTCCTTCCATAAAATTTATCTCTTCAAATTGGTGGGATCAGATGGAGAAATTCTCTACGGGTGGTCTCACCTAACTTGTGGAGTTTTTAATTCTCCTGAGTGCTTAGATGGTACATTTATTTTCTGTAAAAATCAATCAAAATAAGGTTTCAGAGTTGCTGTTTCTTTCATTTCAAATTGCTGCCCCTTGTGATGTGGGTTGTGTCTCTGTGTATTAGGAACTCTTTGACTTAAAGCAATTAAATATAGCATTGCATATGCACCAGCTTCCTTGGGAGACCCTAATAATACAACTTGCATTTATGCGATGGTTTTTGGCCAAATTCTGGATCCCAATTCCTGCTTTGTACTGTTGGATAAAACCAGCAAGGGATGCCCCAAACGGCAAAGGGTGCATCACAGAGCAGCCTAGGAGTACTCGCCTGTTTGGTGTCATAGTGTAAAATGTTTGTATGCGTCTGAGGACTTTTTCTGCTCGATTGATAGCTGATCCAGGAGGAGAGGGATTGAGCAGTGCTTTGCAGGCAGCTCCTGCACTTCTGTCCCTTCCAAGCAGCTCAAAATTTGTTCCTCTGTGTTGAAGTTTATTACAGATATTAAAGTTTGTGATACATTGGTGACATTAAGTGAAGTGTTACCCCATTATCATTATGGTGAACAGAGAGCAACAGATGAAATAATTTCACCTGTGGTCCTAGCCTGATGCAGTGAAGTCAGAACAATGACTGCAAAAGGTAGAGCACTGAGGGCAACAGGGGACTTCGATCATCTGAGTGGCTAATTAGAAATCTTTCAGCAGGGAGACAAAGGTGAGCAGAGGTTATAAAAAATAGATTTTGCAGTGATATTAGGGAGAAGAGAGGCATCCCACGCTCCAAAGGACAGACCTCAGGTGAACAGCAGGGGAGGAGGAGGAGGTTGGATCTCTTGTGTGAGACTACAGAATATTAAAGACGTAAGAAATCGATGATGGGTCATGTGTGAAGGTAGTTTTATAGCTTTGTTCAGATCTAAGGAATCTAAGGAGTCTAAGATATCTGGAGAGTTTAGTGATTGCATATTTTTGCAAAGATGTTAAAAAAAAAAAAAAAGGAAGAAAGAAAAAAAACACCTTTGTGTATTAAAGTGCTGTACTACACTGCCAAGGGAGACAGTATCTAAGCTTCCTCAGACTCATAAAAGCTAGAGACTTGAATGTGACCCTTCTGTCCAGCAGGAGGAACTTAGGGCATGCTGACAGTGCTAAACTGCCTGGATAGCTGACTTTGAAGGAGTGGGAGAAGGACTGAATAGTCTTCTTTAATTCAGATTTTCTCACATTAGTCTGCATTGTTTTTATTGAACAGTACGTAGTTGTTAGACAAAAGAGAGCTAAATCTGAAGAGTTGAGGTGTAGTGGGGTTTTCTATGCAGGCAGACACATGGCATGTGTCAGTGTGAGGGTAACGGCTTGTTCCTGTTAGGGTCTGACACATCATGCTGCTGCCATTACAGGAGTATCAATGAACCCATGTGGCTTGACTGCTCCACCTCCTCCTATGAGTACACAGAGCAAAACTATGGGCTGGATGGAGGTAGCTTACACTGCCCTCCAAAGCTACTCAAAAAAATGTCTGGTCTTTTTCCCCAACATAAGTTTGTTCACCTGGGAGTTATAACAGTTTTAATTAACTTCATTTATATCACAGTAACATTCCCATATAGACAGGACTTCCAGACATAAGGAGTTTAATTATAGCCTTTCCTGACATAACATGCCTATTTAGGGAGCCGACTGAATGTTTTAGTTGCACCAGCAAGAACTTCCAGACTCCCGTCTGAGTTTGTGCTTGGATCTTATGAAATCCTTTTTACTTTTGAAGAGGAATCTTACACTATCTTGCTGTTTATGCTCCAATCAAATGAAATTTCCTTGCTTTTGTGCTGTATTTCAACAAATATAAGATCTTATGACAAGATATTTTAACAGATAACTTATACCTTCCTGCTAGGGAATGGAAAGACCTTCTCAAAATACAATGCCACACTGAATAACTGGGGTGTGCATGGATGGTTAATTTCTCACTTTGCATTCTATTTTAAATTCTCTGCCATATTCCTAGTTATTGCTCATCATGTAATAATGAAGGTCAAAAATCCAGACTTTATGTGACTTAGTAATTTAACTTAGTTTTTTTTTTTTTTAGGATTACCTCACAGCAAAAGTGTCTTTGAGGTTTGTCTGAGAAGCATGCTATGCTGCAGTTAGACCAGCGATTAGTACATAGCCTTAGGCATATTCAAGTTTAAGATAATTCCCTATAGGTTTAGGCTTTCAGTTTTAAACAATATCACAAGAAATGGTGGGCCAAATGCACAACTGAAGTATGAACATTTTGTTTCTCTGGAACTGTATAGTTTCATAGCAGCTGACATTCAAATATGTTGATATTAATCTGTCCCAGCATGTTATTAAAGTTGGCATCAGATTGTGCAGCCACAAGGCATGTGAATTACGGCTTCATGTCAGACTCAAATTCTGGCATCCCCTAATTGTTGGTCTTTTGGTCTCTTTCACATTTAAAATTTTCCAAATCAAACGTTTTGCATTTGGTTTTCTGAGTTCCTTTAAAAACAAAATAGCAGAAACCTATTCCACTATGCACTATGAAACTGACACCCTGAAAGGGACAGCTGACACACCTGGAGCTTGTGGATTTACCTTGCAGATCTCTGCCTTAGAGTTGGGTCCTTTAATATGATACATCCCAACAGACAAGACATCACCCGAAAAGTTAAAGTCTTTGCTAGAGGGATTAGCAGATTATGACTGATAGTGAATGGAAAGCTGAAATGTTGGTACCTGTTATAAGGGCTACAAATCTGTATTTTTTTCCTGCTACTGGCTGTGTCTAGCATCCTTTCCTTATCCCAAGCCTCCCCATGCTCACTGTTCTCCATAGCTTTCCTTATGTACCTTTGCTGATTAACTGTAATTTTTTCCCACCATCCTCTCTTCCCTTTGTAATGGTCTGTGTGACCCCAGCCTTACAGTAAGCACAGTGTTTCATTTCCCAAATCTTCCAGCAGCTTATCTCCGTTACTTTTCGCACATTCCTGGCCTTTCATCTTAGTGTCCCATCTTGCCATCATTCTGGTCCTGATTTCTCTCTCCTTCCTACTCAAATATGGCCTATCCCTCCACCCCACCCAAGTGCCATCACCAGCAGTATGAACAGCACAGGAGAGATTGTCTTTCAGGTCTCAGTTCCTCTCTTTGGTACTGGAAAGCCAGCACCTATCATGAAAACTAAGACCATCTTTTTAGGTCCCAAACCCAAATGACCTCCTGTGTGAGCTGTAGTTTTTCTTAGCCTGACACCCTTGAGTACATTTTCATACATGTGATGAAAAAGACAGGTTCCTTGTCAACCACATAGTTGTAAACAACATCTGCATGCCCGTAATATTTCTGCCCATGTTCCTTTTTCTGTTTTTGTTTCACCTGGTCTATGAAGTTATGGAACTGTTTCATTACAACTGTAGGTGCATGCCTGTGGACTTAGGATTTGACACATCCAGGCTTGAAACTGTGCTAGCATGATTTTAACTGGATAGTTTGATAAAACTAAAAGCAATTTCAAACGAGATCTTGAAAATGGAAAACACTGAAACCTAAGGGTTATACTGTACTATTCTGTGATGTGTGTTGACTTGATAGCAGCAGCAGAGATGAAACTTTTCTTATCCAAAATAGCGTGTGTTTAAATGTTCTGGTTTTTGTTGAAGGTGATTACTTAAGAAAATTGAAACCTGGAAACAATTAATGGTACATTGGTTCTTGCAGGCTAAATTATGCCATCTGCAGCATGTGCTGCTCCCACAGCAATCACCTGGAGCATCTCCCATGCGTACAAAGCAGCCCTGCTTTCCTGCAGCATGTTTCTCACCTGACTTTTGAGTGCCCTTTGTTAGACAGTTATGAAATAAAGGCATCATTAGCAAACCCAAATAATACCCTCTGACAAATGTACTCTTTCAGAAACTATGTAATTAGCAGTATCTCTGAAACAATGGCTTTAATGAAATATTTATTTTAATTGAAAGGCATTTAGGCATTGTCTCCTTCCACTGCTTGTGTAGCTAACTAACTCTTGTTAGTATTACCAAGTTGTATTTGCAAAATTAAGCTCTGCTGTAGGACATTTCTCAGCCCTGTGAATCTAGTAGGTTATTTCCTCAGTATTTCCCCTGTTCCTGCCATTGTTCTTTGAATTTTTAAATTAAAACATTGAGATAAGGAAATGTGGGAATTTTTTAGTAGTATAACTAACTGCTTAATATTTGAAAAGGCCCTGTTTCAAAGTCAGATTTGTGGGAAAGCAGTTTCAGTTTTTCTTTCCCTACTTTAGGTAAACTTGTGTAACCTGGTGATACAGGGGATAAAATGTGACAAAGAATCTAATATGTAATATCCCTCAAAAACTTTATATTTTAGTATTGACTATAAAACTCAAGGAAGGAAAGTGTTGGCAGTGGGACTGATGCTCATTTTCCTTCAGAACAGAAAAACTGTGGCTGGGAGAGGGATACTAGCAGATACTCATCTGCTCTGATTGACTTAAGCTAATTTGCCTTGAGCCAAAGGCATGCCCAAATTAACTTGAAGACCATGGTGTAGGTAGGACAGTATTAAATAGAAGATCCCATGTTTTCTTTTTACTGTCTCTCTCTGGCACAAGATGAGATGGCTGGTTTACATAAATGGCTAAAAAGCTAAAAAGCACTCTAATACTTTATGCAGTTTTACATTTCTTCTCAAATTAGTATTTTGTGCTGTGTATTTTGAAACAAGATAGGAAAGCTTTTTCCACCCTGAAAATATGTTGTGAGAATGGAAACCTGCATATTAGTTTCAGAAAGTATTCCTTGTGAAGGGCTTTTCTTGTCTTCCACTCTTTTGAGACCAGTAAAAAAATTCCCATGGATATCAGTAGAGCAAGATATTCTGTGTGGCATCATTTAATAGTCAGGGATACTTACAGTAAAACTGGTGGTACTGTAATTGTATAAAAAAGATGGAAATGTAGTTCAATGTTGGTACCTTTCTACTTTTGCTCTATAAGGGGGATTTCATAACTGAATGAATCACAGAATACCAGATTGAAAAGGACGTCAAGTATCAGCTGGTCCAGCCGAATCTTAAAAGTGTCCAGTGATGGTTCCAGGCTTTTCTCTAACTTCATTAATTTTTGCTGAGGGTGGTCTTAACCACGTGATTAAGTTGCAAAAAAACACCCCAAAATAAACACCTATGTTAGCAACTCAATGGTGAACTAAAAGCAACTCCACTTCCCCCAAAAAACCTTTAGTCAATTTTGAAGTCTTTCATAAAGCTTTGCCTGAGTTGTCTGAGATTAATGCAAATGCAGTAAGACTTATATTCCAAAACTTCAACAATCTCTTTACTTGTGATTGGTAATACAGGAATATAAAATAAAAAGTTTGCTGCCTGTTGTCATGTTGCCATTTAAAAAGCACAGTCTCTCTCTTGAGTTAAAAATAAAAAGAAATTGCAAAAGTCTCCACTGTGTTTTGTGAGTTCAGAATTAATGGAGACCAAAATGTTTACTTCAGCAAAAGAGATGGCTACAAATAGAATTACACCAGAAAATGCAAGCATAATGCCCAGAAACATTTATCTCATACTTAGAGGCAAAATAATTTTCTTGCCTGGGAGAAAATTATAGGATTGCATTTCATCAATCACATTTCATTCCATATATTTTAGGCTCAGTGCAAATGTAAACACAAAACAAAAATGAAACTTCATTTCTGTTGTTCTTGTTCTCTAATGAAATACAGTGTTTAAGAGAGAGAAATACAGATGTTCTGAAAAGAATCTCTGAAATAAAGCACAAGTGACTTTTAAAGAGCTCACAGATTACCCATTCCTTGTTTTCAACCTATTGTAGCTATCTGGGGGAAATAAGGTAAATTGGAAAGAAACACAGCTTCTTCTGATCAGTATAATCTGTGGCAGAACTATTTGTAATCACAGAATGAAAATTAGCCAACAAAACTATTTCTGGAAACAGAAATGTTACACCGCTGTGAATCTAAAAGTTAGATGAGAAAGAAGTAATATGGTGATTCATTTGTTCTCCATCCAAGCACCTATGACTACTTTAACAAATGGCACGGTATAAATAATAGACTAGGCGTTATGCAATTAGGTGCCAGTGATTTCTTTGCTGCAGTGTCGCATATCAATATATACTTTCAAGGGATAATGTTCAGGTTTTTGCCATATCTCCTGTGGTTTTTTCTCCAATGAGAGAAACCATTGGGCTACTTGTGCTGGCAACCTCACATGGATTGCTGGTGATTCTGGGGCTGAGGGATCAGCTGGCAGTTCCCAAAAACACCAAGAGAAGAGTGCTGAGAGCAGGGACATGAGCTCGCATTTTCATCAGCCCTGCTGCAGAAGGGAGAGAGAAAGCGGGATAGAGCAAAGGGAACAATGTACACACGATACAGAGCTCATACATTTCTTATTCCCAGCTAGCCACCCATCCTCAATATTTCTAGTAGAAGGGATAGAAACAATTTTTTCTTTGTGCTGATCATTCCACATCAGTTGGAAGCAAAACAATGTCATACAATTTTCAGGAAAGAAGTTATACTCTGGTCCATTCCTCAGGCACTGCAAAACAAATTTAGGTCTTAACACAAAAATGTGCATGATCCTGAGATGGCTCCTTGTGCCAAACATGCCATCAGGTTTCTGACATGAGTTGGCCTTGATGAAGGGTGTGAATGATGGACAATTCACCCTTCATTGCAGCTGTCACTGTTAAAGCTTTAGCCGAGCACTCATGGCAAATGTCAGTTGTTCCTTCTATAAACCTCTAATCCTATGATATAACTGAAGACTTAGATCAAGTAACAAAGCAATTACCCCCCAAAATAAACCACCTTCTTTCCGTAGAACACTGACATGCAGTAATTCTGACCCTTCTTGGTACTCAGTCACTGTGTCATTGGTACTTCCTCTGCTTCTAAGAGCCACATCTAGTGCAGGACCAGCTTGTTTCAAGAAGTCCAAAATAGCCCCTGCTAATATGCAGTGGCTTTCAAGGCCTTTAAATATTGAAGAGTGGCAAGTGAAAAATGTATTCATAGAAATGTGTGCATAGATAGAAATTGGTTTTGGTCTACGTCTGTGAAACTAATTTCATCCCTCTGTTGCAGAAAGGAAGGGTCATGACCTGATAGGAAAATACTTGGATTATTTTCTTATTGTTATTTAGTAATACTGTTATAAATTAGTGCAGAGTGCTGCCTGTCTAGCTGTCCAGGTAAAATGTTTTGCCAGCATGTGGATTTTTTCAGGTCTGCTTCTTTCCAGATGAGATGAGTGACTCTAAGACTTTGATGAAAACAAATTCAAATCCAGAGCTTAAAGGAAAGACACATGGGAGTTTGGACTTTATTTTACTATAAATACTTTTCTCAAATGTATTTCCACTATTGGTAGTAATTTTGCCCATGAGAATTTAGATGTTTGGGTGGAGGAGGGGAGCTAGACAAGTAATACAAATGCTGCTTTGCATAGAATTAATACCATGAATTTTAAAGTTGTTATGTGGAAAGATAGACTATCTGTATGTAGAGAGGAGGAGGCCAGAAATGAGATTATTCTGCCTTGCTGAGTGGGACAGGTGTATTCCCATCACTGCTGTGATTTGGGGAGAGACTGAAGGTGGCCTATAGGGCATCTGAGGCATCATCTTGAGCTTTTTACCCACACCTCAGCATTTAATTTCTACAACACTCATTTCACTAACCAAAAAGCCTTATTAGATTTGGTTGCTATATCCTTGAGGTTTCCTTTTTTCTTTTTTTTTTTCTGTGAGAGGAACATATTAATCAAGGCCTTTGCTTTCTCCCAAGTGTCAAACACTGACCAATTCAAGACATAACATGATAGTATTAATTAGATGAGAGCCAGTTTTGAGGAAGTGTTTCGATTTTCAGTTACCATATTTTCACATTGCAGGGTAATAATATGTCAGCAGTTACCAAAAGATATAATAAATACTGTGTACATGCTTGAAATATTAGCTTTTTAATATCCATGTCCAGAAATAACATTTTTCAGTAGCATGATGCAGAGAAAATACTTTCTGGATGTGGGTGGGCAAGCAGTAATTGATGTACATGTACTTGTTTGACCTGTAGCAGGTTAAATATAATGTTAGAGACAGTTGTCAAAACAGCATGTCACCTAGAACTGATAGTACTGTTAGATCACTATTGCATCTTTCTCAGAAAACTGCTTCATACAATGGGAGGTTATTAACACCAGGGCAAAGCTGCCTGAGGAATACACTTGATTCATGTGACATACTCAAGTTTCTTTCTACAACCATCTCAATAACCAGTCATTGAGATCTGCTTCATACACCAAAAATTAAATTGAAATTACTTGAAAGTTGTACAGTTAATACTGTCCCAAAAAATGAAATTTTATTTTTTCCACATGAAGTCTTTTGTGATTTTTCATGCCCCTTTGATTTCTGCACTTTAATGGAAAAAAAAATGGGGAAAAGGAATATATTCAAGGGATTAGTTTTTGGAAGAGTCCCTCACTGCCTAAGAAGTTAATGTGTCCAGTGCAAAACTATAAAATGACTGCTCTAAGCACCTTTCCATAAACATTTCATGACCCATATTTTTCAAGGAAAGTTTGCCACATCTAATGAAGAAGACAGTAGTATATATCTGTTGGTTTTCCAAAATCTTTGTTTATACCATGGCCCTGGCTATGTACACTTCTGCTAAGCTGAAGCAGACCTCCATGTTTTAATATCAGTTGTAGTTGATTCTCTGTGAACTAAACTGCAAGCATTTGAATAAGCTTTGTTTTCTGGAGGAAAAATGAAATAATTTAAGTAGAGGTGATAACTAAGCATTACAGAAAAGGAGAAAAGGAGACTTAGACGTTTAATTTCCTAGTCCTATATCTGAACATATGTTTTCAGTCAGTCATTTGCTAATATTAATTTAGTAGTTTTCCATTAATCTTCAAATAATCAAGTCGCTTGATTTCAACTCCCTTGAATCCTGGCCTTCCCTTTTATAGCCCTGTCCCCTTTGCTTCCATGACCTTACCATTCATTTCTTACACAGACTTGTCTTAACCATCCTCCCATGCCTTAACCATCAAAGGTTGGTTCTGTCTGCCTCTTCCACGTCATCCTGGCTGTTTTCATCTCTGCTCTCACAAGACAGTTTTAAACACACCGAATTTCCTCAGAGAGGCTACCAGGCTCTGCAGTGCTCTCCAGGCACCATCTGTTCTCTTTGGACAGTCATGGGCTCCTGCCTGGCTTTCCTCTGCCTACTTTTTTCCTGACCTTCCTTCCTGCTGTATGGGTGCATAATTTTGGAAAATGTTCTAGATCAGAGCCTGCGTAAACACTAGTGCCTATCAGTAGCATCCTCACCTGACCCTTCTCATCTTCTGCTCTCTCACACACTTATTTATTGGTTCTGGTTCAAAATCAAACTATAGGCTCCTCAGAGCATAGCCTTTGCCTTCCAGCTGCATTTAGCACCAATCACAACAGTGCCTGCCTCTGGTATTGTTCAGCGCCAAAGCTATACAAATATATAAGAGTAGTTCTGAATTACACAGTGGAAGTTCTCATCTAAAATAATTTAAACAGTAGTCACAAGCAGTTTTACTGTTTATAATTCATATAATAATTTAGGACTGCTAGTTTTTAACTATTGTGTAATTTGGATTTACTTGCAGTTCTCATGGGATAAAGTATATTATTGAACAAGAAAGGAATAAACTATATTCAGAGTAGCTGTGGGGTGCTATGATTTAAAGGAGAGCTGGTGGAATACTGTAAGAGAAAATATGCAGGATCCATTATACTGTTAATGAATGCACAACTCAAATGGGTGATTTAATTTTTAAATAATTTTTCTCGTTACCCTCAGGTATAGCAGACTTCATACATAAAAACTGAACAAGATGGTATGTATTTATGCCCAGTCATGCAAAAAATCAACAATAAAAAAATCCTTTCGTGTATTGTTTATGCATTTGCAATTATTTCTTTTAATGACGTAGCATTCAAAGAACACTATTAGAAGGGCACAACCATATTCCTGGTACTAGTTGTGAACCCATGGTAGTAACCTTTGAGACAGCTTGGTATTTATTCATAGCTACAGACTGACACTGTATTTAAACCCTGACTACAGCATCATTTTTCCATCTGGCCAGGAGCTTTCTTGAAATAGTCACCATTTCCTTCTTCAGGCAAGGTGGCAGATTGGTGGTATTTAAACTGTCTCTTGTCTCAGAGACAAATCCCAACTTTTTATTTTTGCAAGCAGACCTGACTGATGTAAGCAAGACCTATTCCTGCAGGGTCCCCACCCCTGAATAGTCAACACACATTATGCAGTGACTTTTACTAAATCTGGGATTTTGGGGTCCATTTTTTTATACTGGTATGTTAGTTTTAAGCTTTTTCTACCATCCTTTTTCTGAAATGTGTACAGATGTCCAACTTTTTAAGAATCCCCATTTTACAATAGACTGCATTTTAAATCACACAGCCATATCTGCAAAATAAACCTGAAAAATCTCTGAAAATGCACAAAGAAAAGAAGATGCAATGAAAAGAAATTGTGCCTGGCCTTTCAGATTATACATCTGCTATTTTAATACTCTTTTTTAATCTCTTACAACTGGAGTATCACTTCTTAAATGAATTTGAACAACTCACCCAAGAGACATTCTAATTCAATCACATATTATGATGATACCAGTTGGATGTTATCCTATTAGGCACTCACTGTAAATAAGGGATTTTCCACTGACTTTTAAATCCTTGATTAATGAGAATGCTTGAAGCAGTGTCCTGTAAATTAGCCATAGTGCTAGCAACAATGGCAATTCACTTAGGAGAACTGATTTGTTTTAAATCTTCCCATCCAAATTAAAAAGCATGAGGAAAAGATAATGTGCATAAGTAAAACATATTACTCTATCTTGCATTATTGATCTGCACCCCATAGCTGTCTAAATCCTTTTCTCTCCTCAGGTACATTTTTGTCAGTCAGAGCTCTTCTGGAGAAAAAACTCTAGTAACTGGCCCAAAGTATTTACTTTATATATTCTTTATATTCTCTAGTATTTTAGCTAATTTTGAGTCCCATTTCAAAGTCTGTTAACCAGACCAATGACTTTCATTTGTAGTTTGGTCACTGCCATCTCACTTGTGTTTCACAGCTCCTTTGCCCTTTTTTTCTGATAAAATTATGTATGAGTAGCAGCAAAGAGGTATTTGGGTTTGGGGAAAGGGGAGAAAAGGAGGACGTGGTGACACATCTGTTAATTGATACTTAAACTGGAATTCTTTCTGACATATTTTTCTGAAGAAAATCACTTTTCACATCATCACTTCACTTCTTATTCAACTACTGATACTTGATTTATTGCTTGCAAGAAAATTATTTTTATACCAAGTATTGACTGTGAAACATACATTACTTCCTTTAATATTCTGAGACATTAATGTCTTTCTTGACATGCTATATTCACATTTATTTAAGGTGCTATTAATTTCTGTACCCATAATATACATGCACTTTTATCATTCAAGAACATCCCTTTCTACTTGTAGAAGTATGAATACTCCTTCCATAGACTGGAATTAGTGTCACTTTATAAAGGCAGTTTTGACACTCTCTTATAAGTAGCTGAGCAAAGTATCTCTCAGACATTAAGATACTTAGAATGTATTATTTTTCCAGTAATTTTGAACTTACTGCAAACTGTACACAAAAGTAGACTTACTTAAAGTCTTATCATGCTATCCTATATCAAGAATAATCAAAGACACTGCAATAATTCTATAAATCTGTCTGATCATATCTCCTTAGATCACTCAAGTTACAAGGGTGACTCATCCGTGCATGTACCAAAGCACCCTTAAACAAAGTTCCAGTTAGACCAGTAGATCTCACCAGGTCATCATTTCTTGCTATGACTATTGTGTATGCATGTGATCCTCTCTGTTTAATTGTATTTGTGTAGAATTCCTCAGTGATCCATTGGTAAATGTTCAGAATTCTGGCTGCAGGTCATAAAAATATGGGCTTCTCCAGTGTTTTGAGTAGTAGGAAAAATATAGCACTTTGGCTTCACTTACCAAATTGAAACTGTTTGGGAGATGCATGAAACTTTATATACTTATTAATAGTTTTCTATACTTAGTAGTTGTGGGGTTTACAGTGGAGATAAGTGCAGGCTTTATTAGTTACCTGGTATTTTTTTCATTATACTTAAAGGTACTTTTCCACAGAAAGACTAAGGTATTGGTTTTCAAGCTTAAATTGTTGTAATCTGGGGGGAAAGATATGGACATTAGAAATTCAGGAGGATGTTTGCAGCAGGTTTTTGTCATAACTTTGGTTTTCTGCATGGTAGAAAGAATGGACAACTAGCATGCTTTTTTTCTTGTCTTTTTAAATTTTGGAGATCTGCCAGCTAATTTTGGCAATTTTACAGAGTTGTTTCCCTAAGCTATAAATTTTCTCAGCTATAAAGAAAGATAATTTTTGTGATTGTGGTATCTAAACATAGCTGTTGTCTATAGTCTTTTTTATTACTCTCAGCAAGTTACTTCATTCTCTTATGCTCCACTCTTCTGCCTCTAAAATATATTGTTATTATAGTAGGCTTTTCTTTGTTATGTCTCACATATTAATGAATGTATCACTTTCCTACTTCTCAGAAGTGCTGAAAGCATATATTCATTAATATTCTTGAAGCGTGACAAAGTAAAGCCTATTACTGTAATACGCTTCGCTTTAAAACTCCAGTTAGAGTAATAATGATAAACAACATTGGTTAGCCTTTTCCCCTACTGCACAGAAATAAAACTTTTACATGTTCAGATTTAAACTGATGGAAAGGAAAACTTTGATGTGTTTTATGTCCCTCCTCTATACTCATGGAGAGATTCAGTGAAATGGGTTGTATCTCCTGGCTGGCGTGTATAACATACGGGAATCCAAGAATGGCTTTTTGCCGGCTATGTCCTTACCCTCTTGTTTCAATATGATTTAATATTTTATTCTCTCCATGTATTTCCTTTAGTGAAGTGAACAGAAATTTGAAATGGACAGTTCCTATGTCTTGCCCATAGGAAAACCTTCTTCCTAACCTCATTAGTAATTGCTTGAGAAATGACCAGGTGCATGACAGTTTATATTTCCCTGCTATTATTTCCTTGAATAAGTGTGGATGTTCTTATTATATATCTAAATGACTGTTCTCAGAGGTGGCTTGAAAAGGTATTTAATTTTTTCAGGTTCAGATTGGTTGCCTCAGTGTTTCCTTGAATATCTCCTTGTTCTTGCACTGTAAGCAGTAGATAAGAATTTCACAGTTTCTTTTATTTATGGTGTGTTGTATCATACATGCCCAGTTTTATCTCCTTTGTCTTGATTTATTTGATTTCTCTATACAAGGAACTGTCCAAATGCATTTTGGGCAGATGTTCCTAGAACTCCTTGGACCTAAACATAGCACTTAGGCAATACTTCACTTATTTAAGAAAAAAAGATGTTTCCACTTATTTAAGAAAACAGCATGGTAATTTCTACATTGTATACATTTATTATTGCTGTCATTCCTTGGCTTTCTTTTCATTAAATAGTTTTCAACTCAGAAAGAGACATGTTTTCTCCTTTTCCTTTTCTTTTGGCTCTACATCTGAGAAAGCAAGTGCAGTTAATGGAGAAATCATCACTGCATTTGTAGTAGTTTTAACAGCTGCATGCAGTTCATTGTTTTGACTTGTTTTTTAATGGTCTCAGTGTTTTCAGTAATATCATAGGAGAGATTTTGGAGATAAAGAGGGAAGACCAGCAGCCCCAATATACGTATTTGTCCTTCTACTTTCTGTCCTTACAACAACAAAAAAATATTAAAATGTTTAAGTGCCTACACTGGATATCTAACACAATTCTAAAAACTGACAAGTGCAAATTGAAAAGCAAAGTTCCATTAATGCAGTGTTGGAGAGTGTCACTGTGCCATCGCACATTAATTCTGGAACACTCTGGGCAAAAGAAATACTAGTGAGAGTCTTACAACATGTTCAGTCAATTCAAGTATATCTATTTGATTTTTATTTTCTTTGCAGACTACAGATGACATCCTTGTGGCCTCGGCTGAATGTCCTAGTGATGATGAGGACATCGATCCCTGTGAGCCGAGCTCAGGTGGGTTAGGTTAGTCAACTTTTTTATTACTTTCTTTTATTTCATATTTGCATGCTCCTGTCCCCCAGAGTCCCATCTAACAGGACAGTCCTTTCTTATATAGCAAAGAGAGGTTGAACTGGGGCCTTTCCACCTGTCAGAGAGGGAGAGTCTGCTATTTCTCAAAGACAACAGATGGGAGCACACTAATAGTCACAATCTGAGCGAGGTTATGACTTGACTGAGGACCTGAGGATGAACTGGGAAAGGCATTCTAGGACCCCTGCAACCGTGTTGTTGTGATAAAAAAGGTGCAAATTGATTTAGCAGAAAGATGGTGTAATTGTTTGTGCCTCAAACATTTCCCCCAAATAAGATAAAAGTACTATATTTAAGATGTTGCATTATTTCATAGAATCATAGAATGGCCTGGGTTTGAAGGGACCTTAAAGATCATCTAGTTCCAACCCCCCTGCCATGGACAGCAAGACTTTTCACTGCCTCAATGCCCCATCCAACCTGGCCTTGAACACTTCCAGAGACTGGCAATCCGCAACTTCTCTGGGCGACCTGTTCCAGGGCCTCACCACCCTAACAGCAAAGATTTTTTCTTAGTATCTGATATAAACCTACTCTCAGTAAGAATCCATTCCATCTTGTCCTGTCACTACACACTCTTGTAAAAAGTCCCCCTCTATCTTTCTTACAAGCTTCCTTTAAGTACTGGAAGGTAGAGTTAAGTTCATGTTGAATTGCTGTTTGCAGTATGACATACTGTATAGGTAGATAAAACTTGAAGACATAGAATACAACAATCTCAAATTTCAAGTTGTTTTGTGGCTTTTTTCCAAGGCAAAACTATTCAGAGTATATGATTTAGTTCTAATTAGAAACAAAATATTTTGACATTCTAGTATTTTCCATGGAAGGAAAACTTGGTAGTGTTTTGGCCATGTCTTTCTTATGCCCACTGAATAGTGGAGGTTCTTCTCTGTGATGTAATGAAATGGTTTGGCTTGGAAGGCACCTTTAATTACCACCTAGTTCCAACCCCCCTACCATGGGCGGGGACACCTTTCACTGGTCCAGGCTGTGCAAAGCCCCATCTAACCTCACCTTAAACACCTTCAGGGGTGGGACATCCATGACTTCTGTGTGCAACCTGTTTCAGAAGGTTCAATTGCAGTAAATTATGTTTAATTAAATACTAGATACCTTCTCGAAAAATCCAAGCGTTTATTACGGAGGTGAAAGGACTACAAAACTCATTAATATCAATCTGAAGAATTATGTTACTCTATAACCTTGAAAAACTTCCCAGATAGTCCAATGTATTACTCCTGCTTTCTCTGTTGGTTTAGCTTTTACATTTTCTGACCAAACAGCTCATGGAACCATATAGATATATCTCAGTTTTTCTTGTTCCCCTGAATTTGGTGTTATTTGATAGCACACCTATTGCTAGTTGTTTTAGGTAATTTGGTTATCTTTGGTACTTGCTATAGCTCTAAATAGTAGAAAAATTAAGATCTATTTGTTTTTCAGTAACATTTAATTCAAGTAGAAATCAATTTCTTTTGAGACTAATAAATGCAAAATCACAACTAAGAGCCATCTTAGTACAACACCAAAATCTGGGGCAATCTACATAGCCTTAAGACAAATGAAATTTTGCTTCAAATGCAAATGTGTGGTTCCTTTTTCAAGCCACATAGCCTGATACCCACATACAAGAATTATTTACTTCAACTGAAGTAAAGGCAGAGACATTTATAGCTTGTCTCAGTGTCTGATGGACCTGCAGGATGGCATTTCAGCTCTTTCAGGAACGAAGATATTTACAGATTTAATGACAATACTTTGAAATATTGGTTTCTTTTGCTTTCCAATGAAAGGATTTCAGAGTAGTTTTCAAAATGCCAGGGGATGGAATGTTCATTCTTAAATTGAGTAGCAATGGATACATTCACCTTACACAGTTTCGTATCTCTCAGGAAGACATCATGATCAAGATATTCAGGAATTGTGATAAAAATTCTTCTTAAGTTTGAGAAATAATTGCCAGGATATTTTTTTTCTGCTCTTTCACTCTCATTCACAAATTCTTGAGTTTAACAAGACTGTCCTGTCCAGTATGAGTCACTGCAGTAGGTCATAATGGCTCTCAGTTCATTCGTGCCAGTTGCTTTCTTGGTTTAGTTAATTCAGGCAGTGCTGTTCAATAGATAAATTGGCATTTAGTTTGTATGATTTTATTTTATAAGGCAATTATAAAGCAGTATATTGCTTATGTGGCACCAAATAATTTCCAAATCCTCTGAGAATGCATCTTTTATATTAAAAATGTATTTGTAATTTCTCAGCCTTACCTCACTGAAAACCAATGAAATTGCAGAATAATTCTTCTCTGAGGTTGTTTCAAATTTGGGGCTGCAGTGCTTTGTAGTCCTGAGGCACTCACAGTCATTTAGCTGGTGGGTGCCAGAATGGGAGGGGTGAAATGAAGCTTTCTGACAGGATATTGTTTCTGTCCAAACTATTGTTCAGATGAGGAATGTGAATGTTAGTATTCCAGGAAAACATTGCCATTAGCTTTACATCCCGGTGTTTTAGCTTTCCTGTTTTAGCTTATCATTCATCACCCAGCGACACTTCTCATTTTTGTTTATTTGAGAATGGTTTTACAGTTTCATTTTTTGGATCCCAACTGCTACTGCTTTTTTAAAAAGTGTGGATTGGCACAGGAATTATCTTCTGCATAATCCCAATTGTCTGGATCTTTTTATCTGTCATTCTTCTCATCAAAATGTCACTCGTCCTCCCACTCAACTTCTAAAAGCTGTTAATTTGCCTTCATCAGCCTTGTCCTTTTATCATATTTGAAACAGACTGAACCAAAGGGGTTGCTGAAGCCATAACTTCTAGTATATCTGTTTCTCTGTAAGCTGTTTTAGTCTTAGTCACTTAGTGTTATGAATAAGCTTTCATCATGAATAATCAGGTAGACACTGCTCCATCTCAGTAATACTGCAGTCTCCATGTGGATTTGAGCTACTCCTAACAGTACATTTGGGATAGGAGATACAAAAGGATATGTCCCTTCATTTAAATTCTGCTTGTGGTTCAGTTCAGCTTTTTCCCCTTAACCCTTTTCACAAACCAGAGTTGCTTCTCCACAGCTACTCTTCAGCATCCTCACTAATGGTGTTGAAGATTATGTTTCATAACAAGTATTTCTAGAAGGCCAAATATATGATGGTTAGGGCAATTTTACTTATACATTTTAACTTTAGAGGCTGTAGTCTGGAATTCTGATGGTCAGTCAACAAAGGAATCCACTCCATGGCAAGAGACAATGCTCTCAGGGCTCTGAGGTCAACATTTTTCTAGCAAGAATACAATCAAGGAACGGCCAAAGCCCATGCAGTTTTATTGACAGAGCCATAACTGAACATTTCCATGATGATTGCCCATAATATACCTACTTCTAACCAAGGTTCTCAGCTCAAAATGAGAGCCTATTCAAAACTAGTTTGAATATGGAACACCTATATATTATAGAAAACACTGCTTATGTGGATTTTGCTAATGAGTGAGATTTATGCATAAAATAGGGCTTCTTTTCTATTACAGATATGTTGCAGTTTGTAGTGGCTAACAAGTCCTGATCTGCCACCACCAGCTTTGCTTTCTGTGCACCTGTCTTTAAGTAATAAATGGAAAGATGCAATTTGCAACAAATTTCATATGGGACATAAAAATGTAAACCAGATTAGGAGCTGCTGAGCAGCAAACCCATCATCTTGTCTGGAACATAAAGTCACAAAAATTATAATTGCAGATTTCATTGTGGTATACAAACTGCTAAATGTGCCATAATTGGATGAAGTCGTAACATTTATTAGCATGCAAAACTTCATCAACATATTTTGTTTGCATTATGTTTTGTGTAGTAAGGCAACATGTATTGCTTTCATGGTCTCTCCACCTTCCCCTTTCCTATTCTAAATACTAATAACAGCACAAATATTGAGGATGATAATAAAGCAAAAATAATAGTTTATATGTATTCAACGTCATGTCATAGAGGAAATAATAGAGCCTTTGAATTTTGGAGACAAGTTATGAAAAATGTTAGTGAGAACTTATCCAAAAAAAAAGAACCTGGAACAATATAATGATTTTACATGAAGTGTTATAAAACTGCAGGTGAACAAATTGCCATTCTGCACATCCAGGACTGCTGTTGCAGCCATTGCGGAGCTCTGTAGAGAGCTCTGATTTCTGTTGAGTTTCAGTGAGCATTTGTGCTGCACAGCTTATTTGTTCCAGTTACTCTGGGCTGGTATTTTATTTGTTAGTTATTATCTAGCCACTCCTGTAGCTATTGAAATGCTCCAAAAGGCAGAAAGGTCCAAACTAGGTCAAATGAAGTGAATCACGGAGTTTAATGGCAGGGAAATCTCAACCAAGGAAAAAGTAATACAGTTTTAGGCATACAAACAAATACCTCTTTTTCTGCAAATGACAGTTAACTCTTTCTCCAGTTTGGGACTCGACAAAAGTTTAAGCTCAAAACTAGGTTGAAAACTTCTTCTGACAGCCCCAGTGGAAATGGGATGGATAGAGGGTATGGCAACCTTAAAGCCAGAATCTATGGTATTCACTGGTCTTAAGATTTTTAGCAGAAGACAACCTTCAAAGTGAAAGAGAGGTCTTGTAGAAGCAAGGTTCAGGTTCCAGAAAGTGTCTTTCTACCAATGGAGCTTTGCATGTTGCAAGAAAATGTAATATTTTATTGTCTCTTCATTTGTCTGGAAGCTTTTGGGTTCAATTTCTCAGGACAGTGTTTAATTGATATCAGATCTTGTCCTATCCTAGTTCTGTAGGTAAAAGAATAAGAATAGTCAGGACAGATTTCCAGTATACCAACTGATAGCACTGGTTACCTGTCTTAGCCCTGATTCCTGAGCAAAAAATGGGATCAGTTATTTCCTTATATTATTGAGTAAGGATGATTAATAGGATAGATGGTTATGGGCTGATCTTTGAGCTTGTTTTTAATTTTCCTTAGCCAGACTCATTCCATTGCAGAAAATAGCTAGTGACTGTCAGAAACCTCCAAAGCATCAGTTTAGCTGAGAGAGTGAACAAGTCACTGCTTAAGGTGACTCTTACAGTTCAGTCACTGCTCTGGAGAAGGCTTTGTCCTGTGAGCAGAGCAGTATGGGGCTGTGCATGCAAACTGCTTCCTGCACGTGTATGCACTCTGCTCTGTGATAACATGTGTTGGATAGATGAAGATGGCTCGGAACCACATGTTCTCAGACACCTTGTGATAGCTTACATTTGGTCCCAGCACTGGTACCTATTTTCCTAACAGCCAGGGCTGTGAAATATAGACTGTGAGTGATTTATGATCATTACTAGAAGTTTTGTTCTTCTTTCTCTGTCTCAAATTACTGCAATGTATTCCTAGTGCATCTGGCAGCAAGATAACAGTACACTAGGACGTGAAGTGACTCCTCTAATTTACACATCACTGCAAGTGCCCTATTTAATGCTCTTCATGGAATTCATTGTGCAAGAAGCTGAAATAAAGAAAAATAAAATTACAGTTAGTTCATAGGGCTCCTCTGTTCATTATGGCTCAAGATGTAAAGGGAATATTTGTGCCTCAGTCCAATTATCCTCTAGTTCTAAATGCATTTCCAGTACTAGAAAGATCGCTGGGTTGTCTTGAATCAGACTTTTGAAATGCTTAGCTGAAATATACCTAGACATCTCTGCATAAACTACTAGAGGGTGAAAATCATTCTTTATTTACCAAATTTCCAAATGTTAGCACTTACCATGACTATACATAAAGGAACTGAAGGCACTAAGATAGAGATTAATTTTCTCATAATCAAAGTTAAAATACCTGTTAAGCTTTTATATATATATAAATCATAAAGCCCTTCTCAAAGAAATAGAAAGAAAATGTTGCATTTTTCCAAATTATTTTATTGTGAACTGAACTCATTCTTTGTCAACAGGCTAAGGTCTTAGTGTCTGTCATGGTGAATTACAAATATGGTATTTCTAATTTGAATTTGATCAAAAAGATTTTTTTTCCTAAATTATCTTTAAAATAGGGGTTAAAAGTTATGGTTCATCCATCGCACCAGTACTGATCTCTACTCTTTGCCAGCCCTGCCATGGAAACATGGAAATACTGAGTAAACTGTAGGTTTCTAGCCAGTCCTTAGGATTTTCACACTCCCAGTAAGAAAGAATATAGATGGATACTGAGGAGCTGGCTTTTTTCCCAGAACACAATGATTTTCTATCAATGCCATATCAGCAGCTCTCTATGCTCTACACCTGGTAAGAAATACTGACATCAAATTGCTATAAATCATACAAAGCTCTGTATAAGCTTGCACAAGACCTTCTCTACTGGTGTGTAAATGATGAACAGGTTTCCTTGTGTGTGAACTTTGAGGGTACATTCGTATTCCACATGTGTTCTTGCTAAAGTTGGATGTTCTCACTTCTATATGTATATAACAAATATATAAGAATAGCTGCCATGGTTAAATCCCAGCTGGCAAACACTCACAGTGTAAATACTGAAGTTATTATTTATATGGCAGTACCTAAAGCTTTACTTTATGCTTCAGACATATACAGACAACGTGAAAAAACATTTCTTGTGCAGAAAAATTTAGTCAGTGACAGTTATTAGTACTATTGTTACATGTTCAGTGGTTTCAAGTTAGACATCTCCACAGCATAGACAAAACCAGATGGTAATGTTTTGAGTAGTTTGAAGAAATGTACTCATTTTATAAACAATAATTCAAAAAAAACGGGCACATTACTCAATGCTCCTTGAAGGAGTGGCCCAAAAAAGAAGGGTCTGTTATTTTTCTTTCTTTTAAAGATGTAAAAGACCATTAGTGATTCAGTTCTGAAGGTACTTGGAGGCCAAGCTGAAGCACAAGATGCCGCTGTGATCCCCAGGACTGGGATGTGCATGCAGGGAAGCAAACCAGGCCCTCCACATCAGTCATTCACAAATGCATGTGGGTTTGTGTTGTACCCACTAACTTCAGAGGAACTCCCTAGATTTTTCAGTACTTGTCTGGACTGTAAACAGTGAAATGACCATGAATATCATATCCTTTAATTCAGGTGATACATTACTCAATCAGAAGCAAGTGTACAATCCCCATATAAGATAATAGGAGTGAGAGGAAGCAAATGCAGACCAGGATAAAGATGGAGGAATTGTTTCATTGTTGAAGCTATTCAGGGAAAACCATTTGTCTCACAATCCATTTAATATCGATTCTCTCTTGTTTTCTCTCTCCTTTCTCACAAGTACATGCATATGTTCTTGAGGATTTACCTTCCTCTTTTCCCTAGAAAAAATTGCATGTGATTAATTGCCTGACCTATTCTTTTTGATATTCCCAGACAAGGAACCTGCCTACAGATAAGGTATTACATAGAACTTGAAGAATTAATTGTCTGTGAATGCAGTATCTTTGTCAGACACCAAAGAAATGAAATTAGATCTATGTCCATTCTCTCTTAAACGAAACAGACATTGTTTTCAGGACTGATAGTCAAGATTTTCAGTAAAACACCTTATTAAGTCCCAGTTTCTGTGTGTGTATCATTAACACATGAAAATAGCTTCTAGGCAGTTCTAAATATTTTGTGATTCTTAGTTGTCAGCCACAGAAATAAAGATGTGTGTTCTTTGGCAGCCCTTCATTATGAGATATTTCCACCATTTGCAAAAAATATGTAGATACTTTTAATCTGGAACTAAAGATCCACTTACCTGAAGAACAGGCTGTAAAATACATTAGATTTACTGAAACCAATTAAATAAGGCCAAACAAAGATTATGTGGACTCTTAAAACATTTTCCATAGGTGGACTTCACATTCTGATATTGGTTGAAAAATGCAGAAAAATAAGTATATTCGTAATTGCAAACCTGAGGTTTTCAGAAACAGTTAAGTAATTTGCTGACTTGACTGAGACTTTTTTCCTGATTAAATAAGGATAGGCAGAGGATTTACTTGTATAAAGGTGAAGTAAAGAAATTACTGAACCTGGAACAGGCTCCCATTAATTTTTATGTCAATCTGTTTAAAGTGTATAATCCTAAAAATTGGTCTTTTAAATCAGGCTTAAACTTAGAATCAAGATTGCACATAGATTTTTTAACTAGTTGTTCTAGTTTGTTTGAAATTAGACAATGTGCTACTGGTGCCTTGATTGATGCAACTTCATTGTTTTCCTTGAGCCACATTTCATTCTGGTTTGATTTGCTACATCTTGTGCATATATTTTCTTGCATACTGTATTGTGGACACTAGCAATACTGAAACTGTTTCTTGTAGCCTTATAGTGCACATGCATTGAATTTCTAGGTTTTTTTGAAAAAGAAGATCACTTTTCCTCAGGACTGTTTATCATCCTTGTTTTGATGAACACAGTAGAGGAAGAAAGACAGTATTTTGCAAAGGTATGAAAGGTATGAAAAGGTTGATAGCCAAAATACTGGCCTAAATTAACATTGTATTGCTCAATTTCTATGTCATGGCTTACTCAGACCAAATTTGAGCAATGTGATGTTAAATCCTTAAAATTCTGCAGGAAATTTTCTTTAGCCACACTGCTCTTTGGACCAGACAGAACAATGGGAATCTCGACAGTCACCTCCAGCAAACAGGGAATATATAATTTTGCTAAGAAAATGGAAAGCTGGTGTTGGTACAGAGAAATGAAATGTGAGCAATTCTTATCTGTATGGACTCTGTGAGACTGACACAGCTGCTGCTGAGTGGTAGGGAGAAAATCATTCCCCAGGAGTTCACACAGTAGTTTCTCACAGAGCTCTGGAGATTCACCTGGGAACAGCTAGGATGTTTCATCAAAACACTGGACTTGTGAGATATGGACTATAACCAATTAGAATTGTACTTTAATGGTGTGAGATTACTTTAGCCAATTAGCATGTAGCTTTGACCCTATATAAACCGTTTGCAGTGTATTAAAAGAGGGCATTCGCTTGATCACATTGGTCTGTGCGTGGTGTCCTTGTTCCTCTGCGAAAAGCTGCCTGCACTGCATGCAGGAACACAGGAGAGAGGCCAGGGCTTTGCCTCTCCGGGTTGAATGACACGGGGCACTGGCTATTCCAGCATTCCTTTGTAACTCAGTTTTTCTGCATTCATACAGGGGAATTAGAGTTGTGCAAGCAAGCCATTGTGCTTCCAGCTAACAATTTCCAATACCTGATAAATTCAATTAATATGGTATTATAAAGTAGTTGGTGTATGCCAGAGGCAGTTTATCAAACCAGTAACCATGCTAACATACTGCTGGCAGTGAATGGGGTTGCTGAACCCACTGCCAGACAAAGGAGATAAGAGCAAATTGTAAACTTCTTGCTGCTGTTTTCTAGCAATCACTACAGTGCGATTCTCATTATCTCTTGCATACCTAGTACTAAGACTTGCTACTAATTTTCAACCACTTGCTAACACCTAATTTAAACCTCTGCAAGAAACACTGGGGTATTGCAGTGTGTGATTAGTCATTTGACAGCCTGCAAAGTGGCAGGTGAATGCTGACAAGTTTGAGAATTAGGTATTCTCTAGGGATGTTGCTCATAAATGGAAGCAGGAAAAATTGGAGGCAAAAGTAATCTATAATGAGGATGCATGTACCTGAAATAGTCTAACCTTAGGCTATCTCCTTCTAACTATATGAAGACCTGAATGAAACTTTGTTCTGCTATGTTGACATGCAATTCTGGCCTATAGGTTTCAAAACCAGCACTTCTGCTGAGGTTAAGAACAATGATCTAGTTTAAACATGACCTGGCTAAAACAGTAAATTCAGATCCACAAAAAGCACATGTTGTGAATGTACCCTTTAAAAAATTGCAGAAAAGAGATAAATGAAAGATGAAAGCAGTGAGAACACAAGAATTATATTCTGAAATAAAACAAAGCTTTGTAGATATCTCAAACTTTTCTCCTTGGGCTAACATCAGAGACAACAGAATTGTTTTATAGAGTGTGATGAGAGAAACAAAGAAATACAAGGCAGTCTTAATAATTTTAATAATTTTATCAGGAGAAAAAGAACATTAATTACATCAAATGTGATTCATATCAATCTTGAATTCCATTTGTCTTTCTCTTCCCACTTCCAGAGAAGAATATAAGGTTTTGGCAGTAATAGGATTCAGGCTGAACAAGTGTAGCTGTATCTGCAAGTTGTATCCGAGCCTTTGGTTAGCAGGTGGAGTTCAGTATTTATAGCAGTAACATTTCCAGTGTGTGTGCATATATATTCTGGATGTCTTGAAAGCCTGGCCCTTTCTTTTTCCAGGCACATTATCAACTTTGTCAGTAATGGATCTGACTTGTTGACAGTATTTGGAACAAATTGAATTCAGCATGCTTTCAGCTTCAGCATTCAAGCCATATATATAATGTTTGTGGCACAGACATTTATCTCTTCATGTAGTAGCTGCTTAGTGAAGGAAGACAGTCAGGGAATCACCCACAGTTGTGAAGATGAATGTGGGTGTCTGCACCTCCAGCTCATTTCATAAGCAAGAATCATTCCATGCTCTACAGGCCAAGCCATCAGATTTCTCACTCTTTACAACTACATTTTGGCATTCTCCTGCTGAAAACTGTTTCCTAGATAAGGTGGTTTGGAATTTTTTTGCCTTTTTCTTTAATGAGATGAGAAAGATAAGAATAGCAAGCAGTGAAACTTTGATCTTGCAAAACTCATACCAGAACTTTTCCTTAGGCCAGTGGGGCCCAAATGTCGCTGTTGCTGAGACTGAAGTTTTTGGTACGATGAAGCCAATCTTACAGTTAGCTGCCACCAAAACTTTATGTTTCCTGTGTCCCTGCTCATTTTTTGCTTTAACACTTTTGCTCCTCTGAGTCTTCAGGGACCTAAAGCTGCAGGCAACTTACTGAGCAAATGGTAGCGGCTTAGCTGTCTGAACTGATTGCCCACAATTAACAGCAGCATAGCTCTAGCTTGAACACATGCTATCAGCAGTGTAGTATTTGTATTTTGTCTTCCTTATGTTATCTTATTTGCAAAAGCATTATTTCCCACATAGGAGTACTTCCATTTAAAATGTAGACTACCTACTGACTGTACTGATCAGTCAAAATTTCTGACACAAAGTACCATGCACAAAAACAGGAAAATTACTTCACATAGAAAATACAGAAACAGAGGTGCAAAAGTGAATGACAAATGTAGAAGTGGGGGAAGGTAGGACACCTTAAGTGGTAAAAGGAAAAAGGATCCTTGTTTGGAGGAAAGAAATACTAAAAGAGAAACAATGCAATTGAAAATGTTAAAATATACTATTAAAAAGGGAAAAGACCACAGGGAAAAAGACTGCTGAATGATATTAATGATATATTGGTTTATATTTTCCATTTTGGGTAAAATTAATTTAGCTTTGTGAAAAATATTTTCACAAAAGCCTCTTGTAAAACTTTGAAATATCCCCCTCAGCTCTGCAGAGCATAGTAACTTATAAACTCCATTGATTTGGTATGCTCTATCAATTGGCACTGTACTACCAACTAACCTATCTCCCTTGAGATTTATGTTGACATTTTAAAAGGTTGAGTAAACAACCTTCCACCTCTCAACTACAGTGGAAAAAGAAGTTACTTGCAAAATCTGCAGTCTGCAGGAGTTGGTAGGATTTGTAAATAATTTGAAGTCAATATATTACAAATCATTGCACTTGGAAATAAGCATCCTATTCTGTGCAGAGAGAATGTTTAGCTTCTTAGCAAAAACAAGCTTTTTAGCTGTGGGTGGTGTTCCACTACTAGACTATTTTTATAACTAGCTAATTTAGTTAACGTCACTTTAGAGGTATTTTAATGCATTATAGCTTTCCTTCTGAGAACCTTCAAAATTTGGATTTCTAGGAAGTAAGGAACCTGGGTTTGCACACCAAAGAGCAGAACAGATATCTTAATAATTTTTCCATAAACACTTTCTCTGAAAATAGGTTATTGTCTTGTTCCCTCAAACTCAGTAAGTGTCTGACAGATTTCTTAGAACAAGTGCAATGATGTTAGTTCGAAATGGGAAATGTTCATTTCATTAGCACCGTATCTTTCCACTACATCACAGTGTGTTGTGTGCGCAGGTCTCACCCCCCATTCATGTTGAATCATGATGCCATTATGACCATGGAGCATAAAGTGAGTTTAGGAAATGCAGCTTGTTTTGTGGTACCTCTCTGATACGGATTAGATCCTAGCTTTGGATATAGACCGTTCCAAGTCAGATGAAAGTTTGTCATTGAGCTAAAGCAGCCAGATATGGAACCACCTCATACTACTTCTGTCCCATGGCAGCTCAGTCGTGGATGAATATTCCCTAGGGAGCCAATTCTTGCCTCCCTTGGAGAGCCAGTTGAAGCTCAGTAGGAAGGGAGCAGATCAGGGTGTGTTTGAGCAGAGTCTCTTGCACAAATTTAAAGCAGATCTTCATCTGCTTCATTGGTTTGGTATCTGGCTGCAACTATCACAGCGGTTCTGCAGAGGAAGCACAGAGGTTTGTTTTTCAGATATATTCATTGTAATGAGGTGTTGAAATTGCAGTGAGGTCAGAAACCAGTTCACCAGAATCCAACAATGCTAGAGAAAATCAACCACAAACAGGTTTACAATGATAGCACATAGAGTGAAAATTAATATGTGCCTGTAAATAATTGCCTTCATGCCTCATTGCAAATGCAGTAGTTAAACATTTCTGTCTTGTGTGTAATTTCCTATTCACAGTTTGTGGGAAGTCATAAATGTAAAGAAAACAGGTTTGCGGTCCTTTTGTTGTTTTTTTGTTTTGTTTTTAAGTCTACTAATTTCAATTCACAAACGCCATGGGAGCCTGCAAGTCCAATTTTCTTTTCACAGTATTAATGAAAACTAGGCACTGAAAATAGTTGGATTTTTCCCCCTAAATTTTAAGCCACTCAGAAATACAGTCAAGAATAATAACTTTCTAATCCATTATTACACAATGTAAAACTGTGCTCAATTGCTATTATTTCATGCAGAGTTTTTTGTAAGTGGCTTTTAAAAATCAGTCTCTTCTAAGCTGCTCTTTGAAGCAATCCTAAAAGGCTGGTGTGCTGTGTTGAGAGGAATAGCTGGGCATCAGAGAAGTTGTTTTAAGAAGGCATCATTGCACTAACCACAAGATTACTTTTGTTTCCTCTCACTGTTGAGCATATTTTCTGATTTTGTCTTGTCAAACTAAACTCAACTTATTGTTTCAATAAATAGATGGGTTCAGGATTGGGTTTTTTTTTTAGATGATTTTTTATTCTTAAAAACTAGAGTAATTTTTAAATGACATTTAATCTTAACATTCACCTATAAGGTATTTCACTTCTCATTTATAGTAAGAAACTTTGTCTAGGATGAAGTTAATATCTTTTTTATGCTGCAGGCATTAGCAGTGACTGCAATTAAGTAGCAGGCAAGGTTATCCATAGACCTACCTCTGCTCTTGTGCCAGGAAGCAATTACTCCACCTGCTTTAGCTACCAAGGTGTTGGGAAGAAAACTGCATTGTGTTTCCCCAAGAGTTGGGAAGCAAAGAGTAAAATCTTATAATCTTCACTTGCTCACTTGCAATAACTCCTGTCTTCCATGGGGAAAAATGGAATTCAGGGAAATTCCCCTTGGGTACTCCAGTCATAGTCAAACAAAGGTCTTGCTTACATAGAAGGCAGCTGTTTCAGCAATGTTATGGATGGGAATTTATTTATTTATATAGATTTCAGAAGAATTTTAAGCCAGCCTTCTTTCAGTGGCCCTTTCTCTGTCTCAGAATAGGACACCTGCTTTAGTGTGTACTCCGTTAGTTGTCCCTACCAAAAATGCTCACAGACAAACCCATGTGCTATGTAAAACCTTCCTGTTTCCGCTGCCTTAATTTATCTTGAGAGGCCCTGCTAGGTTAAATGCATATTTTAATATAAATAGAAGAAAAATCATAAGAAGTCCTTTTCCTTACTGTACTGCTCCTTTTACAGAAGTCCGAACAAATGTAACAACAGATGCTTTGAAATGGTATAGTTTAAATAACGTTAATGTAGTGGTTGGATATTTCTCAGACAGATGGGATAAATGAGATAATTGCGAAAACATTCTTAAAATAAAAGGAAGCCATCAGGTGAAAGGCAGGAGTTCAGGTAACATTGAAAAATATACCTTAATTTTTTTTAAAAATGTTTTCCTCTGAGCAAGCTGTTAAGTGTCATTAAGTAGACGTTAATTGTAAAATTAGTTGATGGTATTTGGCCCAAATGACTGTATTTCAAAGAAAAGGAGCAGCTGTCAGTCCATCAGGTATTGACAGAGTTTATTCAGTTCCTTCTATTATTTCTCAGACAGAAATTAATTTCCTGGAATCACATACAGTAAGATAAGACACTGTCTCATTTCCATTCACTATGGAAATACTCAGTCTTTGTTCTGCAACAATGCATTGTCTCTTGTAAAACAATAAATTACACCCTACATGTAAAAGAATTTTCATTTTCTACAATAGCTACAATGAAGAAACAGATCTAAACCAGTCACTGACTACTTTGGAACAGACCACCTTTCTTAGTAGGGTGGCATCTACCCTGAAATGATGAAAAAATCTTAAAGCATTCTGGACTGAAACTTCAAGATCTCTTGTGTAGTCATAGAAAATATCAATTTGTACTAACTCATAACAACTAGAAACTTTCAAAGGGAGGAAAAAAATGTTAAAATATACTATTTTGTATGAATTACAGGCATTCTTTTGTGTCTTACCACTGCCTCTTCTTTCAGGCAAATAAAATGTCAACTTCTTTAAATCTATTTGGGATAACTGCCAGAAAGTGGTGTTTCAGCAGTAAGAAGACAAATCATCAATAAATAAATGAAAAGTAATACCAATATGGGGAAGTAAATTATTTCTTTTGGGGGTTTTTGGCTTTTTTACTATGTTTATTGTCCATAGGCCATTTGTAGATGTCTAGCTGGTGGATATTTTCAATTTTGGTTGTCCAAACCTGTTGCAATTTTTTAACCAGTGTTGATAGTTTGGCTGGCATTACCTTTAATGCAGCATCCTTAAAATCACCATCTTCCTTTTGTCTTCACAGTGCAAGAAAACCCAAATGTGACTATGGGGCATAGTGTGTTTTGTGGATTTTGAGCAAGACACTTGTCTAATACACGTCAATAAAATGCTACCTGTAGACAAGGCCTGATAAAGCTAACATTATGAATATATTGTAAAACTACTGTTTAATAGTACTCTTAGTTAACATATTTTAGTGATTGAATTTTTAGCCATGCATAATGATTTAAAATGCAGTTTCTATAAGCCAGCCTGGATGCTTAATGAGAGTGTTCCGCACTGCCTGGTGGGAAACCCTTGCACACTCATTACTTTTGCTCTCCTGAGCTCTGCCAAGGCTCTCAGTGCTGAGGGTGCACAGCCTCTCGGAAGTTTGGAAATGCTGGTGTAATCAAAGGAATATTGCACAGAGCCAGGTCACTTCATTTCTGTTCGTGACACTTGCTAAGTTAGAGAAGATCCATCTCAGGTATTGCCACTTAAAGCGATTCTATACAAAGATATGCCTTTCATCCTGCTGCAAAATGCAATAAAGAAAGGAGATCATGGGAAATGCATGAGCATTGTGTGTGCTGTGAGCATTTAAACTAGAAATTCCTCCTGGAATTAGGGTTTCATCTCATATGGCTGTGCAAGGGGACAAAATGTGCTAGACAACACAATAGTTCCTATCAAGAAGACTTCACTGTGTGAAGACATAGGTCAGTTCAATTCATATCACAACTGAAAAGACCAAAGTCTGACCTGAGGAGTGGGTTCTTAGGAGGCTGAGTCCTTGCTCTGTGCAGGTTGAGAGGTTTCCTTGGGGCAAAAAGCATTGCTTGAAGGAATGTCTGATAATAGCATCAGTGATGAAAACAGGGAATGGGGAAAGTTGAATGAAAAAGTGCTCCCAAGTGTAGCCGTATTCAAGGAGGATTCTGAATTAGAAAGGAGAAGGTAGGGTTTGACAACTTTCTGAAAGTAATAAAAGTAAACATAATCAATGGGGGGGGGGGGGGGAAAGAAAATATTATGAGGAAAGGAGAAACTGAGGGCAGAGGAAAGGAGAAACTGAGGGAAGTGTAAAGGAGTGCTGAGGATACCTTATTTGTAGCCAACTTATTGACTGCTATGAAACATTTTCATTATTTCCCCCATTCTGTTTGTCTTACCATCACTGTGTTCTCAATAAATACTGTAGTGTCACTTTTTGGTCCTTACAGAAGGAGGGAAAGAGAGAGAGAGGGAGGATAGAAGGAAATCCTTTCCTCTGAGATGTCCATGTTCTTGCATACAAATTGTGGCACACTGGTTATTTCAGATTATTTAGGCATTCTTTGCTTAATAACACATTTGGAAAAACTACACCTTTGAAGGCTAAAATGAGTTGTTTCCTGCTGTCTTTTTCCTTGTTTAAAAGACTGTTTTCTTGTGCTGATGGACATGAAAATGGAAGGAGCTGCAAACCGAACTGGTTTTGAACTGTTAGAGTTTGGGTACATTGAGAGGCAGTCCTGACCCAGTGAGTGCAATTAGAAAGATGCATGACTGTAGCAGGTAGATATGAATAACTCATCAATGTGTAAACTCAATGATAACCTCTCCCTTATTTCATTATCTACCTACAGCAAATCCTACCAGGGCAGGAGGAGGAAGGGAGTACCCTGGCTCATCCGAGGTGATTCGTGAATCCAGCAGCACAACAGGCATGGTGGTTGGGATCGTGGCAGCAGCAGCGCTGTGTATCCTCATTCTCCTGTATGCCATGTACAAGTACAGGAATCGAGATGAAGGATCGTATCACGTAGATGAGAGTCGAAACTACATCAGTAACTCAGCACAATCCAATGGGGCTGTGATCAAGGAAAAACAGCCCAACAGCGCTAAAAGTTCCAACAAAAACAAGAAAAATAAGGATAAGGAGTACTATGTCTGATCTCAACATCTAAAAGAACGCTTGTATAGAAATAGTCTTCATTTTATCTGAGACATAATACAAACTTATTTACTTTACTTTTTATGAAGCACATTCAAAAACAAACAAAAAAGACAGGGAATGCAATCAGAAAGGAAAGACTGTTTTTAAAAACAAGCATTTCATGCTCTTGTTTTTCAGAAACAGGAGCTGATAAATTCCCTAACATCCACAATGTTTTCATTCACTCTGCCTGTCTTTATGTTGCTGGAACGTTTCTGAAAGACAATGATGACACCACGCATTCATAAAGCAAGGAGTATTACTACAACATCAAGGCACAATATGAAACAAAACAAATTTAAAAAAAAAAAAAAAACAAAACAGGAAAAAAAAAACAGAAAAAAAGAAGCTACCTATGATTCTGGATTTAGCCAAAGTGCTAGCGCTTTCTTGAGAAGTAAGTTAGTCTTATTGTCAGAGAAGACTGTCATTATATATGGTGACTCAACAAGCAAACATAGTTTGCCGTCTGGTGCAGTGAAGCAGTGATTGGAAACTTCCATTTGAAACAAAGTGCTGGCTTTTCTGAAGACTTATGTAGAAATACTTTCAAAAAGCCCCTTTCTGGTTGTGAGGAAAATAGTACGGAGGCCTTATTTTCAAAAACAAAAACAAAAATCTGGAATATAAGGCACATTTCCACAAATTAAAAAATCTAAAACAAGAGGGCATAGATGCCATCATTGGGAAATTTTCATGCACGCTTAACATGTTATTACATATGTTTATATAAAAACACATCTATATGTGCTTTCTGGACTGTGATAAGTGATGTTTTATAGCCTGTTGTATAGAAAATGCAAACTATATCTGCTCTTCAGCCATTTTTGGTAAACTCAATGTTATAAGTGTTGCTAGGTATAGAGAGTTTTATGACATCTGGAGCAACAGACATACTTCAGTTTTTTTGCAGCCATTATAAATTGTCCCAGACTTTTTCCCCTTTTTTATTTTTAATTTACAGTGTAGTGGTTATACTAAGGGGGATGTGTATGAATGTATATAAGAGTCAGCTAATTTTTTTTCTTACTTGTACAGCCTCTATTACGTTGCAATTAAGTTTCAGTAGTTTGTATGAAAGATGTGGACTAGAAAGCAAAAATATATCTACTGTAATTTGTCTTCTCCCTCCTATCCCCATCTCTTGCTCCTGATATGCATCAATGAAGTTGATCAGAATGGCCAATTTTCCTAGAAATAACATACATTAATTAGCTAAATATTTAGTGACTTAAACTGGCCTTTGGCTTCCAGTCAAAGCTTCACTATTGGAGAGCATGGTTTGCCTTACAGAAACCTTGTTCTTAGAAATTATGAGAATGATGAGTTTCTTGAGAATCTTAGGAAGTATCATATAGTGTTTATCTGGCATTTAGTATGACAGCTACTAAAGCACTGAGTTGTAAAAGATCTTAAAATATCCGTTGTAATTATCCAGGCTGATTCGACTGCAGAATTTATCCCTTTCTCCCAAAACGAAATAGTCTTGAGGTACGTGATAGTATTTTTAATGGTGGGCATTTTGACACATAAAAAAGTATTTTTAGCTAAGTTGATTGTGTAGTATTGCAGGACATCATAACCAGACAAGTTCATTGCGTTTTACAGGGACACACTTTATCTTGCATATATAAAACATTAATGCATTTTAGTTAAACATATTAAATATAATGCTGTAATTTACATATTAAGTTTGGGGTTTTCTAATAATAGCTCATTAGTTTCACAGCAATAAATCATAGCATAACATTTTATTTACATGGAATTTTGAAGGGAATACTTTAGAAGAAAGATGATAGTTCAATAGAAATCAACCAAATCATCAGAAGGCCTCCTGGGTAGGATATATGTATTCATACTTTATAGACAGGAAGAAGGAATTTAAAAATACTTTGAACAGGAGACACAAAACATTTTGTTGTGTGTTACTCACTGCAGCCGATGAAAAAAAAAGTTGGAAACTGGTACAGCTATCTATCTGGGAGTCAAAGCACTTTAAAAATACATGTAGCTGACATGAAAACACCTCTCTTGAAGTTTGCCAACTGCATCAAGGTGTGTCATGTTGCATTTCTAAAACAATTTTTTATTTTCATTAGCATTTGCACAAAAATGGGTACAAGTTCACAAAATCCATCTGATGTTAATTTCTTAGATTATGTGGCATTCACAGTTTCTCCCACCTTTACAAGACAGCTGTACTCAGGGAATAGCAGGGGCAGGTATACCGGAGGTCATGGCTGGAAGCAAGAGACTTCAGCTGGAGAGGGGAAAGAAGAAGTTGAAAGCCAGGTGGTGTTCAGATTTCAGTGGTTGAAAATACATAGAAGAAAAAGAATAATCTGTTGACAGGAGACTGGATATGACAGAATATAGTTTGGGCAAGATGAAATGGTCTTTTCTGCTTGGTATTGATTGCATTAATAATATAACATTGTCAGGCCAACTTCCAGGCAGTTTGGTAGGTCAATCTTTAACTAAATCCATACATCAAGGAAAAAAGATCTGCTACTATTATAATAAGAAAATACAATTTTAACACTGTTTCTGAAGGTTCTCCTTTTTCCTCGTTAATTTCATGATTTAACAAAAAACAATTATGGATGTATCAGAAGTGCCAGCAAGTCAGTGGATTTAAAATTCCTTTTTGTTTAAAAACAGCAGCAACAACAAACAGACATAAACCAACTACCTAACATGAAATTGGATCCTTTGTAATAACCTAATTTGTTTGACTGAGATGGCTTCATTTCTATGACTGTATTGTGTTGCCTTTTTTAACAAAACACTAAATAACATGTGAAACTTTCAACCCTAAGACATCAAAGAGAGGCCCAATGCCCCTAACCTTATAGTGCTTTCTGTGATAGATATTTACAATTTTTTTATTTGTTGCAAGGCCAATTTATTCATTATTGGAAATGCTAAGCAAGTGGAATTTACTGTTTTGTTAATAAAAATGTTTCTTAATACAAATTGCTGGCTTGTTTCTTCTGTTACTCTTAGATCAGGAGTACCTGTTCGTCTTGAAGCTGTGAAAAAAACTGGTACCTTGGTATGAAGTTGCAGACATTCATGTCAGGAAAGAGTGAAGGCAGAGCCATTTTGTGCACTTAATGAAAACCTTCCTACAAGTTTGCATTCAACTGGCCCAGTTAGAAAAGTAAAAATTACATCAATGCATTGTTTGTTTTTGCACAGACTTGCTTAATTTGAAATTTTCTAGCTTCAAATAATTAAAACTTGATGTTCCCCTCCCCATATAAATACATATATATATATATATATATATGAAAAAAGATATCTCTTCTTTTTCTGTCACTTTTTGATTTCTATGGTGGAAATAAGGTGGACAAGGGTAAGGTAATGGGATTAAAAGTTAAAACTGAAAATATTTTTCTTGTCTAGAAGATGGTTTAAGAAGTAATGGGAAAAGGAATGTATTTCAGGTCCTTAAAAACATTCCTAGATAATAATTACAAAATCTCAACCACAGCTAATCCATTATATGAGTGCTTTTCTACTTAGCATGACATTTAAATTCATGGGTAACTTCAAGCAAACATCTAATCCTATTGATTTAAGCAAGTGTCTAAATTTGCCTAAATGTGTTGCTGAATGGGGATGAAGCTAAGCTTTTGGATCTAAACTCCAAATAGAATTTAACTATGTATCTTCTTAAATCACACATCAGTAGCTCTTTGACTTCAATAAGATTTATTCATCTGCTTAATTACATAGAGACTGAAGGAATTTAGACAATTTAAGTTGCAGAATATCTGGAGAGAATAGCCCCTGTTTTCCATTGGTATAAAACAATTTAAAAGTTCTAAACTGCTTTATACTGGGATTAGGTCTTGCATGTGTATGCTTAAATAAATACTGAAGGTTTCATTTAGAAAAATGCTTTATACACATTTAAATGAACTATAAGTGATTTTTGTTCTACTACTGCAAAGAAACAGGACAAAACCCCCCACATTTAATTATAAACTTTTTAATTTGTCACTGTATTTGTTCATTTTTTTAATTATATCTGTACTGTGCTCTCCCTTTTACCAAAACCGTAATGGCCTGTCAGTACCTGCATAATCCATCATCACGTAATCTCTGTAAGTAGTGTCATTGTCCTCCATCATCAGTCATTACTGTGGCCAAGTAGCCAAAAAGACTTCACAAGATGATGAAAAGAGGTAAATGCCCCTGAATGCAACTTAGTACAAGGGAAACAGAGCACATACATAGTCTGTAAATGACAATTGTGTTTGTTAATTCCTCCAACATGATTTCTTTATAGCTCAACACAACAGTTTTAAATCAGATTTCTGCGTCTAATTTTCATAAGGATTATAGAAATTTGCTTCTAAATTCAGTACAGTCCCGTTTAGAGGCACTTGGAAGTGTCATGGTGGATCAGCCATATTTGTCAGTAAAATTTTATTTGGAATGCAGACTTTCTGCTTTATTTTAATGCCCCCACTTTGTTACAGTCTGTAAGTATTTCATTGTTAAAATACTCCGACCCTCATGGAAGTGAGGAGAAAGACAAATTCACATTGCATTTAATTCATTATAAAATGAGGAATTCTTGGGGATGATAAAACTGCTTTCCTACCAGGCTCTGATTTGTCTAGATGGTCTGCTCCTGCTTTAGTTGGTCATTGCTCTTCATGAAATGAGAAGCATCCCCCCATGGGTTAAGCACTGAGCTAGAAGTTCTGGAGAAGAAAAAAAAAAAGTAAATTGCACTGGTCAGCTCAGTTTTGTGAGGTGCAGGGACAGAACTCACCCAGTGCTTTACCTGCTTCCTTTGAAGGCTTCTTTCTACTGAAGGTCTTTGACAAAATTCAACCATCAACTCTGACATTGGAAAAAAAAAACAACCCGACCCCTCGCCTATCACAGTCACTCACTATTGTACAAATAACTTCATTTCTTACAATAATAGAATCATAGAATATCCTGAGGTGGAAGGAACACACAGGGATTGAGTCCTAACTCCTGATGCTGCACAAGAGACCCCCAAAATCACACCAAGTGCCTAAGAGCATTGCACAAATGCTCCTTGAACTCTGTCAGGCTTGGTGTTGTGACCACTTCCCTGGGGAGCCTGTTCCAGTGCCCAGCCACCCTCTGGGTGAAGAACTTTTTCCTGAGACCTATGCTGAACCTCCCCTGACATACCTTCATGCCATTCCCTTGGATCCTATTTCTGGTCACCAGAGAGAAGAGATTGGTGCCTGCCCTTCTTCTTCCCCTTGTGAGGAAGCTGTAGACCACTATGTTCAGAACACATACGTTTCCATATGACCTTGCTCCTCCAGTGGAGCTGAATTGTGGATGACTTTGTTTTTTTCTTAAAGAAAAAAGAAGGTGACATAAAGGGTAGAGTTATTTCAAAGCTTGTGGGATTCTCAGTGGGTAAATTGCCTTTAAGGACAGTAATTTCATGCTGGCATACACTTGAGAGGTTTGGAAACCCAGGCCAGTAATCCTCAACAACATCCTTTTGGTAAACAATAAAGAGCTCATTTGTCAGCAAGCACAAGGACCAACAGCAAGGCTATCAAAATGTGAATGTGTCAGTCAGGTTGTAGCAAGTAACACAGGAAAATGAAATTTGGGCAGCTAAAAATAACTGCTGGTGCATTGGCCAGACTCACATGGGTGAGTCCAATTACAGGCTAGTAAGCATTTATAGGATAATAAATGTCAAAACACTTCTATTGGTCATAGTTTGGGATGCAGCTGACAGAACACAGGCATGGGCTGCATGGCCACATAGGCATTTCCAGGACCAGGGGACAGAATGCTGTTCAGGCACTCTCCAGTCTGGAGGATTGGGCAGGCTTTACACAAACAGCTGGTGCACAACAGCCAATTGGCTGTTTCCAGATAAAGCTTCCTTTTCTCTTTGAAATTAAAGTACATTTTCTAGGAAAAGTACAGCAGATTTCTTTGTGAGACACACTAAGTGGCTCCCAAAACATGTCACAACACAGCCAGCACCATGTGACATGGCTGCAGGTACAGTTGAGAAACCTCCACCCTGTTCAGCAGAGGCTCAGCCTCAGGATCCACTGGGGATGGGAAGGTGTGAGGAAGGCAGACATAAAAGCTGCAGGCTCTGGTCTGGTGTGACTGCAGAAATGGGGGAAAATTCAGCTATGAGGGTCTCACAGCCATGACTAGTTGGGGAACTCACCCCAAGGTTCATGGCTTGGCAAAGCTGGAGCAGGCACAGCTTTTCCTTAGTTACCACAGGCCTCAAAGGACAAAAAACATTTCTCAAAAGGGTGGTAGAATAGAGAGTTTAGGAATTTCATCAGGATTTACTTCAGCTTTACCCGCCTGTACTTCACACCAGAGAAGAGAAGCTCAGGCCTCCTGCACCTGGGGAAGGAAACCAAGCAGCAAAAACCTCCTACAAGCCTTAAACTCACTCCATAGCAGTATGAGGATCCTGAACTTTCTGAGACACCAGATTTCAAAAGCTGGGACTAGAAAATTGGCTGAGGATAAGATCCAACAACACACTCCCTTACACCATATGGAAAAGAGACAAGTTTCAGCAAAAGGAGATATAAAAAATCTTAAAGAAGAAAATAACAATACAAACAAACCTTCCTAGGAAATCCTGCCCCCACATGCCACTGTCTTCTACTCAGCTTCTCAGGATCACAGGTGGACTTAATTCCTTTTTGATTACACCTGGAGAGGCTTGTTACATCAGTCCACCTGGCAGAAGGGTTGTTGTGCTGGCAAGCGCAGAGCTTGCTCTAGTTATTGCACCCTTCACTCCGTGTGTGAGCTAATTGTACAGGGATTTTCCTTTAGATTCAGGCACTGCTGGCAACCAATAAAATTAAGGGTATTTACTGACTTTTATTTGATTTATGAAGAGGTCCAAGATGAGGAACTTCAGTGAGAGGAAAAAAAATCGAAAAACCCAAGGAGGGTTGTCTCATGCCGACCAGCAAGTCTCCATATGATAAGCAGAAGAATTTCAGGTAATTAATTCAAATCTTGGTTTTGTTGACTGGTGGTACTTGGGAAAGGCAAGTCTATGCTCAGCTCTTCTGAAAGCTAAATTTGTTTGGGAGCTCATTTATACCTGTCTTCAGGCTCTTTTTAGAGAAGTTTTTCAAAATGTTGATAGCACAAATATAACAGTCATTACCTAAACCAGTTTCTTATCTATTTTAAGAGTTTTGTCTAAGGATTGCAGCATTTGACTCATAAGTTATAGTACCTCTGCACTAGCAAATACAGCCTGGTAAGAATAAATTTATAAAGCATGGCAGTTGATGCTGCGGACCTGACCTCCATATGGTGTCTTGGGATTTTCTTTGAACTGGTTGTAGTCTCATTCCCCACATTGAGTGCCAATTAGTGGTTAGGTGGCATTAGGTGTGTTCATGCTGCTCATCTTATTTAATCTGCAAAGTGTCCAGTCCTTCATGCAGTGTGCTCTGTAAAGTTAATTGTAGTAAATGGGAACAGCTGGAGCTCCTTCAGAACTGTACTCCTGATCTTAAATAAAACTTTAATGCGGAAACAGCCTTTGGGCATTGCTATATTCCAGTGTGCTCGCAACAATTCACTGTAAGAAAAGTAGGATGTTTTTAGCATGGAGTACTCACCCCCAACTGAAAACTGCTGTTAGACGTAAAACCTTCCTCATATTTTTACATGGCTTGGTGTCTTTGCAATTCTGGCCCTCATATTCCTCTTTGACCACCACCCCTGCTACCTAGCATCCCCTCGACCCTTTTCAATAAACTTAAAGAAATAATGGTTTAAAGGACTTGGGGTTTTTGAATAGGTTGAGGTAAATATGGAAGTATTTTTGGATAGTCACTGTATGAGGAAGCCACATTACCAACACTGAAATCACCAACTTTGTGCACAATTGTAACTTGTAGAACCATTCTGTAAGCAAAACTGGAGCTACTGGAGGAGGTGAAGTGAAAAAAATGGCTGGGGCAGAGCTGGGTTTGGCCACTGTTCAGGGACAGAAGCACACTGAACAACCACAGTCTTCACAAAACTCCACATCCAGATTTTGCAAGACAGATCTCCTTTTGAATTATGTTTTGACAGTCATCTCTAACCTAGTTCTCACCAAACTAAACTCTTTCCTATATGGGAATTAATCGCAGTAAGTTTCCCAATTTAGTCAGTATTAAAAATATCATGAGAAACCACAAGAGACTGGGCTACATTTTGAGATCTTTGCTGGTATCTTCTGCAGACAGGAAAGCTGCCATTTCCATTAAGATTGAAATTTCATTGCTGCTTTTAACTACAGAATGATTACGCTTCCCTCTAGCACACTGCATATTATTATGAACACTTCATACAAGTATTTTGAATAGCCATCATTAATTTTTTTAGATTTCTAAGTGTCAGGCATCAAAGACTGATGATATAGACCGATGCTAAAGATTTTTAGATTTGAATTCTTGTAAATGACCATATTTGTGTTTAAGTGGCTGTTTATAAGTTTTGCCTAAGTTCCAAAAATCATCTTGACGAGTCTATTTTTATTAGTGCATTTTGTCAAAAGTTGATTGCTAATTATAGAAAGAAACATTCTCTGTTCAGAAACTGTTTTAACTTGGGACCAGTTCAATACAGGAAGAGGAATATGAATTTAGAGGTTTTTAGACATACTGAGGTTTTGCTATTATCTAAGCTAATTTAGAATTTTAGAGGCTTTAAATTCCAAAATTAACTTGGAATTGTTGTTCATCTGATTCTTGATGGGCGTTACCACACATCCTAGGTGAAGGTTTCAGTGTTTATGAGTAAAGTTGTAGCAATAGTGTGGTGCATGATCTCATATGTTTCTGGAAGGCAGCTTTGCCAGACCTGCATGTGAGCACAGTCTTTGCCTGTTACAGTGCTCTGCTCCCCACATGAAAACTTTCAGTGATTACCCATCTGTGGGAACCATTGCACAGACACTGCTGCACACCAGCGAAGTCTTCTGCTCAAAAGCCAAACTTGGCATTAATAGGTACTCTGAGGCAAAATGCACGTTAAGTTCAGTGGGAGGAGGTATTTCTTCCTTAGTACACAGAACTTCAAATAAATCGGTATGTTAGAAAATGCTACAGAGAGCTGATGGAGGGCAAGGATATGTCTCTGAACAAACACACTGAATACAGAAATTATTCTGAATATAGAAAAGCCAGTCCAAAGACCCTAAAACCTCTGTGAAAGTCCTGAAGTTACAGCAGTAAATAATGCAGCATAACAAAATGGGGACTGTACCAACAGGACAGTTCGATTTTCAAAATTGGTTTCAAAAACTGTGCAGATGCTATGTAGTAATGAAATTCAGAAGTGGAACTTTGTGATAATAGGATGGAACAGCAAAATGATGGACTACAGCCATAGTAGTTACAATTTCCTGGGGAAATAAAGAGGAAAGAAAAAGAAGGAAAAGCACCAAACACATCTGAACATCCCTGATCAGCAATGAGATTTTTCTTTTGCTGTACCCTCATAAGCCCCTCTGTAAGTAATCTGTAAGCATTTAGGGGATGTGTGCAGTGTTCTGTTATGACTGCTAGGCAGGGAGCTAACACAGCCTAGGATTTGTGGTAGGCCTAAGCTCAGTGCAGGTTAGGTGATTCAGCAGCTGCCCAGCTTCCCTCACAGCTGTGATGCTGCAGACACAGCCATCCTAAGCTGGCAAGTGTCACATCAGCTTGGTATCTCTGTGCAAGCTGCAGTGCAGGCACTCGTGTCTCATTGCCAGACAGGAGATGCACCAGGCCTGCCTGACCTGGCCTGTGGGATGTGGTGAGGGGTATGAGAACCTGCCAAAGGGAGAAAGACCAAAGTCCTCTGATAGCAATGACAAAGTGCTAACAATTTCATTCCTATGGGACATGTTCCCTCTCCACTGCAGGGTGATGCTGAGGCTCCATTTGAATTTGATTCATGATGTCTCATCTTCCTTCAGATGCTTACTGAACACTGTCAGCTGGAACTTCTTCAGCGAACAGTCACATTTCTTTACTACTCCCACTATCATCCACCGGGAATTTCTGAAATCGGAGAAGTGCTTGTATCACTGCATATGCTTTTCCCTTTTCCCTTATGAGCTTTTTTTTTTTTTTTTTTTGCTTTGAATGTTTTTCTAAGGCTAGGAAAGAACAATCAAATGATAATCAATTTTGAGTTAAGTCATAATCATCTTTCAAACTCTTATATGATGCAAACAGGTTTCAAATAATTGAGCATCAGAATGGTCGAGTTTTAAATTAATTTGGGAAAATGTACACTAAACACCCATTAAAAAAACAAAGCCAACAAGAAACCCATTAATGCTGTCCAGTGATTCTTTCTGTTACTACAATGGTGTCCATTCCAAGTGCTCAAAGTACATGAACCAGACTGCTTTAATTACAATAACAGTATTTACAACATGTGAAATGTTGCTGAGTAGGGGAGAGTCACTTCTTCCAGGCTTTTTGCCCTAGTTTAAATTCAGTAATTGTCTAGATTGTATTTCCCCAGCATATTGTTGAGTATTGTTGAGTATTATTGAGTATGATTCCGCCATTTAGAGAGCATTTCGTTTCCTAATATACCTATACCCATGTAAGGATAATTGTGGAAAGAAATTATAATTTCTAAAGTATCTACTGCTCGGACTGATCTTGCCTGTATTAGCATGTGTCTGTCTAAGCACATACACAACCACCTGTGCATACAAGTATAATTCTCACCATGCTGGTATGTTCAGTGGGAGAAAGGAAGGTGACAACCACACTATAGTAAGTAGTAGCTACTTAAAACTTAAATTTGAATTTGCAAGTTTCAAGAATAGGTGTCTTTTTTATTATATAATTTTCCAGTGTATTCAGTAGTAAATGAAAGTAGGAATGAAAGGAAGATGTTCTTGATTAACAAGACTCCTGGTACAAGCAAATATTTTTATCCTCCACTGGACTGTTACCAAACATTGGAACCACAGCAGAGGAAGACAGGACTGTGTCAGGGTGGGCCAGAATATGTTTCTTCTGGTCAGCCCACAGGTATATAACAGCCAATGCAACTTCACAGAAGTTAATTGCTCAGAGTCATTTTATGTCAGCATAACTCTGTAGACTTCATTATAATTTTTTTGTGATTGCAACAACATGAAACTGAGCCCAGCAGCATATGTCTGTGACACTGGGATTTAAAGTTTAGACCTTCCTTCAACTTCATGCAATGGAGAAAATCCTGCTTTCTCATTTTTTTTTTATTGCAGAGGGAACATTATATTTCCATTGTTACAGAACTGCAACACAGATAATGCTGGATATAATCAAAGGGTCTTTTATCTTCTTTTTTTTTTTTTTCTTATTATAAAAATCAGCAGTTCTGCAGCACTGATTCCTGGAGGTATATAGCACTACTTGGTTACTACAGCAACAGACAGCACCGACAGTACCAAGTTACAGATGAACTGGGTCCTTTTGCAAGACCAGATCAGAACTAAAATGGTTGTGATAAATCTGCTGTATGTAAAGTTGGTGGGATTAAAATGTTAAAAGGACAAATATAATATAGGAAAGTACTTTATTTTACAAAGAAGCTTTTGCAGTGCTATACAACCAGTCAAATCAAAACAGGTGGGAGTACATACCAAATCTTCAGCAATTAAATCAGTCATTCTAGTTTCGTTTTGCCCTGTTCCACAAAGGTTTGCCCCACCTCTTGTTTAGGGACTTAGGCAGATTTCTAAGCAGGGGGTAGCTGGTAACTATTCTCAAACTAGTAGAAAGGGCTGTGCCTAAGGGAAGGACAGAAATTTCCAACAGTCTGGGTGTAAAAAAAGGTAATGTAAACTGCATTATCTTGGATCAACTGCTTTTTGCCAAATCAGACTTGCTCTGCTTTTTTCTCCACCTCCTGTGGGAGTAAAAGACACAAGGTACATAGGGGAAAGAGGGCAATCTCGCCTTTCTTTTTCCTCCTGACCCTTTGTTCTTCCTTCTTTCTCTGTGAAAGACACAGGCTGTCTATTCCTGCTAAAGCATCCTCAAAATAAATACTAGATTTTTTTCAAACCCTGAGTCCCTACAAACCCCTTAAAGCAGTCCAGCTTTCCAAAGCATACAGTGATGTGAGCTATTATGTGCTGAGCTCTTTAGAAAGGCTGACTGTAAGTTGTATTTACTAGGACCCAGTCCGTGCTAGTGTTTGGGATGCAGAAACACTTTCATAAATTGTGCCAACACATTTTCTAGCAGAGAAGCTGCTTATACTGGGCACAATGTGCCTGTGGCAAGAGAGGTTAGAAAGAAATGAGGGATAAAATAACAAGCACAGAGTGTTATGTTAGTGTAACTATATCTAATATAGCTCCAATTGCTGATATTGGGGCTTCTTCTTTCCTTCTGTCTTCTTCTGTACAGGGTGAGAAAGGAGTGTATCCCTAGAACAATTCTGCTGTCAGTGACGGTTTCACATTGGCTTTGCCTAATCAAAAGCAGATGAAAGCTAGTAGAGCAGCTATGAAGAACCAAATTACTGAAGTACAATGCCAGTCTGTGTTGGAGTAAGGCCATAGGATGAGATTGAGTTCCAGAAGCTCTTTAAAGCTATTATGTATTAACTGAGCCACTGTATCTACATGTATGCATGCTCTGAGATTGCCTGGAGAGCTGTGTGTATTAGCTTGAGCAATAATGAATGAGGTTGAGGCTCATGCATTTCGCCTTGACTTCAGGGGGTAAAAAAAAAAAAACTGTGATGGAGAATGATGTCAGCTGAGGAGATTGGTGGTAACTTGTTAAGCCATTCTGACTCATCTATGTTAAATCTTCTGCCTGTACCCTCAGCTGCAGTTAACTAGACTTTTAGGCAGATAAAGAAAAAAATGCAGAGGCTGAGAAAAAAAAACTAGCTCTCCAAACACACTTAGCTACTCAAAAATATGCCTGGAAAAAATGCTCAGTTAAGAGAGACACCTAAATAATTCACCAACTTTTTAAAGTTTTACACTCTATGTCATTGATTTCTGACTCTAGCATATTCATCATTATATGGCATGTTATTGAATTACTGACTCTTGCCAAACTGAAACAAACTAATCAATTCTTTATGTTCTTAAGAACAACAGAAAAACAGAAAGAGGCTGATCTCTCCATTATCCTAGTCAGACAGTTCAGCCGTGCTTTTCTCTTTTTTTTTAAGTGTTATAGAAAATCTCCTGTTTTCATTCAGGTGTCAGAGTACTGGCAAAGTCAAACCACCTTTCCATAGTTTAAGATCCTTCAAAAAATAGAAATAAACACAGAGATTCTTGGAAAGTAGAATAGGATTCATTTTACAGAAATTCACTGTATATTTAAATATCTCCATGATGAAAGTCTAATGTAGATTATTCTGTAGTCATCTGATAGAAACAAGCCCTTTCAGGGGGAAATATATACACCATTTTAGAGGTTTATGTTGAGAAAACCTAAATTCTGCTCTCCACTGCCTCTTGAGAGTCTAGATAGCTCACACAACAGAGTTTTTTTATTTCTTTGAATTAAAAAACACTGCTTAAATTGTGGTGAGACTTTGCATATAGTCATCATCTTCCATCTGAAAAGTCTTCCATGATTAACACATAACCCAAGCTGAAGAAGAAAGATAATTTGTCTCCTATTTTATTTGAGGCATACCCTGTCTTGCAGATACACTGATCAAAGGGGCACTCCCTAAATGAAAATGGTAGCCCTATGAAAGTCCTCAACTCCCTTGTCACCCTGTGTGACTAGAATGTGCTTCACTGGATATACTGCCTGATTTGATGGGGATCCTAAAGCCCCTCTCTGCACTGGTTCTTGTGGATCCCCCCCCTTCCCAAGTTCTAGTTCTTGGCCCCTTGTGGATCCTTTTACGCTCCAACTGTCCTTCCTCATTCACACTCCATCAGAGAGCTCTTGGTAGTGACTGAAGTTGGTGATGCTGCTGCCAGTGCAGAAAGAAACCATTTGATAGCTATGGAAAAGGAGTGCTTAAACCCAGAAAAAGTTGTCCATGCTGTGTCATTGCATTCTGGCTGAAGGAAGCCTTGTGCAGAGCTGGTCATCACATGCAAGTTTCCTGAGTCTTAATCTTAATTAAATTTTCCCCAATAAATACTGTTATGTACAGAACAATGGCCAGTCTTCAGAACAGTAGAGAGGCAATAAAAAAGCAAGTCTATTTCTTGTGCATGGGAATTATGAACACACATACAGCCTGTAATCCCAAGATTTATTTAAACTGGGAAGTTCATAAAGCCTTGATCAAAACAAACATAATTTCATTCATCGAGCAGCATCACTGGGATACGCTGAACTGCTATTTTTTTATGGCAGCATTTGGATTAAACATTCTGGTCTTGAAGATTTAGGATGTTAGAGAAGGGGGGAAAAAGCAGAGACAAGACCCAGTAGTATACAGAGTGCTGGATAGCTTTTTGTATTCTTCTCTTTCCCCCCTTTTTTTAAAGCTTCTTCCCTTTTGAGCTTAAAATATTAATGACTACAAGCTGTTCTGCATAAGAGGAAACCTGCAGATGGAAAACAATATAAATATGCTTATGTCAGTTATACCTTGCGCCATTTAGTAACTACTGTTTTAAACATACCCAGATTAAATGCACCTGCAATAAACATTTTTTTGTTATTTAGGGGTTTTTCAGTTGGTTTTAAGCATACCTGTGTTATAGAGAAACATTGGTTTTTTTAATGCTGTACATACCTCATTCACATCTTCGCATTATGTATTACTGTTCAGCTCTTAAAGAAGGAAAATGGATCAGATCTAGTGAAATGTACAGTTGCGGGGTAAATAAACATTTATTGTGCATTTCTTCCTCAAACTTTATGGACTGTTTCAATGTAATTAGTAGACAAGATAATTTTTAAGGTTTTGGTTTAAAAAAAAAAAAAAAAAACTTGACAGTTGCAAATAGCTCTTTTCAGAGAAAGATGAGAGTCATAATTTTTCTACAATGCCTTTCAATATTGAAATAGACTATGGAGGTCAGTGTATCCAGCATTTACTGGTAGCATAATATGATTAGTAACATCCTTTAAACTTCCATACATAAAAAGGCTAATGGGATAAGTGAATTCTCACAGTAGTTCCTGGAGGAGAAAGGTCTTAGGTCTCCTCTTCTAAATACAGAACACACAGTTCTAGTTTTGATTTCACAGTGGTATACGTGACCAGGTCATCTTTCTAGGGTAGCTCATTCTTTTCTCATTCAACACCCCTTGCCTGAATGGCCATTTCAAGCTCATTTGCCATTTCTGGATCTCCAAAAACTGAAGCTGTCTCCTCTCTTGCCTTAGCCACCTTGACCTCTCCTGTCCTTGTGTGACCCCCTGCATCTGCTCTTGTCCTAGTGCCCAGCCAGCACTGCCCAGTCGCGCCATGCTCCTGAAACTTTTGACATATAAGAACTGCAGTGAAACAACCAAGTGATGGTGCTCAGCAAAAAATACCTACCCAAAGAGTCCTAGAGATATGTATCTTTCCTCACTACTCCAGAGGATGTATCTGATTCAGCTGATGAAACTGCATAAGAACAAATGAGCTCACCGAATTTTGAGACCAATTTTGGCTCCGATTCTTTCTGCAGCTTCTCATGGTTTGATGGATTGATTAAATCATCATTAACAGCCTGAACCTTTGAATGAAAACAGTGGGAGTCTTGCCACTTTTACCAGCAAGAACAGGCTGCTGCACTAGTTTCCCACATGAAAGTACAATTCACTTACATGTAAAAGGGTAAAAAATAGTCAAAAAGACTGACATCACAGCTCATGAGTCAGTTTAGTACAGAAAACTTGCACTAAGGCAACTGAGTCCAGTAAAAAAGTCCGTGGATAGTCTTTATGTTTGTTTTATGCCCTGATTTCACCTGGTCTGAATTCATCTTTTTGCTCAAGAAGGTGTGCATGGACATAGACAGGGTGCCTTTGGTGTACCTTGAAAACGAATGCATTCCTCCATTTTTTTCTTCTCTCCTTTCTCATCCTCGCCATCATCCCATGTGACACAGTCATCCTTGGGACCATTGAGGATAGGACACCTTCCGAGTGAGCCATCATCACTCCGATTTGATTGTCAGCCTGTGGGTATCTGTGGAGAGATGAGTGGTGTGTGGCAGCAAGCACTGGGTGATTTTCAGAATCACTGAAAATATCATCTGAACCTCCCACCTAGCAGATTAAGGACCTACCACTACTGAAGAAGGCTAACCAACTTTAGCACGATATATTTGTTTTAACCCCTAAAATCTCAGTTTAGACTTGAACAGAGAAGCAGACTTTGACAAGGACTCTTTGGAGTACACTTGACCTCATACATTATACTTCAATGACCATCATAATTTCTTGGTCATAATTTCAAGAAAAGATATAATTAGATTTATATTTATGTGCTTTATGCAATATAGATGGTTATTTTCTGTTTATGCTATTACTGCTTTGGGAGTACAAACAAAACTGATGAGCACATTATTATACCTTTATGAGGGCAAGTTATTCAATGCATGAATGCTAGTGACACTTTCAGTACTGTGCTCACAATGCTTATTCTGATCAGAATGGTTTAAATAATACATGAACTCATGCAAATACATATTGCAGCTCATCTCTTTCATTAGGAGCCTTGCTAAATTCTCTCAGCTAGTCCTCTCGAGCACTCACATGTTTTCAGGGTGAAAGTCCTTTTATTTGTCGCAGACAGGTTGCAAAATCTTGCTGAGATATCATTTTAAATTTGTTTGTCTGTGCAACCTAGTTTAACAAGGGCAGCTTTCAGCCTTTGCTTTTCCTGTTCTTCCTGGGGGAAAAAAATAAAGCTTATGTGTGGTGTTTTAATGTATGAATTAAAAACATATGAAAGGAGAACTGGAAAATTGGATTTGGTAATTAAGATTTTGTGTTGGGACTGCAGTGCTCTTGGTCCAGTTCCCTAGAGTTTCTATATGACCTTGAGCTAGTCATGCTAATCTTCTTGTCTCTGTAAAGTGGGGTAACAGTTCCTTCTTTTCTTTCCCCTATATTTTGTCTGTTTCACTCAGGTACAGGTTCTCTTTTGGTGTGTTTATACAACTTCAAACATATTCAGGAATTTTTTTGTAAATCAAGTACTAGTGAGGAAAATACTCCCAAATTTATACATTTGGTGCTCCAATTCAGGATAATAATTTTAAACAAATATGTTGAAGAAGGTGTACTTATAGAGAAAGCTCCTGCTTCCAGTGATTTTGGGCAGAAAAGCAAGATTCTGTATGTCCAGGATGGGATCTATGCATTAAATACAGGTGGCACAGATGAATGAATCCATCTTTCATGCCTGCTCTAGGCTCTGTGTACTTTGGAAGTGTTGCATGAGAGCGAGGAGATATTCTAGAGAGAGGCCTGATATATGGCAACAGAGCAGGCCTTGGAAGTGATAAGAGACAGAGAGGAATGCATACAGAGGATCCCTGCTGGGAAAGGAAGTTATAGTTGATTATGTGTCCTATTTGTAAAGGACTGCAGGCTTGTGTGGCTGTTTTTCAGGAGAGTACCTGCCCTCAATGTCTGCAGTGCTTCCTGCACTGAACTTAAATATACAGCTTTGCATTGGAATGGCTGTGATGATTTCTCTGTCCTTCTTCTGCCATCCACTGCCTGCTATTTCTGCTGAGATAAAATGAAAGTGTGTGAAACAAACCAAATACTGTCCCCCACCCCACCTGAATCAAGTTACTGTAATGAAATAGAATTTAAATCATGAATCATACACCAGCACCTACCAAAGCAGGACACTGGGGCTTGCTAATGAAGTACTGCTGTTCATCACCTGCAGTGTGTGCCCAATTTCTCCAGTTCAAGCTGGCGCATGCTCCTCACTTACAGAGATGCTGCTGTGATCTCAGAAGTCCCTCAGGGCCTGCAGCTGTACATGGGGGTCATTTACAAACAGGCAAAACAAGGCTGGGCTGTTTCTCTGCATTCTGCAATAACAAGTCTGTGCTGCTACTCTAAATCCACAAAGAGGACAGCACAGGGAACAACTAGGGGCTGTGCCTATGAAAGTGTCCCTGGTTCATTAGCTCTGATTGCTATGTTAGATACACCTGCATCCCCACCTAGTTCTGACACCATCTATTAGGCCAGCATGACCTCCCTGCTGGGCAGCAATCATTAGTCACTCTGGCCTTAAGAGAAGCGGATGATGCTTACTTGGGCTGCTCAGCAATTTCTAGTCTTTTCTGTAGTTCTTCTGTGTCATAAACTGTGCTTTTCCTCAAGAATTTACTGTTTCAGAGCTACAATGTCTTGAGCAAAAACGGGGAGTGATCCTGTAACTAAAGAATTTTCAATCTATTTGCTGTCACTGGTCACCCTGTTGGAAACTTCAAAGTCTGAAGAAAAAGGTTAAAACAGATCTACCTTGCAGCTTCATGCCATTCTCTGCCAAGTCAATGAGGTTTTTGTGTATTAAGAGCATCACTGGTACTGAGACTTCAGTTAGGAAAGTTACTGTATCCAATCTGTGCTCAGAATCCTGTTGCACTGACATACCTCAGGAATAAAATGCAATCCTGTAATCCCTTGTGTCAAGAGGGTCTGTGAATCAGTGAGCGCCTCAGGGCTCTGCTTGATGGCTGAAATGACTCAGTGTCTGGCCACTTGTAGGGTCCAGTGAGTTCAGGAGGGCTATAGAACAGGAAATCTCTTGGGGGGTTATATTTGAATTTATATTTTTTTTAATCATGCATATTGACCATCTGAGGTTTTATGTACCTGCATGTTAAAGTGCTCCATAGAGTTTCCAGTAAAACCCATTTCTGGAAATAGTGAAAGAGCTGGAGAGGAAACATGAGAACTTTGCCCAGCACTGTTATGTTTAGCACTGAGAGGCTGCTCTAGCTGTGAGAATTTCAGATTGTTTTTTGTTCAGAACAATTTGGCAGGGAGAGAGACAAAAATGATCAAAGAAAAAAAGCAAGGCAGTTGTTTGTAAAGAGTGACTGCTGTTCTTCTTATCCTTGTTGGCTGTGGGTCTGGTTGTGCCACTATTGAAGTTGATAGCAAGGCTTGAATGACTTCAGTGGTAAAAGACCCTAAAGGAGAGTATCTGTATCATATCTTTTTATCTTTGTAACTAATTTTAAATGGTTGAGGTAGATGATCACTCTGGGCTATTTTCTACCTACCCTCCTACCTTCTCCTCTACTCTTACCCTCCATTTATGTGTAAGTACTGCTCTAGAAACTTGTTACAGGTGATGTAATGTAAGAGAAACTCTGCCATCCAGTCTGTAGTTGCTGCAAGTCATCCTCTTCAGGCTTCTTATGTTATAAACATTTTTTTCTAATACCTCAAAGAGAAATACTCTAGTAATTATAGCAGCCATTTCCTTCCTTAACTTTACTGTTCCTTCTCTCCTGTGCAGATTATTTCATTTAAGTTGATATCCTGAACAATTACAGTACAACATCATTTGAGACGTAATCACCTCTGGCTAACCTCTTCAGGGTCCCTTGGATATAAATGTGTTGATGTCTAAGCATCCCAGTGAGAAGATTTTAGTGAGGGAAAAACAATATGAAATCTAATATTTCCCAGGAAACTTGGTCAGGAACAGAGCAGAACAAGTGCTTTCTGTTAGGGAGAGGAAAGGAATATCAGAAGAAGATATTGCATTGATTTTATGGTCAGAAAGAATAACTGTGATCATCTATTCCGATTGCCTGCAGAACACAGGCCAAGGTTTTGGCTGCAGACAGTACTATTGGCTGTAATGAGCTACATCCAAAACCCTGTGCAGTCACTGGAAAAAATGTTATTGGCTTCAGTAAGAGCTTTGGATCATGATCAGTGTGAACAGAAGCCAGGCAGTGTAGCACAGCTGTGGGGAAATCCCTAGTACATACCGAGCAGTGATCATTTGTCAGGGAGTATCAGGGACTTCCTGGAGGCAGGACATTACTTCTTCCAGAATTTCTTCCTTGGCTCTGTGGCAGTTCTCACTGGGGTGGGAAGGATACTGGGAAAAAATGGGCAGGGAGGAACCACTTCTCTCTGCCTCCCTGCTCTGTCTGGAGCCACAGCCCCCGAGGCTGCTCTCAGCAGAAGTTCCTGTTGTCGCTGAACACCTGCACAGAGTAACTTCTCTGTTCTGTATTGTGGAAGATGTAACAAAGACAGCTGGAGTCTGGTGTGCTCATGTAACGCTTTTGTGAGAAAAAAAATATTTAATTTTTTTTGTTTAGAAATAGCTTAAAAAATTTGAGAAATTTAAAGGTGTCTGTGAAGGTGGGTGTAGGTCATTTTACAAAAAAATAACAACAACAAATTTCTCCATCAGGAATGTATTAGGTTAGTCTGGGGGAAAAGTATAAACAATCTAAGATAAAAAGAATGCTCAGAAATGCTCCTCTGGGGCTCCTTTGGGTCTTCAAAGCACAATAATTCAGAAATACTGCATTTTGTGACAAAACTGCAGTTTACATTTTAGCAGTGGCAAAACTAAGCATAATATATAATCAATGTTTCCAACTCCTAAAAAAAAAGGCAGAATCAGATTGTGAAGGAGTTGATACAACAGCATAATTCCCACTGGTGATGTAAAACCTTTCTTTTCCGCAGGTACAACTGCTCTGGCATGCACGCTTCCAGCAGTACTCCTTGCAGAAGCAGGGAAGGTGAGTGAAAGCCTTCAGGAACTGGTATTTTCCATAAAAATATTCATTTTCAGACGAAACTTTAATTCCTTCCCAGGTAGCTAATAACTGAAAAGTGCTGGTTTGGGTGATACACAAACCACTGAGTCCTGCTGCTGTCCCTGATGAACAAACTCACCAAAGCTGGCCGCCAGCTGACCCCTTCAGCAGAGGTAGCAGGTGTTGCAGTGGTCACTGAGTGCCAAAAGCTGTCACTTCTTTAGAGGGTGCTCTCTCCAAGTGTTCCCACTTGCTCACAAGAACATGTGCACTCCTCCCTGCACTGGCCTCTTTGATGAATACCTGAAACTTGAACAAGGTTCACTTTAGAACTAGGTAAATAAAAGTGTCCTCTCTCCCTTTCCCTTCAGTCTGTTTTATCTTTTCAAAATGTGAAATTTTGCTTACTGTCAAGCAAGTTGGCCAAAGTAGAATGTAAAGTTTGAACTTCCATTGCTGAAATTACCTGGAGGACAGTCACATCTGAAAACTTTCCATCACTGGACAGCAGGTACTTCAACGCAAGTGTCTCGTACCATTTCAAATGCCCTTAGCATCCTGACTTCCAGATGCACCTCTGCTTCCAGGCAGAGATTTCCCTGTATTATGTCTGTCCAGTGACAGATCCATACTTTTCTGGGAAGGTAAACAAAGGGCAATCAGGTGAAAGACCCTGACAACCTAAAAGGGATTTGGCTTCCTAAGGAACTTTGATGGACACAGCAGGGCAATATAGGGAGACAAGAACCAGCCCTGCAAAAGCTGGTGCTGGACTATATTGCCATAGCATGTCAGCTGGGTTCGTATACCCTGATCGGCAGTTAGCACTACCACTCAGCAGAGCAGCTTTTTGATGTATCTGTTTTGTTCCTAATAACTCCATTAGTCCGGGGATAATTCTGTTATCCTCACATAACACTTCATTACTCCATGCAGACACCCCCTGAGGAACTGTTCTAAAGCCTTTGATAAAACAGGAGGTGAAAAACTCTGCATTGAAACTTGGAGCACAAAGCTCCAAGAAATGATGCTGGAAAGCACGTACCACCTCTTAGGACTCACAGACAAGTTGAATATTTGGTCAAAACCTTTCTCACGGATGTAGCAGGAGGCAGATTTATACCAGTAGGCAATCCAGGCCTTTGCTTTTCTCACTCAGCTTAGGCACTAAGATGAGCATGTGCCAGGGAGGTTGGGCCAGGTCAGGCTGTATATAAAATCTGCTTCTTCTTAAGGGGAAGAAATACAGCTTGTCTATTGCTACTTGTTTTGCTTGATATGCACCCTCTTGCAGCAGCACAAGGAAAGACAGCTCCTTTTGGGCAGAAGTAATGCCTTCTGCTCTTAGAAGCAGCTTGTGAGCTATCATTGGCATTTGGGGGCAGGTTTACTTCTTTCTGATTACTTTTGAACTAACATCAGTGTGGGGTTATTAGCAGCATACCCATCATGTTTCTAATAGCCTAACATTGATGCTAGGAAATGTTAAGGACTGTACAGAGGAAACTTAGTGTGCTGTGCTTGGAGGCCCATCCAGATTTTGTTGACAATAATTGCTTTTCTCCAAGGGTCAGCAGTTTTTTGTTTGTCCTCAGCAAGACCGAGACAATAATTAACACTGCTTGAGCCCTTTGCTTTTTGCTCTGTTATCTGTGATCAAAATGTCTGTGTTCCAGCAACTGGGACCTTACAGTGTTTTTCTTGGGAGCAGCATTACAGTACAGAAGTGAAGAATTGAAGGTATTTAAGAAAATTATTGGAGAAGCAGTGAAGAAAATGGTTCCAGTGGGAAATGAATTAATCTCACATTTTAGAAATGTTTTTCAACCCTTTCTACATTGCAGGCTTCCTCTAAGACTCCTCATCCAGTCATTTTACTGCTTCTTCCATACTGTTAAATGTGGATACTAGTTCCCTGCAACACAGAACTGTTGCAATGTACTCAGGTTTTAAGGAGCTGAAAGTCACTCTAGCATATTAGTGGAGTTTACTGCTCTAATCTGCATCCCAGTGCCTTTGGACTCACTCATAAAAGGCCTCCCACACCTTATTTTAACATGAAAGATTCAGGAAGCCTCTGTGGCTTCTGGAAAGGGAGAATTCCTCCTCCTTTTTTCCTGGAGGTTCAGACAGTGAGTTATCCAACACTGAACCGTAGAGTTCTACTATATGTACACTCAGTTCAGAAATACTGAGTACCACTTTCCCCAGCATTCCCAGGCAGAAGGTACCCATGATGCAGGTTTTCTGAATTTTCTGAGTATGTAAGGGACCATGAAATACCTTGGAGTAACACTGCAAAGCCTCAGAGGAGTTATCTGTAACCTCCACTGTTAGCAGTAAAAGAGGTAGAACTGAGAAAGGACAAAGCACAGGTATGGGTATAGCAAGTGCACTGCTGGGTACATTGCTCCTCTCCTATTTTCCTTCCCCCACTGCTGTCTCATGGAACAATCACTTCATCTTTTATGCTGAAGAAAAGGAAACATGACACTGTTGATCAGCACTGCTTCTGCCATTGCAATAAAATGAAATGAGATCCAATGTACTCAGCTGTTCCTTGGGCGAGTCAGACTTACTGACCTTCACTGTGACTATTAATGTGCAAAACTCTCCCTCTTCCAGCTGTAAAAGCTGCCTCTCATTTCTGAAGTGAGAACAAGAAAAGGAAAAATATAGAAGGGAAGAATTTTACATGTATGATGACCCCAACCCCCCTTTTTTTAATGAACAGTGAGTATTTTATCTCGGTCATAGGTATCACCTAATTCATTACATGTTCCTATAGGATAAAGAAAGCCTTACTGTTTACACATGCAGTCTTAGTGTCCAAATAACTTCTTTCAGACACTCAAAATACCTCTGTATTTTCAGTCAGAACCAATGTTTCTCTAACAACTAGAAATCAGTCTTCCAGGTGAGATTTACCCTGTGTTCACAGGGTACAAACCATTCTGTGGCAAAAGCATACAGTGGGATGAACAGCATTTGTGCTGGTGGGAGAAGCTGACTAAATGGAGGCTCTACTTGCTACCCAGCATCGTCATTTTCTCAGGGAGATGTTAATGAGGCTTGCTCACCATTTCATGAAAATTTCATTTGCAGCACACAGGGCTCCCTGACAAAAGGAGCCCTGGTGAATCTCACAGAGGCGGTTTAAGCCATTACAGCCTCCTGCCACATGCTCTCTCTGTCCACGAGGCTTCTCATCCTTGTAGCTGCAGTAGCTGAATAAAAAAGGGGCCTGAACCTCAGTTGCAGCAGTTCCACATCTGATGTGTTATATTAAATTGTCAGTGAAGGTGACATGCACAGGGAGAGGGTCGCAACATGATCACACCCTGGCTCTGCCAGAGTGCTCTGAGTCAAAGGGGAAAGGAAAGGGCTCCTCTTCCCTAAGACATAAATGAAAATTGCTGCTGAGCCAGAACAGCAGAAAACAGAAATTGAATTATTGAGATTTTTTAAAAAGTATTACTACTTTCAACAGTATGCTCTTGTATGTGTCGAGGAAGACCTTCAAATGAAAGAAAGGCTCATAGATCCACAAATTCTCAATGAAGTTCAAGGGTAATATTTTAATAATTTACTTGAAGAGTTGGAACTCCACCTCCATTGTCAGAACGAGCTTGGGTGGCTCAGGTACCTCAGGGCTCGTGGGCATGATCCACTGCAGGCAACTGCATGTTAATGGTGCCTGCTCAGTACAAGACAGTTTCAGCTGACTGCCCAGGCTAAGGTATGGGAGCATGTCTAGGCTTCTGAATGCACCCTTGCTGCTGTGGGGTTAAAAGCTGGTTAAAGCTGACTGGGTGTCTAATATCAGACTGAAAGCCAGTTATTGAATCTGGAGCTCCTGCACAGACTGTAGCTGTGTGGTCCAAGTTTAATGTCAGTGGCTTTAGAGGACCAGCATCCTATGTAGCCATCCCTGCTAGACAAGATTAGTCTGAAAGGAGGGAGGGCTGAGAGCAGGACCATTTCAGGTGTCTGATCCACATCTGTAACATGATGTGGGGGCTCAGCTGGATGAACAGAGGTGACATCTTCAGAAACAGATGATAAAATCACTATATGTAGTTTTATCCACTGGGACAGCAAGGCATCTGAACACCTGAGGAATAGCTCCTGAGCCACTGCAGTTCTCAGTGTGGTGTTTCAAGAAAATCAAAGTCACTGGTAGTCTCTGATAGATCACATGGTTGGAAGAGCTAATTGGTATCCAGTGGGGTTAATCACACCTAAATTCCAATAAGATGACTCTCTTGGGCACTAGTAACAGTGAAGCTGTGAGCTGTGTGGCTGGCAGTACCAGGCTGCCTGCACATTTACCTTGCCCTGAATGTAGTTATCTCCCTGTAAGTGAAATGAAAATGTCTTTTAAGCTCTAAATAATTCCTTACAGAATTATGCCAAAAGTTATGCATCAAGTTTATAAAACCAGATTAAAAGCATCCATATTGTGTTTTGTTCCTGCTTAACTATGTTGGTAACTGCTCTGGGAAAGTGGTGCAGTGTTGAATATCTTTCTGTAGTAATTACAATTGGGTATGAAAATGAACTACAAAACAAGGAAGTGCTTTTATCCTGATGTCACAGATGGAGAGTTGAAGCATTAAAGGCCAAATCTAATAAAGAATTACAGTATTTCAGCACCTACCTTGCAGTCATCTGGTGCCCATATGGGATGCTTAACACTGTTAGACACCTAGTTGTCATTTAGAGGAGCCTATGTATATAGGACAGCCTCACCCTCTCTAAATGGGAACCAAAATAGACAACTTACTGAGAAAGAAGCTGCCTTAAATCAGTACTCCTTTGAGCTATCAAGCTAAGAAACATTATGAGCAAGGATGGGTGTTAGACTGTACATCTTGATTACTTCATCTGGGTTTTCAAAAAGGAGCTTTGGCTTTGAGTCACTGGCCATGCTTTCTTCTAGATGGACACACCAATGTATTCCCAGTGCTTGGTAGAGTTCCTCCAGCTCTTTTAAAGTACTAGAGGAAAAGGAGACCTTCCCTCCTTCTTCACACTGCATTAGGGGGCCTGCTATGTATTCACAAAGATGCAAGTTTAATCTCCCTTTCCCTTCTTTCCCATACTGAAGCTATTCTCTGCATCAGAAATAATTTGAAAGCAAGACAAGCAGTAGAAGGGAGTTTAGCTTTGCAGTGTGCCACCTGAGGATAGTGTTTGGGGAATATAATGCATTCTGGATATGAACCAGGACCCACTTTTGTGCATGTTGATGAATTCCCTAACTGCTGTAGGATGGATACAGTCTCTCCTTACACACAATTGCTAAAATAATTTTTGCACCATGATGCAGCTGCAACATAGCTGTGGAGATCCCTCTCTCAACCCCTCTGGATAGAGACAGTTCAGATGCTCCTGTGAGATGGCAGACATGTCTGAATCCCTTTAAGTAGGTGCAGAAACTGAACTTGGGAAATTGGGTCCTTTAATGACTTATTTTTGTGCCTGTCCAAGTCTGATAACAAGGATCTTGAAATGTCTGTGTGTAAGTTTTTTCCAGATTTCTGTTCTGCCTCCTTCTCTATGTAGTTGCCTACATCCCATTTTGGATCTGACCTTGGGTAATTTATTTAGGTACCCAGGCAGTTTGTGGCACAGAAAAGAGCTGAACCCAGTCTCCAGTCTTGATGTATCTTTGGATCTGTCTTTCCCTTCAACTGATTTAGACGAAAGCTTAGCTTTACTCACTTCTTGACCAAGCAAACCTTCTTTTGATGTTTAAACTCATGGGCAAATAATAATTGGAGATCTAGAGACAGAAAAACAGACACTATTCCCCATAAGAGAAAATGAAAAGTATGTTAAGTGAAATCATTCCACAAAAGAAGTTAGATGCTTTTCTTGGTTTTGTTCTCTGATGCCACAAATACAACAATGCCATATCATAACAGTCAGACACACAGAATAAGAGCTGCCACTTTTACTGACTGATAGAGGCAGGATCAACACCTCAAAAGAGAGACATTTAGATGGGGAAACCTCTGAAACAAAAAAAAATCTCCAGGTCACTGCAAAACAGGTGGGCACCCTTGGAACCTCATCTAGCAAGTTCACTCATCAGTGAGACAGTGCCCAACCTACCGATGAGTAAAATATTCCTGGCTGTATGCACAATATCAACATTACAAAGGTCTTAGAGACAAATACAGCTTGAAATTATGATCGTTAGGGCTTTCCAGAAGGGAGACTGATTAAACCAGATGGGGGGTATTTAGCCACAGCAGGTCAGATTCTCAGCTAATGTAAATCAGCTTCACTCTACTGATGATTTACAGCAGCTGGAACCTGTAGCTTCAAAAGATCAAGTTGCAGTCTCCTGAGCAAGTGAGTCTGCATAGATTTTTACCAGTAAAATTAACAAGGCTGATGTGTGTTGGGGGAAAGGAGTAGTCCTTCATTTAACAGAAATTGCTGAGACTTAAATAGTAATTTCTTTAGTTATAGGAACACCAGGCTTGTCTCTTAGTTTCTCAGACCTTTTTTCCTGAACCACACAATATAATCAATAGAGAAATAACACATCTGAATGGCCTTGGATAGTAACAAGCCATAAAAACTTCTGAAGGCTGCTAAAATTAAAATTTTCCTTTCTAAGTGGAGGGAGTTCTGAAAAATATGACAGCAGCTGCTTTGAAATGTCTGAATTCTTTCGCCTTGCAATTAGTAGCAAACAATAAAGGCCTCTCTTCAGAGCACTGATGGCAATTCCTTGGCTTTGGCAGCTTTTGTCTTTTCTAAATGATAACAACTGTGCATGCTTTTTTCTGTTTAGTAGGGAATATGTGTCCCTGTAAAGCACTGTCGTTGCTTGTGCTAGCTGTAGGCACGTTGTTCTGAGAAACAGTTTCCAGCCTGGGCCTCTGCAATTAGTACTTTTACTGATACATAATATAAACCTAATAGGGCTGTTATGTAGAGCTTACATGAAATTGGTAAGTACTGAAATGTCTTACTTGCCCAGCTGTTCAGCAGTTTATTCTCAGTCCTCCATGCCCTGCAGAGCTTTGCACTTCTACCAGGAATAAGGATTTTCTTTATGTAAGTGAAGTCGAAGGACAAAGGAAAGGTTTGTTTGGCTGCTTTCAATTATTTGTTCTTGTGTAAATGGTTTCAGGCAGTGTTGAACTGAAAATCTCCAGTGGATTGGCTTGTATTCCCTTTGCTAGGGATAACAGGGCATTAGTTGACAACTTAGAAAGCTGAAGCATGTTCTAAGCTCTGCTCTGGATCCACTATAAGAGCCATCTGTTTTCCTGATAACGTTTTCAGCCAAAATCCTTTTCTTACTGAGCACAGTGCCTTGACTGCTTCAACAGGTTCAACTCTGAGCTGCAGCTGATAAGTGTTAGAAACCTAGAGTCCTGAGCTGGGAAACATGTGCCTAGGAACACGTGATTAGTTTCAACTGTGTCTTCTTTATTTCTGGCCTAGGAGTCCTTTTCTGAAGACCTTGCTAGTTGCTTTGTTCCTTGGGAATAGGTTCCATCATCTACAGATAGTGGAGGAGTCTCAGGAAGGTAAAACTAGGCATTTCATTTTAAGTTCATGTTGTCTATTGAGTTTTCTTTATTGGGTCTTGCTTTTTGAAAGTGGGATTCTTGAAACTGCAGAAGACTTAAGCTGGCCTCTGGAAATGCATTTCACATAAAAACAGAGAGGGTCTTTAGCTTCTCTAGCATTTCTATTTCTTTAGCATGTGAGGTCAAGAAGAATTTCAGATTCAGAACTTGGCTGTGGAAGGCTGAGTTTGCAGTATTTGCTCTGCCCACTGTGCCCCAGGAGATGATGCCAAGTCTCAAGCTGGAGGAGATTCTTGTTCTTCCAGGCAGTAATGGTGTACTTCTAGTCCTATGTATTCAAATATGTGACTCAGCTGTCTAAAATCATGAAACAGTTTTACATCTGAGGCTGTATTTTTGTGATGTTTGGGTCACATGTTCAAGTTTTATTGCTTACCATGAGGGCTAGAGCTCTTCTTCTAGAGGGTGAGATTTTTTGTTGTCCTAAGAGACAACATTCTAGGAGATGGAACTTTAATTAAAGGTATCAAGCAGTTAAAGACTCACACTAAAAACATGAGGTTACAACCTTGGACTTAAGGGAGAAGTAGAATTTTCTGGAGTATAAAAAGGTACATAGGGTTCAATCTTTGTTCAATCACTTGTTCAATCTGAGCATGGTTGCGTTGGTTTTGTGGTGGTTTTTTTTCCAACTAGAATCTCATCTAGGAAACCTAAGGGAAACAGAAGTTGAGCAGAGAAGTTGAAATTATTTGGAGATGGTCTGAGAACAAAACCTGTGAAGAAAAACATCCATTTTAAGTACATAGATGAAGTTAGGAAATTAATTCAGCTGATAAGTCTGAGCAAAATACTTAACAAGGACAGAACGAGGCATAAAGTACTGCAGTTTGCAAAGAAGGGAGCACAACAAGGAAGGAAATTATGTGTTTCTCTACAACTTAAATTCTCGTTTGTAAGGATGCATGTCACAAAACAATTGCAGAGCTGGGAATATTCTAGATATTCTGTCATTTGAAATATTAATACCCAAACCAAGTATCTTTTTAAAGGGTATGTTCCAGCTCAAGCAGGGATTGAGGCAAAGAAACAGGTGAAATTCATGGTTCTATTTTATTAAGAGGGTCAGACTTCATGCTTGTTATTCTGTGCACTTGCAATGCTATATGCACAAAATTTTCCTGTCTTCTTGGGTAAACTAATCCAAGGGAGGGGGCTTAAGTTCCCTGTGAAGGAAGAGGCCTGTGAACTGCTTTATGTTTTCGTGAAAACTTCCATCAAAATGTGTCTCATTTGCACAAGACACAGATGCTGCAAAGAGGTGAATAGTGCACATGAGAGGACAAAATAAAGGGTCTTGAGTGACTTTAAATACACATTTCTATGCAAATAGTTGTGTTTTGGCATTTACACATTTCTATGCAAATAGTTGTGTTTTGGCATTCTAGGTTTTCTTTTTTTTTTTTTTCTGTATGAATTTTCAATTCCCAGGATTTTCTAATGTTTTTCTGAGAAAACTCCAGTATTGTCTTAAGGTTCTTCCCTTCAGCAATAAACAGCTGTTTAGAAGCTTAACTCTAGTTTAATGACATTGGTTTTTTCTGGGATTTTTCTTTAGGCCTTGTTAACAAGTCTGTTGACAGCACAATTCAGCACAGAGATGGGGAAAGGGAGGGGCCACTCCATTTTTCAGGGCTTTAGTGACTGCCATACTAGTAAGTGGGGCAAATTGAACTGTCAGCTACCCTGGTGACATCTCTGCTACTCAGAAATCTGTTTTGGAGCTTGCTCTGAAGTTCAGAAAGAAACATGCCTCCAGTGCAGATAAACCACTTCTACTGGAGGGCTGCAGGGCTGTTGGCTGAGGGTGAAAGCAGCATTCAAAATCCATTTCAGCTACCTCACTTTACTGCATGTATTGTTTTCCAATGACCGAGGCAGTGTTAGCAGGGTCCATAGCCTTTCCAAAAGCAATCACAATGGAGACTGCAGAGACCAGAGGGAGCAGACAAGTTGGTCTTGACTCCTCACCTTGGGGGACAGATGCATTTGCTAGCTCTTCTAGCAATGAAGATAAACCATAAAACAAAGGAGGAAAGATTGGGGGGGGGGGGTTTTCCCCCCCAGAATAGCTCAGTGCCTTGTTCATCAGTATGCAGTATGAGGTGTACTTTCTCTTATAAAAATGTGCTTATTTCACTGTTCATTTATCATAAAAAAAATAACAGCATTCACATCCAGTTTTCTTCTATTTGAACCTAATTTCATGAATCTTTGCAGAAAGCTTAATATACCTATTCAATTTGCACTTAGGAGTTATATTACTGCATTTATAAATAATCTAGTCTTTTCTCTGTAATAGAACAGATATTCTACTTCTGGAATTAAAATTCGTCCTAATATTTTATGTTTCACAAAACTTTCAGTATTTTGCTCTCAATAATGTCTTTTTCTATCGTAGTTGTAGGCCTCTATCTGGACTTACTCTCAAGGATATTTCATGAGCCTGTTAAACTACCATGCACATACCTATATAATTTTTTTTCTATTTTTTTCTTAGTTGTCATTTAATTTCATAAATTACCAAATGGCTGTTGTTCTTCCATCTGATGACTCCTCAGCTTATCATTTTAGAGATATAAAAGAGAAAGATAAGTTACTTAGAGGCGTTTAGAAGCGTGCAAGTAACAGTGGGAAAAATGCTTCCTTGGGGAATGTCAGGCAGAGCTGTAAAAAGGGATTTTTAGGCCCTCAAAAGGCAGCTGTGTTTTCTAGGTCCTTTTTTTTTTCCCCTTACCTAGTAGAAATCAGTTTATGATACAGTTTTCAATATTCCAGGTAACTCAGTAAAATCTTTCCATGAAAACCAGGAAAACAAATATCTTATAATGTCATACATTATGTATGTATGTGTGTCTAACGTGCCACATTTCACAAAGGGATTCTACTTACATTTTTTGTACTTCTTCCCATCTTTTCTGCATGCCAGGGTTTGCTTTTGTTCTCATGGTGTAATACAAAGATCACTACTGCAGTGGAGGGTAAGTGTAATAAACTAAAGCCAGATCTGTTTATAGCACTGCTGTCAATTTCTGCTTTGTCCTATACTAAAAAAACAGATGCATGATCATTGAAGAAGTATTGCAAAACTCATCTACTTATTCAAGACAAGAATATTCATCAAAGCCAACTTGGAACAAATGAGCTACTGTTGTGGGAACTTGTGCTTTTTATTGTAAGTCCTGCAACACTGGTGTTTTCCTTGTATTTTTAGCTCTTGGAGTCAAGCAATTTCAAAATTATTTTACTGAACGTATGAATGTATATGCTTGTGTTTGTTTGCTTGCTTTTCCATAGTGCTGGAGAAAGTTATGAAAATATTATTTACTTACCAAAGTCTTAGAAGTAAAAAAGTAAATAAGAATTCAAGCATTTTTGTTTTTATTTTTGTTTTAAACAGAATGATTTCTTTTAGCTGTAGTTAGCTCCTGATTTTTTTTTTTCAGGTCAGTTTTTTCCCCATTTAACATTCAGGGTTGGAAATACTTTGGCTTCACGTTGTTTCCAATTACATCTGTCCTATACATAGCAATCTGTTACAGTGGCTTTTGATCTAGAGCAATACAACAGAGAGGAAAATTCTCCTTTCAAATGGACTTCATTTTCTCAAACCCTGGCAGCACTTAAAAGTGATCTTCACCATCTCACTTTGCTTTATATTCAGTTCAATTTGAGGTGTTTATTTTCATCCACCCCTTTATTTTATTTACTGCTCTCTTGAACAAAGCAATACATATTTCTTTCTCGGCAGAGGAACAAACTGGGCTGGTTTCCAAGGCATTTTTGTAAAGAATGCTTGCAGCAGTACAGAAGAGACTCGCAGTTACATCCTTATCTAGAAAGGTTTCTGGTTTTTAACTTAAGGTGCATCAGTGACTTGCTTAATTGAGAAATTTGAAAGGGAATGAAAACAGGCCCCTGCTTCATTCATTCTGTAATTTCATCCAATGAACAGTTTAGAAATAAGTCTGATCTTGTTCAATATTGTTGGCTTGCAGTTACTATGAATGCAGACAGGCATTGCTATGAATAATGTGTTCACTGGACAGGTATTGTTACAGGGAAGAAAAAGAATAGCATTATAGGAAGGAAAAAAGGTAGTAACCTGCAAGTAATGACTTGCTATCTACAGCCCAGTGCAAGTATGGAAAAAAGTCTGGGTTTGGCCCACTTGGAGTGCTTTGTTTAGTGATTTAATCATCAGCCTTTTGATGTACTTTGTATGCCTCTAGCAAGGTGTTCCAGTATCCTATTTGCCTCCTTTGTTAATGTTAGCAGCATATCAGGTTGAATGCTTCAGGAGACTTTCTCAAATAACTACTAAATCTTTTTCTTGGACATGCTGCTGTAACACCTCTCTATTTAGTGTATAATACCTGCTTGGAGTCATTGCTACAAGTCTCATTATTTTGTAAGCTTTCACTGGCTATGTATGGCATTGCTCTAAGTAGGTGATATTTCAGTAGTCCTTTCCTATAAGCTTTTTTCCCTCTGCTGCATATAGCTTCTCTGTATAGTATATAAATGTAGATTATCACCATTGTGGGGTTTTTTTTGTTTCCTTATCTGAACCATACAGCAGAAACAGAGGTGTCTGGAGAGCTAAAAACAATTAGAGATATGGAAAAGACTTCCATAAGATGACAGAGAGAAGATTACTACCGCTTAATGTAGACACACAAGGCCATGCTATACATAAACTAAATAATCAGTGCTACAGGGAGGCAAATTGTGTGCATTTTGCTTCTTTCTAAGTAAGAGCAAAAGGATTTAATGCAACTGTCAAGTTACAATGTAATATATGTAAAAGTGCAAGAATGTGAATCAGGGAAACTTGTCACTGTGAGACAGCAATGACTCTGTTCTGCCCTCTCCTACACCATGCTGAGGGCCTGGTTTATTGGTGATCTTGCCACATGCTTGCAAGGCCAGTGGGAATGAAGCAGGGGTGCTGCTGGGTGAGCTGAAGGAGGGACCAGCATCTTGGAGTATACTTGCAGGTTGTGTCCAAGGGCTGCTCACCTTTACAAACAAGTCATGCATACCCACATCTTCACCAGCCGTCATTGCTTTGAGGCACCCCACAGCATGGCAAAAGCATCCCTGCTGAAGGATGGTGCACCTCACTATCTCACTGTCCTGCAGCCACGTGCCAAGTGATCAGGGGTGCTGTTTCCAAAATGAAACATCCATCTTCAGGGCATGACCAGTTGTTTACACCAGCAGTGTATATCCCATGATTTAGACCTAGATGAGGATGTTGTTTCCCAGTAACTCAAGCAAGATACCTGCATCCCAGCTCTGTCCTGCAGAAGGCCCCAGCTGTGTCCAGAGAGCGTGTTTGCATCAGCCACCACAGCAGTGACCCTAAGGGTGGACAGCATTTGAAGCACTGATAACTGGCTCTTTCCAGAGGCAGGGACTTTGGTATAGGTGGATATAATCAGCAGTGACACGGTGGATGCATTGTTTTGATAGGTCTTCAGAAAACACTAGAAACAGGCATGAAGAAACCACAGATACCACTGCAGTATCCAGCTCATAGTGCTGTGACAGCCTAGCCCCACTGGAATTCCTTTGATGCATGTCTTCTGTCAGGGAAGAGGCAAGTTTCAAATTCCCTGGGAACAGCCATGTTCCTGTTGCTGAAAATCCTTTGATCTTAGAGGTATCCAGCTTGCCACGTTGCCTCCCTGGTTCTGAATGGTGAGTTGAAATTCTTTTTGGAGATCTGGTGGCACATGGACTTACTCCAGCATTGTTTTATTTTGTTGCGTTGTGGATCTGCAATTATAACACAAAAGTCATTACCATTGAGATGTTTGGGTCATCCTGTTACGATTTTGCATGGTGGAGAAGAAAAAGTAAACTTGTCCTCACGTTCTTTTTTCCATCACTTTCCAGGATTTATGTGCTATAGCAGAGGACCCATGTTGTGCAGTGTTTGCATTGCATTGAGGGCTCTTGAATGTAGAAACCTACAGAGACTTAGCTTTGGATGTGAGGGGGAGGAATTAACATGGCATGCAATCTGCAGGGTTTTCTTTCTCACTATTATCTAAATTAACAGTTTACTGTTTTCTTTGTCTCTCTTTTATTACAGGCTTAAGTGCTTAATCTAAAGCTTAAGGGCCTTACTATGAACAAATTGAGAAAAGCCCATAAGGAAATACAGCTCTGGTGTTTAAAGGATCAAGCACCCAGACCTCCCACCCTGCAATTTTCTGTCACGGGGAGGGCAAATGGCCTGTACGTGTGTGACTCTGTGCTGTCAGCATTCTTGGCAAGTTGGAAGGTGGGAAGCTTGCTCAGGAGAGGTAGGTCTGGTTAGGAAGCCTGGTGGTCTTGAGAGCTGTGGGGAAAACAGGTCTCCCATGGATGATGGGGAGCTAGCAAAAGTGGCTACTCTAGGTTTAGTTTAGGTAGCTTTGCCAATCGTACCTGTACAGCTTTCCTAGCTTTGTTAAATTCCTTGTTAAATCCAGAAGGATAACCCCACCCCATTCCAGAGCTGCAAATGATGTGCACTATAAGTACTCACCTGCAGAGACCCAACAAATGCTGCTTCACTGCTAAAGGAGATATATCACACCTCTTCAGAAGGGACTGTGAGCAGCCAGAGGACATGGAGGAGCTCCAGCTGAGGGACATTAGCATGTTAGAAACCTTGAATGATTTTTGTCCTAGCAGAGCTCAAGATACCTCATATCGATAGCCTCTAAGAAGTTTTGTGGGTTTTTAAATTTTATTTTATTCTTTTATATTGGTGTTTCCTGGTCTTGATGAATAAGCAAATTGCTTTGTTTATTTCAATATTATCAGCTATTTTCTGTCTTTGTTAAGATGTGTGAAGAGTTCTGGGTTTGGACAGTCATTAATTATAATTTATTTTAATTACTGCTTGAATCCCTGAGGAAATTGAATAACAACCACATGCAGCTTAGCTACACAGCTGGCCTGCACATACACGGAAACTCAGAATGATAAATTTTGTGGTTGTGCTTCCTTCCTCTTGTTAAGCTTGTCCTAGCTGAGTTCAACATATTCATGCACCAAGCACAGACTCAGGGAGCGTATTAATGGCAAGGTGGACAGAACATGCTTCTGGATCATCATTGCATGTGTTAGTGCTCTAATTTTCCCATCAATACCATGTAGTTATTTAAGTAGCATTGGGTCCTTGAGCTGTTCTGGCTAAAGAAGCTGCCACAGGTCCAGCAAGCTATGGCGGTATAGACCAAGGATGTGCTTCTGAGTCACCTCCGAGATTCACATGAGCCAGCCAAGCTGGCAGCTCCACAGCTTTAGACCTGTACTCCATGTGGTACACCACGTTTTGTACTGTTTAAAGTAAGGACTATTTGTAGTGGCAGCATAGGTTAATTGCCTTTGGGGTCACAAAAGACATTTCAAAAAACTTCTTTCCCAGAGAGTGTCAAATTGTCATTAGAGGAAACTGATAGGGGCAAAGTATAATGATAATGCTAATATCCATCAAAAGCAGAGCCTTAAGACATCAGTGGCATGAGGAAAGTCTCCCAAATGAGGAGACATTTCCATTCAAAGGGTTGGACTTGATGATCTTAGAGATCTTTGCCAACCCAATCGATTCTATGATTCTATGATTTCTCTGAAAATGATGCTTTAGGACTGTAAACAAGGGAGGAGGTTTGCATGGCTGTAGGGATTTATCCCTGTAGTAGTAAGACTGTCATATCAACACTACTGTCTGCTCAATGATGTCTTGTTAGACAGGTTTGGTTTAAAGAAAGTGTTATCTATTTATTGTAAAATGTGACATTGTCTTACCTATTTTTTTTTCATGTGGTTAAGTTGTGTTGTGTGTTTGTGTGTTTTCAGATCAAGCTCTGGAAAATAGCTATGCTTTCTAAGATGTCACACAATCCTCAATCAAAAAGTATTCTCTTCAGATCACATTATATTTCAATTTTTCAAACATATATTGACCTGAAATTTAATGTCATTGCACATTTTAAATTCACTTCATGTAATAAGAAGTTTTTAGTCTTGAAATAAAATGTCTATAAAGTAGTGAAAGTACAAAGTATAAAATAATCATTCTGCAGTCAACCTGAGCTTTTCTATAGCAAACAAACTTCTAAAATTTGAAGTGATGATGCCCTACATACTACAACTCCTAACAACTGAAAGGTTAGCAATAAGTGGTTAAATGCTTTTTGGGTCAAAATTCTATTTGCGAATGCCCTTAGACCTGTCATTGAAAAAAGATTGAAAAAGGAACAGAGTTGGAACAAGGAACAAAAGATGCTCTCATCAAAAGAATATAGATACCTGTTGCCTAAGGCATTCTCATGTTCTTTTATTCTTGTATCATCATAAAATGGAAGAATCTCAGATACCAGGTCATTGTGGCCAACACCTAAACTATGACACCACAATTGTATCTGGGTCAATTTGGGAGGGGAAAAAACTTGCAAAAGAATTTTTTTTATGCTGCTCCTATGGGACCTTTAGTCCAGTGCTGGAGGTGTGAGAAGGTGACTGTCAAATCTACTTTATCTAGTTTTACCAGCAGTATGAAGTGGAAAGTACAGAAAGAACTGTTGTTCAGGCAAAGCAGCCAGGAATTGCATCACCTATTAGAGAAAGGCAGTGTCATAGGCACTGTGCATACCAAATGGCCATTTGAGATACTTGGTAAGAGTTGTCCAAACAATTGTCGCTCAGGAGTAGAGCTAAGTAAATAAATATTTCATTAACTGTGGAGTCTCCTTCTACAGAGATGCTCAAAAGCCATCTGGGCATAACCTTGACCTACCTGCTTTAGGGGATGCTGTTTGAGCAGGGAGGTGTTGGACTAGATGACTTCCAGTGGTCCCTTCCAAACTTAGCCAGTCTGTGATTCTGTGACCTGCGTGTTCTGTTGTGAAAGTCCCCATCTTTGGAGTGACATGAATACAGGATTTATGAGGCCTGACCTTTAGAAATCACACACTCTATTGGAGCTGCTGAGGTCCACAGCTTTGATGGAGGACACTTTGTTCACTGCCTTAGGTTCAAAGGTGGCACCTCTAGCAGTGCATGTTGCAAGGGTGGGCCTGGTGTCTACTGGAGATTATGAGAGGGTCAGGTGCTTTGCATCAGTGCTTTGAGGATACTCATAGGTCTCATTTGTTTTGCCTATCAGGTACCCCCTGCCACACACCCACTGCCCATGAGCCAGGAACACCCCATCTGAGCCCAGCCCCCAGGGGAGCCCAACCCCAGCTGTATAACACATTGCTGGGACAATGCAGGGACCAGTTGCCAGTCTAGGTGCTATGGGATGGTACCCAAACTGATGTGGGCACTGTTCCATACTGGGGTCTCTGGTTCCCCACTCATCCCCTCATGAAGCAGCCTGCTCCTGCTGCTCTCTGATTATCTGTTTTCATGACATCTTATAAAGCTGTATTTATAGATGAGTTAATGAACAAATGTCTTTGATCTCTACTTCAGAAGAAACATAGGCAGTTGAGGGTCTTCAAAATCTCTGTTTCTTTCTCCTTTTCTTCTTCTGTATGCAACATGTGTAAAGAAACATATCTGGATATTACAACCACGAGTAAGTTTAGAATAGATGTTAGAAGTTTGTAATTTTTGGAGAAGTGGGATTTTTCTACCAGTCTGTTATTTCCCCAAATTTACCTACTTTGAAGGGACAATATATGGAAATTTATAAAAAGGATTTTACAGTAGGATGATGTGCCAAGAGGCTGATTCTCAAGAATCATCATCTCTTTCTGTAAATCTCAGGATCTTTGTGTTGGAGATTCTAGAGAAACACTCTTTTGGAGGGTGCTTGCAGACATTTCTGATTTTTGAGCCATCTTCCATTGCATGAAACACATTATTCCAGCACTCTCCTCTTCTGACAGTTTTTTTTGTCCTATTGTTGCTTTTGTCCAGGATAAGAGGAGCTGCTCACCGTGCATATCACCCACCAATGCCAGAGTTGCACAGAAATTAGTCCTGCCCCAGAGGCTTTTACAGCTTCTGCAGCTCAAGATAAACTGTCAGCTGGGGAGCAATGGGATTCCTCACAACCAAAAGCATGTGCTTTTCAGGCTAGGATCTAGCTTCTCAGTGAGACAGAATTGCCTTCAAGTCCTGGAAGGACTTGAAGCTTCACATTTCCGACATCCTTATATATAAAAGTTAGTTTTGGTCAGTTTTAATGGCTTTTTATGATTTCCTCTGAGCTCTCTGTGGCTGGTAATTACACACCTGCTTTTGCAGGCTGTAGAAATACGAACGAGCTTCAATATATATTTTTTTAAAATTCTCTTAAACCTCCCCCAACAAATTGTGTGGATTTCTATTATTTATTTATTTTTTTTTAATGGCAGTATGTCTCCCTCAGAAAATATGTGATGCTGGAGATGTTCAATTAAAAATATTTTTGGCATTTTCTTTATGTACCCTGCAAAATGCACCTCTAGACATGACAGGTTTTTCTCTATCAAAACCTTACCCGTAGGATTGTCTTGGTTTCATTCCTAGTCACATGAATTAATGAGGGTCATTATATCCCAGGGAAGTGAGCAAAGCCTTTCCAGATAGCACATCTTGTTACACAGCAGTGTTTATATTTAATATTATAGGAAATGCAGCCTTTTCTGCCTTTGCTGTCGCTGTCCACTACTGCAGGCACCACTTAGTGCTGTTTCTTCAGGTCTGGGCCTCCTCTTAAAATAGACCCTGTGTGGTCTGTTCCTGGCTGCTGAGCTTGTCCAATGTGGTATAGGCCTATGAATCAAAAAAACAAACTGTTGCTCTTTTTTTTTTTTTTTTTTTTTCTGTTTTCCAAAGTAATGTTGGGGAGAATATAATGTGCATGAAGAAGGGAAAACCTTGCTGGGAATAGGAGTTGGACTCAATGATTCTTGTAGGTCCCTTCCAACTCAACATATTCTGTGATTCTGAGAATATATGAGGCCACTTTGAGGAGAGCCTATATTGTTGTTGTGGCATTATGTACCATACCATGGATGTGCAGGGTGGGTGAGGGGGCCCCTTACTGCTTGGAGTTTGGCAGGGTCAGTTCTCTCTGGAGTAGCAGCAATGTTCAAATTCAGTAGAGAGGACAGTTAGTATATGCCTCTGGGAACACTGTATTTGTCCTCCATGATATTTACTTTTTAGGCTGTAATAAAAGCTAATATTTTTTTCAACAGCTGAAGGATTTGTGACCATTTCCCCCATGATGTTTTTAAAGAAAAGAATTTAGCCACCACAAATATATTTTCACATTCATTGCAAACTTTCTTTGCCTGAAATAGCATATGCCTGATGAATTATCACTGGTTATCCTGCCCAAATTTTTCTCCTACTATCACGGGGTTTTTTGTACCTGTCCTTAGGACATGCACCTCCAGGGCTGACAGGGATAATGCAAAAGAGCTGGAAGTCAAATAAAAAGCAGAAGTGACTGGCAGGAACAGAAGCCGGTAAGCACTGCAATAAAAGTGCTATTAACCTGCTGGCTAATACAAAAAGATTATTTCTACAGCAACTAGTGGAACAATATATTTAGCAATTAAATTAATCCAAACAAATAGGAAATTTAACCCCATTGTCCTGGCTAAATTCCAGCTTAGGCAATTACATTCTGGCTACCTGCATTCCCTCAGGAGTCTCTGCTGGGTAAGTTACAGCTTACACCATGTACGCATGTATCGCACTTGTTACGAACAGTTGTGTGGCATGTCAACATCTGCTAAATCCTATCTAGTAAAAATACCAGAGGTGAACCAAATTCAGTGGAAGTCAGGACCAAGTGTTCTGTCATATTTAACTTGTTAGTAGGATTTGTAGATACAACAAACACTGTAACTGGCATGTTATAGTGATGCCCATAATATAAACAGGCAGTGGTTAGACATACACAGACTGACAAACAAGCTGGATTGACATTTTCTCTCCTCCCCAGTCTTCCTGTATTAGACTTTCTTGTGCTTCCTTCTGAAGCTGAACCTTTGTGTCAAAGCCAGCCTGAAGTGGCTGCCTGTATTTTTTTATGTCAGTTCATCTTCCTGGTTCACAGAGTACTCAGATGAACAGATGCACAGATGGAACTGAGAGGTGGCACTGGGGAGAGGAAAGGGATTGGGTAAATGAGTTTTGAAATGAAGCATCTCTTCCCAGTGGCACGTGTGCTACTGCAGACTCAGCTGTGTCTGGCACATTTCTAAAGTCCTTCTAGGGAAATGCAAGGAAACACTGAATTCAGAACTACCTTATATCTCCTACTATATCTGACACAAACCAGTCTCTGCCTGTGGCTTTGATGCCATTTTGAAGGGTCAGGAATATCACAGTAATTTAATTCATTTTATTGATTGCAAACTTCTTTGGAAAGGGTCTTCCCTGTGAAGCTGAAATGTGAAAACATGATTCATGGGTAATGTACTGTGTTATCCGTGATTCTCCATTTTGTTTTCCTGTTCCATTTCAGAAAATATGGCATACTGTGAGCTGACAAGATGATTAAGCTGTAGGTAGCATATGGTGGACAGGTCAGGGAGTCCATTTTCCCCTCTGCTTTTTGATGGAGTTGTAAAGAAAGCTCATCTTTTCAAGCATGAAGCACTAAGAATCTGTTCAGATCAGCCACATATAGATACAAGTGGTTAAATGCACTGGTATTTGAATGTGGAATCACTAGGGAAATTCAGAACCACCAGCATTTCAATTGTGGCTTTGGGACAGCTTTGTCAAAACACAGGCAGTCTGTTACCATAGCTTGGACTTGGGAACTGTCTCTTCATGGTACTAGTTGTAAAAAGTGAGGACACATTTGTATTCTGCTAAGAGCTGAAGTTACCTGAAGGTTTGGCATATGCACACCACCTCACAAGGAACATCTAAGGGTAGTCAGCTCATTGCTAGCTGCAATAGAGCAGGGAGGAATAATGTCTGAAGCAAAGAAGTGGTTCCTTTTACCTAAACAAATGTTTTAGCAGCTGCACAAAGCACATTCCTTGGGAAAATGAATTAATGGAAATGAACATTGGCAAGCAGATTGTAATGAGAATTGCTTCTTATCACAAAGAGCTTTTGGTAAATAAATCCAAAATCTGGAAAATTTTAAAAATTGTTTTTATTTATTTATCAAAGGAAAAGATTTTGAACAGGATAAACAAAAAACAATTGTGGCAGCTTTAAGCTCCTCTTAACAAGTTTAATTTACTTCTCTTAAATGACTCAGCCATCACCATCTCTCTACAATAGATATTTTGTTGGGAAAACTAATTTGAATGTGCATGATAGGTGAACTGCATTGAAAATACCAATTTTTATCTGCTCTAACCCTTGATCTTAATTAACTTCACATCTGTTTCCACAGAAACCAACAATAAAATCAATAAAATACTACAACTAGCTGCTTGTATTGAAGAAGTTTGCAGAAAAAAATATTTTCATTTATTTGGTCTGTTGAGTTTGTGGATACAGCAACAAATATGCTGTTTTGTCCTCAAAGGCATTGCTGGGCTCGATCGAGGGCCTGATTCCTGCTAGAGGAAAGTGCATCACATAGTGAAATTCCTTTTGCTTCATGTGTAGGTGAGAAAGATATGAAGTAAGTGTGGTACCTTTCTTCTCAATGACTGACAACAGTTCGGATAGGGACAATGGAAGGAACCACTTTCAACTTTTTTTCATATAGAGAGGAGTCAGATCAATACCTCTTCCATGGGAGAAACTCCTTTGGCTTATTCTTTATCCACAGGAAAAGGTCAAGGCAAAGTGAAGGAATACAGCTATAGCGTCCTTGGGAACACATTTCGGTAATGTCCTCCAGCTGCTGCACGACCAGCACTGGTAACATTCTCGCTTTTGCAAAGTCATATTTAGGAGTGCTGAGACCCCATGCTAAAATGTTTGAGAGGTCGAAAGCAGTAAATCTTTGGTATCTAACTCCTAGAGAAGTCCTTTGTAAGCCAGATGTGTTTCTCCAGTGTGTAATTTTCAAACTTGAGAGTAGCGCAGTTAGAAGTCTATTAGGGTCCACTCTGATGTATCTTGGTATTGTTCAAGTCTAAGGTTGCAGGGATGTAGTTTAGCTCAAGTTAATCAGTGATTAGGCAATATATCCTTGGCTTTGAAAAAAAAAAAAAACTCACCATTTTTTTACAAAAGAGTTACACAGAAAGGAGGCATGCTCTGTTCATATATGGAAGGTGATGGGGCTTGGTGTATTGTCATGGTGGAATTCAGGATAAAGCAGACACAGAGAGATAATTGCATCATTTGGTGACATATAATCTGAAATATGTTTACCAAGTGGGTTGGGTCTGGAAAGTGGATAACAATTTTTATAGTAAGATTTCTGTTCCAAAACCCTTATACCTGACACTCTTGCCAGCCAAAGGCCCAGACTCTCTGGCCTTGTTTGGACCAGTGCCCAGGGGACAAGAATGCTTGCCCTGACTGAATTTTTCAGGTCCTGGCTTGCAGCTCCTGCACACATCATTCCCTTGTCTTGCTCAGTCTTCTGCATGGCATCGAGCAGCTGTGAGCACTCATGTCTTCAAACTCATTAGGATCATATCTATTCCACTGTGGCTGATTGTTTTTTGTAATCTAATTTCAGTCACATGGCCAGGACTGTACCATGTGTATTTTATCCATTTATATTTTAATACATTTTCTATAATAATGTGTTGGTATGTTTTATGCATTTTTGCATTGAAATACTACATATTAAGAGATATGTAGTACCTCTTGGGGCAGAAAGAATGTTTTACTGCTCAGGGAGTTAAGAATTGGCTTAGTCAAGTGCAAAAAGTGGGCTGCATACAACCTATCAGACATATGGATGTTTCAAAAAAGGTGAGAGTTGTTAATAGCCTGATAAGAAATGTCAAATAATTCTATGAAGAAGGATAGAGAAATGAGACTGAAAGTCAGAAACTAAGTGAATGCTCAAGGGTGCTCCATTCTAGAAGGGTAAAACCCAGCCTACTTTCCTAGACCACGAGTCTCTTCTATGGATGTAACTCAGAGGTAAAGCATTAATAATGAACTGGAGCTTCTGCTAGAAGTCTTAGAATGTCTAGTAACCTGAAAATGTGAAAGCATGAGAAATTTATTTTTTTCTGACAAAAATGTCTTTTATGCTTTGTATTTTTGTAAATTAATACTTGCATTTGAAGTAATTTTAATCTGACTTTAGCTCTGAGAGGTTTCAGGCTTATTAGCATCAAAGTATCTTATTTCTGTTAGAGGGAGATCTTTACAGTCAGGCTACTAGGGTGTCGTTGTTGTTGTGTTTGGGGTTTTTGTTTGGTTTTCATTTGTGAGGTTTTTTGTTTGGTTGATTTTTTGAGGGTTGGGGATTTTGGGGGGGAGGGGGGTGGTTTGTTGGTTTTTTTGTTTGTTTGCGTTGCTTTGTTTCACTTTGCTTTTCTTTGTTCCTACAGTAATTCTCTTAAATTTCTCCAAGGTGACCAAGCAGAGACAGCTCCAGGGGTAGAAGAAATGTCCAATGGGTACAGCTATTATTCAAGTGTCCTGCTGGATAGAAAGATAATAGTGTCAGAAGCCTGAGGGTCCTGAGGGAGTTTGACACTGATAGATATTGGGTTTGATCTTATCTGTGTAAAAAAAGACCTAAACAACCACAAAACCCAAACTCCAATCCTCCAAAGGAATAAACAAACAAACCACTTTACTACAGGCACTGTGCTGTGTTGCCCTGGATGTTAGTGACAGTGTCCTGCAGCTTCCTATGTATCATCGCCACCACCTGGGTCTTTGACAATACTGATACAAAGTTAAATGTTATAATATTGTTAAATATTGTGAGCCTATTACTATTATCAGTGGGATGGGGGAACAGGGTCATGGTTACAGTGGCCACAGAGGGTGCAGACAGATTTCAAGGTGAGTATTATAATTATCACGAGAGTACCAGCAGCCAACACTCTTAGTAATGCAAGCACTGAGAAATTCAGCTCTACTGTAGTGCTAATAGTCTGTCCACCACTAACAAGAGCTGGCTCATTTTTTCAAGAGGTATGAAAGGACTCCATGTTTGGAATATGCATCTGAGAAGGGATGCAATAAATTGCCCAGAAAATTAGGGGTTTTTTCTGCTTTATATATTTTCCCTCACAGAATTCTCCCAAGTGTTTTTATTTAACCAAATGAAAGCTTAAAGACAATTGTATATGTTCGTGTTTCTGTGAGTGCACAAGTCTATTTATTAGTCTTTTCTTTTTTCCCCCCTTGTCAGGGATGGACACATAGACACAAGAAGTTCATGTGTGTAAGTTCATGTATAGAGGTAGGGCTGATAATAGTTTCTATAATTAAAGTTTTCAAGGGCTTCCTATTACAAGAAACTGAAAATAGGGTGTTATAGCTCTTCAAAGCATTAATTTGGGGCCAGTGTCTTCTGTAACAGGACCATCCCAATTTTATTTATATCTATAAATTTTAACAAGGATGTTGGTTGTTTTGCAACTGAAATATGACAAAACAGGTTTCCTTGTCTTAAAAAAAAAATTGGAAATTGAGTCATCAAAAAACTCCACTATTCATATTTTCAGAGTGAGACTTTGAAATTTGAATGGAGCATGGAATTTCTATTGGGTATGCTCTTATAATGTCTATTTTAAAAACTGTAAGTCTATGAAAATATCAGGTTTGCTGGAGTTCAACAAATCTCATCATTTTGACTGCTAAGTTTTCCAAAGATTCTGTTTGGATGGGGAATGGTTTAGTACATGTCCTAGTTCAGGAGTCAGGACCAGTTTATCACTGTGTGGGTGTGACCAAAGCTGTGTATTCTACACCCTATATGTTATTTCTCATGAACTGTTAACAATGGACCATTTGCAGCAGCTGCCCAGGGCACACCTGACCTCTCAGGCTGCAAGCTGGGTATTAAAGAAGCCTGTGACATAGGAGCTGTGATAACTCTCCTTTGGACAGTTGTTAGCACCTTCACATCCAGCCTGAGGGGTCATGTCAGCTAATGGGCCATGAAAGATTCCAAAATTACACCACAACTCATAAAGTTAGATCACCCATTGTGGAACTCCCTGCCCTGGGGGAGGTACTGGGCATTCCCACCTGAACCAGAGAGTATATAATCTTGGGGTTTGGAGACTTCTGGTACCACTCGTCAGGTCCAGAGGAGGACCAGAACCTCAACAGGACTGCAACCACCACTCTTGAACAGACTGCAATCATCATCTGCACCAACAGGTTTTTTCCCTTCCTTTTGCTTTGGACTCAGGGGAACCATGTGAGTCTCAGCACAGGGGCTAATGAACACCATCCTCTTTGTGCCCCAGGGTGCTGGATTATACTTCTGGGTTTTGTGGGTTAAAACCAATTTCTCTTTGTATCATTGTATTTATTGTAATATTTTTATTAAATTGTAACTCTGACTTATAATCTCTTTTGTGTTTGGTTCATTTCTCCTGCTGGTTTACCTTTAAACCAGCACAGTACAGAACTGAAATAACCCATCTGCTAATTACATATAATGTCATTGCTAGGAAAAAAAAAAAAAAAAAAAAAAAAAAGAAAAAAAAAAAAAAAAGGAAGAATTGTTTTTCCCCTTTTCAAGAAGAAAAGTCCCTGCTGGGTACCAATACCAAAAATATGACTCCATCATAGGAATGAGAGCTGGAATTTGCTGAGGAAGCAAGCATATGCTGGTGATGACATGAAAAGAGGGAAAAGGACAAAAGCTAGAAGTGTAGAGGTGGTAGAGGAAAAAGAGGAGACTAAAGTCTGAAAGCTGTGAACTGAAAGTTGTAGACCAGGGATGGTTCTGTGTCCTCACCTCTGAAAAATGTTGGGAAGATAAATAGCATAATGTTTGTGAAGCATTCACAAACACTAGTGATGAGCACCACAGAAACACCCAGGAGGAAATTAATAATTCTGTCTTCAGAACCACATTTGTAAATGTGCAGTAAATAAGGCCTGGGGCAATACATTGAAAAACAAGAAGAAAACAAAATATTAAATTGCTGCTTCTCTAGTGCGCACAGTCCATTCTATGCACTAAAGGAGGCAGGAAAAATCCTGTGGAAAAAGACTCTTGTATCATCAAAGGGTATATCATAATTCACATAGAAAAGGGAATCTGAACTGGGGCAGCTCTAGCAACCTTAATTCTTTCCTTTCCTCCCCTAAGAGAGTTTGTCTTTATGTCATTAATACAGTTCTTTTATTATTTTTGTGTTTGTGAAGCTGTAGATATGTAGCGCAAAATGTTATCTCATGAAGCTTGAAAAGCACAGGAAAGCAACGAGGTTTAAAGAACAGATTTCTGTTCTGTTCAAGTAGCACAAAAACAATTTCACTATTAGAATGAGATTTGAGATATGTAACTGCATGTTATCTGGCATGGGTATACTTATAACTGTAATATAAATGTCCTAATCTCACTTTTCATGCCCATCCAGCATTCTTTAGCACACCATCCTATGGTGAATTTAAAAGCAGCACTAACATGCTGGAAGGAATGAGGCAGGAATATTCATGACAATTGGGGTGGTTTTTTCTTGCTAAACTGTGTTTTAAGTAAACGGAGCTGAAATGTCCTCTTCTCTAGAAGTAATGTTTGAAGTTCCACAGGTATTGACTTAGTAGCACTGCATTGCCTCACTGACTGAGCTGGATTCCTCTGAATAAGCATATGAAAAGTGTACGTAGTGTTCTAATTAAAGCTGAAGGCCATTCATCTCTCTAATTGCAACAATGCCCTCCAGGATAATTTCATCCCAAATGCACCATTCTTCTTTTGCCTGAACAAGTGACTTACAAACCATCTGGAGCCTTGCCAAGCACAAAAGGAAAAGTTTGCTGGCTGTGATATCACACCATGATGTTACAGTATGAAAAACTGAAGAGGTCAAGCAAGGTGGGGAGGTTTTTTTCAGGCCTCTGGAAATATTGACATCTAATGCCTGAACATTAGCAGTCATATTATCTAATATTTGCCACAAACTAGTAGATGTCATCTGTTAATAAGTAACGATTTTCTAAAATGCTGTGTTAACCTTTGGGGCTGCCAAGCTTTTTCTTCTTCAGGAAAAAAGGCAAGTGAATTAGGCCTGAGAGCAGGATGTGCAATCAGAGGAAAGCTGCAGTGTGCAGTCAGTGTCACTCTCTGAGCATGTATGATGAGCCTTAGGAAATGGGTTCCTTTTTAAACCAGCCAACTCAATGAGTGGGAGTCAGGATTATTTGGTTTGAGTTTACATACTCTCCAGACTTGAAATCTGTTTGCACATTGTAGGACATAATGTGAAAATCTTAAGATGAAAAGACTCAATTTCTTGATTCTTTACAGGTTGAGTTTGTCACTGTCAACAATATTTTACATGTCTGATTGATTTATTTTAGCCCTGGAGTACATACAATAGATTTTCACTGCTGAAGAGTAAGAACTCACACTACATATCATTTACTTGGTCTAAAGACATATACTAAGGTGCTCCTTTCCTTTTCCATTCCTTTTCCATTCCTTTCCTTTCCTTTCCTTTCCTTTCCTTTCCTTTCCTTTCCTTTCCCTTTCCCTTTCCCTTTCCCTTTCCCTTTCCCTTTCCCTTTCCCTTTCCCTTTCCCTTTCCCTT
>JAWWEV010000115.1:11945743-11975294 GCA_035583235.1 Hafferia zeledoni
AAGTTAAAAACAATCAAAACAGCCTGTGCTGTGATGAGGGGTGGTATCCTCTTTCTTCTCCTCCCTGTATGAGCTGTATATTTTCATGTTGATGAGCTGTTGATCTGATGGGCTGTTCTCTGCATCAGGTATAGTGAGTGGCACTATACAACACTAGGTGATATAATTGAAGTAAATGTGGCATGAGTCATCCAAGTGGTTATATATGCAGGAGAGGAAGGTTTTAAAATGAAATCTGTGAGGAGAAGATCTACAAGAAATACAGGTGATTTCTTACATTGCTTTCCTTTATGTCGAGAAGCCCTTATCAGGGAAAAGAGAATTTTCCTAGAAGTCAGTCAAGGGATTTGCCATATCCATCATGACTTGAAAGTACAGGTTTGGTTCCTCTCATTCATGCAATATGAGATCTACTAAAATAAGGAAATTCCTAATGAAGGAGGGGAAAGCAATGACTTCAGAGTTGGCTTAGATTACCTATCCAAGCAGAAGACTGAAACCTGTCTACACATGGAGAGCCTGAGTTGTATTTCCTGTCAGAAAGCAATACAGGCTGTTTCTTCAGGACTGGCAGAAGTCATTCACTTGTCATGGACTGACTCTGATCCTACAAAGCTTTTACAGGATTGCATATGTGGCAAGAGGCTGGATCCAATACCACAGAGAACTTGCTTAAAAAACAGACCTGTTCTCTGAAATATGGCCATGAGAGGCAGAAGGCATAAACTAAATAACTCAGAAGGAGCAGTTTCAGGGAGGTGCAAACACTGCAAACAGTTGAGTAGGTGAACATCTTGGGAGCATAGGTAGCTTAGAATTTGGCAGCAGTTCAACAGGGATTTTTTGAATCACTGTTTGAATTTAGAAGCCTCAATGTACTTGTGTCCTCTTTTAGAAAATGAAGCCTCATAATGGACTTGGTCCCAAATCCCTCTGAACTTTGACTCTTCATCTTTAAAGTGATAATTGCAATATGCTGGCTGCCATGGTTGTATTGTAGTCCAGACAGGTGCTAGCACACAGCATCACCAGCATGTTGGAACTTCAAATTGCTTATAAATATAGTAACAGTTCTTGCAGGGCCTTGGGGCTGAAGTATTTATATTTAGTTAAAATGACCCACATTAAAAGTGAACAGGACTGACTATTCACACACTAATGAGAAGAAATCGCCATTGTGTCTGTTTTATAAATGAGATTAATGACTCAATTTGCAGTAAATGCTTCAGCAAGGAGAAACTTATTTTGTTATACTAATTGTGTCACATACGTGCCTCAAAACACCAACTGTGCAAAACTGGATTTCCCTGTGGTGCACAAGATGGTTGCCTCTGTGGTTTTATTAATACCATTGCTCCGATTTCTTTGCTGCAACTGATCATTTTGATCTTTGTATTTAGTGTTGCAGCATCACTGCTGGTGAAGGTAAAAATTGCTGTGTACTATAATCCTTCCCATTAGTGAAAGGACAAGAGTCTCTCTCTAATATCAGCTGTTCAACCCCATTTTCCCTGCTATCATGAATAAAATTCTGGTGTTATTTACTTAGGCTTTCAATTAGTTTTTAATTGTAATGAAATGATGAATAATTGCCAAAGCCTTCAATTTGCTCAATAGTTACTGTAATTCTAATTTTTTTCTTAAATAATCAAATGTTGTCCATTCATAGGGTATACTATATTGCTTTAAAGAAGGAAATTAATTCAGAGTTTCGTCAAATTAATCATTACACCTACTTCTGCATTTGTTCCCGTGTTCCTAAGCGTTTGTTAACGTAAGTGTGAGAAAACAGGATTTGCTGACTATGGACCAACATCCACAGCGCATGTAAATTTACCTTGCAACACTGAAATCTGTAACTTGCTTTACACCAGCTAAAGCTCTGCCTCGGTTTGGTCATTATTCATTCTGTTATTCTGGTTTTGCTACTGCATACAATTGTCCTGACATTTTTCATGCTTTTTACACCATTGTATTTTTGATGCCAGTGGAATTACTCAGAACTCAGAGTGGGGTAAATAAGAGAATTGCATCTAAGGATACCATGAAGGGATTTTCTTTCCAATGACAAATTTAAAATTCCCCTCCCAACTTTTGTATGCAAATATGTTTGGGGAGAGATGTAGAGTAAGTTTTAATAGTTTGTTTGGCTGTAGAGTTATCTTAGTAAATCTGTTTCTATGCTTCATTCTTTGTTAAATGTGCTTCTGATTTCAGCTAAAATTACTAGCATGTGCTGGATACAGAGGGAAAGGATAGTGTTTGTTTAATTTTGTATCTTCACAAAATACTGAAATGAGGAGTACTGCCCCATTGTCTGGGGAGTATGTGCATTTCCAAAGTTGTCTATAAAAAGTCCAAAGGAGACACTTGTGTCTTTGAAGCCTACAAAGCAACCCACAGTTCAAGAGCAGCCTCTTTGTTGCCCATTCTGAAAAACATTTTGAAATAGTGTCTCTGGTTCTTTATTGAATTCTATCATGCCCCTCAGCTTCATCCTACTCTCCTATGCTCAGCCTCATAACAGCACTAAAAATTATTAGTTTTGATCTTATATTTAGGTGAATCTTGGACAGTAAACTGTGTGTTACTGAGTTCAAGGGCTTTCACCAAGAGTGATGTGTAGCCTAGAGATGGCCCTGAAGATAGTGCATTGACAGTTCCCTTCTGTACAGTGGTTTATGTCTGAAACACCACTGTAAGGGTGTACCTGGCTGTGCTCATCATACCTGTGTCCCGTTCATCTGTGGAGCAGTGGTGCTAGTCATCACAGAAAACATGATGTTCAAAAGCTGTAGCATGGACCACTGTCAGGGTGGTGCAGTGTGTGTCCTCTGCAGCCTCATTGTAAAGATCTCTGAAGCAAAGAGGTTATGGAACTTTAGGATCTGGTGAGCCTCTTTGTGAGTAAAACTTTGGTTGTGATATGTATTTTGCTGCCTTGCTTTATGGAAGAGCTTTACAGTCTTAAATATTGCACTCTCTAATTCGTTATATACTACTGTGCATGGTTAGTAGGCTTCCCCTGCTTAGGAAGCCTCCTCGAGGAAGAGAAAACTCCATTAACATGAATCCCCAACCTCTGACACTGTCAACATGGCATTAGGTGAAAATGTTTCACAGAAATACAATATACTGCCACTGTAATATCCTGACTGCCTTCTTACAGGAAAAGCTTCCCACGGAAAGGTTTTCCTTGTCAGGTGTGTGTGTTTGTGTTCTGACCTAATAGCTCTCTGGTCATTGGAGGGAGCTGTCAGAATATAAAGGTAATTTTAAAAATCGTATGATACAGTGATTACTTTGCACTGTTTTGAACTCTTAATTCAAAATGCTTAGTGTGGAGAGAGCTGATTGCCAGTGATGTAAAAGAGAGACTAAAGAATGTGGAAGTATGGATTTACTAAAGGGATTTGGGTAAGTTCTTCTTAGTATTTTACCTCACTAGCTCCCATCGCCTGCTTCTCTGCCATGGTGTGAGAAGACCTGAATCCCCAGATCAGCATATGGATTTTTGTTCCAACACTTTTATCTCATATGTTAATAGCAAGGAGATGGAGATAAAATATAGTTCTGTGATGACCTGAGAACTGTGTGCTTTGTGCTCTATCTGCTGCCTTCAACAATGGATTTTTTTCTATCATGTAACCCCATCCTGAAGAGGTGATTTGATTGCAGTGTGGTTGCAACCACCTACAGAAAGCATCCTGGCCAAGGCTAATCTTGTTAATACCACACCACTGGAAGTGCAAGTTAATATAATGCTAAAAGCAACGTAAGAACTGAGATACTTGATGGAAAGAGTTTGTATATTATTATTATTGCATTGGAAATCTCAAGTTGTATCACTTTTTAAAAAGTGAAGGCTTGGCAACTATGGCTCTTTTTATTTGCATAGAAATACAGATGCATAGCATAAACAAATACACCAGATTTGTAATACTGAAAAGTTGTCTGGTCCTTGGGTTCATGCTGTAGACTATCAGGGGAGGAAAAAAAACCCAAAATCCAGGTGAACTGATCATCCTTTTTCTCTTTGAATAATTTCAGTTAAGCATTATGTTATTTTCCTTACCAGGCTTGCAGCCATAGCTGTCAGGCTTCTTTCTGTTAGTCTCTGTGGTTTGCTCTCCTATTTCCTATACATTTTTTAACTCTTGGGTGGATGCTATTATGGCACATCCAACCTTTGGTATAAATAATTTATTCTGAAGGTTCAGTATGTTATAACGTGCAAGAAGCATCTTGCATTTATTTTTAATGCTTCTGCTTTCCTGAGAGCTTTCTACATCCAAAGCTACCATCAGAGAGAACTGTCAATCTTCAAGCAGAAGAGTGAAACTTTTAGACCATATCATTCTATTTTTCTAGCTATAAATCATACGCTTCTGGTGAAGAGTGGAGCAAATGGTTATTATTTACCATTTTGAAGAACCTGGCTTGAGTGGTGTGAAAATGTCTGTTTGCATTTAGTGTGAAGTCTCTGAAAGCAACTTCCTGTGCTCAAAAGTATGTGAACTGTGTGCCAATCCCTTGTGGGAGGCCAGTGAAATCAGGGAAATACTGCAGGGCAGTTGGGTGGATAGATGTCAGTGCTAAAAATGTGAAAAGAGGTATAGCTGGGGCAGCGGTGGCCAGGAGTGGCTTGCTACCAGAGCACATCCATGGGATGAACCCACCCCATATACCAAAGGGAGAGACAGTTCAGTACAGTGGGGAAAGGGGAGCTGATCCCTGCAGGTAGTGCTGAAGATGGTCATAGCTATCCATGCCGACAAATGATGCTGGCTCCCTTTTTTCCTTCACAAACTTCAGCCAACAGCATGGGCTGTTGTAATTTAGGATTTACAAATGCGCAGGAATTATGCTTTACAGAGGCATTATTTAATGGAAAAAATAATGGTGATGGGAGACTGTTCTTTTTCAAGGGGAGGAGGGGTGCGGTGACAGGAGGTTGGCAGGTTTTCTGTACATCTTAGGAGTTTGTTTGACATACCATCCTTGAATTTATGCTGACTTAACACTAAAACTATATTCTGATTTAAAACTAAGTAAACTTGCCTCATGTGAGACATCTCAAATATTTTAGTTAAATTAATGTCTACCTTGTCTAACACAGCAAAAGGCACAAGAGTGCAAGAGAAATGATCGCTAGTAGCTTCACCTGAAAATTGGAGCTTGATGCTCTTTAGTGTTTCTATTGACATGCTAGGCAGTGATATAATCTTGTGATTTGCAGACTTTCTCAGAAAAGAGGACTGGTAATAGAGCAAATAATGTCCACGAGAGATTGAAAGAGGATGTGAAACTTCTGGAGTGAAATCAATGGCAGATTCAACAATGATAAAAGGAAATGTTCCGTACATGCTCATTTAGCATGTACAGAGACTTAACTATTTCTTAGACTTTTAAGAAGTTTGTGTAATATGATGCAGTGAAATTGGAACTGAACCTTTGGCTGCAGCAGCTTATCACAGACTTTTGAACCATTTGCATGCACAAGTCTCTTCAATGACAACATTAGAAGGGGACTTCATGACTGAAAATTCGTCCTAAAACATGAAAAGTGCTATGACAGCAACTGTTCCAAGGTATATCACAGTTCAGTAGCTGGAAGGTGAAGTTGAACTAATTCAATTTCAGCATAAGAGGGAGCTTTCCAGGCACAAGGAGGGAGAAGAACAAAGAAGGTACTTCATAGGAACAGAATAATTAAATGCTGAGATAGTTTACCTGATGAGTGGACACAAAGGGTCTTTCAAATTCATTTCACAGAGAATTTTAGTCTGTGCTGCCTGTGTAGATTAGTGAGCAAGACAAAATTTTCTGCTTCAGTCCCAGTGTATTTTGGTTTTATGTTCTGCTAGGTATTGTACTTCAGTCAATTTTCTGCAGGCCTTAAAAGATTGTGGTTTTAAGTTTTTTCTTTTTTTTTTTTTTCTTTTTTTCCTCCCCTTCTTAAATGCATCGCTGGAGAGAGATAATCAGAGCTGGAAAGAGACCACAACTCCAAATGTGAATGGCTATGGATGGGTTCTGCTCAGTCCATTCTCAATTCATGATTCTTACCTATCTAAGAATGATGGTATTTCTGGTACATGCCAAGGATCAAATTCTAATCTATTTTAATGAGAGTTTTCGGGTTGGTGAATAGGCTGTGCTTTTCAGCAGATCACAATGTATAATGTAACAGTCTTTTCTGGTCTTAGTATTAAGAAATAGAGCTAGTTCCGTCCCTACCAAGTACTGCCGTACTTGTGTTGTTAAATTGCATTGGCTTGTACTAATACATTTCATGAAAATGTCAGTGCTGAGCAGTACTATGAACTAATGGAGTCCCATTGAAATTAAACATGTTACATCCACGTAAATTATTTGAGAATTTGGTCCCCAACATATGATATCTAACATCGTATTGAAAAAATTAAAATCCCCCAACAGCAAGTGTTACCAGATCACAACTCTGTCCCCCTAAAACAACAAATTCAAGTGCTCTGTTGAGACTCCTTAAAAAAAAAAAAAAAATTTACACAGAACTTAAAATATCATGACTTCTATATCTGTTTCTGCCAACACTGTTCTTGCTTTGTCTTGATCAACCCAGCAAACTGAAACCCTTGAGTAGACCAGGTCTAATTCATAGTTTAATTGCTTTGTTTCTAAAGTAACTTCAGTTTATTTACTCTGGATTTGTATTGAACTGAGTGGAAACAGAATCAAGTTCACAAACTTGCGTTGATTTTTTTAGATATTTGTAGCTGCTTACAAACAAATTGGGGAAAATTAATAGAATGCTATTTGAAAAGGTAGAATTACTTTCAGGCTTTTTCTTTTCATTAAGTGTTGTTTCTGGGAGATAAATCTTTTAATTATGCTGTGCTCTCTTCCCAGTGATGGGAACGGGTAACAGCAAGCCTGACAGCACTGGCTACCACCTTCTCTACAGCATATGAATGCTATGAATTGTGCTGATTTCAATATATAACACTTTCATTCACTGCATACTTTTCTAAGTGTTGCACTACTTTCTAGATGTACCATATGACTTACCACTTGGGAACCCATTTCCCTATGCCTGCCCCATTTGTAGAAGTTGATGCAAGCAGCAAATGCCACTAGGAGTCTAGGTCTTAAATGAACTGTTCTGCTAGGTCTTTGCTTTCTGTGTATTTGCTATGCTTTACTTGCCTCTGGCAAGTTACAAATGAGAGTAAGAAACATGAATTTTTGAGAGAAAACAAGCCACAGCCTTATAAAAAAAGGAACAATAAATAATCTGGGTAAATAGTGCTTGCCATGTTGAATTAAATACACTCACAGTCCTGCACAAGCCATTTGTACCACAATATGGACCTGATTTATCCTTTTCTGTGGTGCAATGACTTCATTAAAGTCCCTGGGCCTGGTTTTGTAGAACACAAATCTCCATGTCTACCTGCTAGCACTGCCTCCTCTCTGAGCCTGTGAGCACTATGACAGCTTTGATTTGGGAGCTGTATGGACACCAGAGCATGCCCAGTAGCTGCCAGTGAACAGTCATGCCTAAAATCTCTCTCATTGTGGCAGTATAAAACTTCTTTATGTTCTGTCACTGGACAGTATACAGTGGTGTGAGCTTCACTGGTGCCACGACTAGAGAGTTGTACCAGCTAGAGAGGCACGCTGATAAATCCAAGCCACTCCTTTATAGGCTGCCTGCCTTTATGGGTACCAAAGCTATTATGGATTCCAAAGTCTTTATGAGTGACAATATTCAGTGGTACAGTACAAACATACTGGTGCTAGCTTACATGGTGGGGTTGAGCTTCTGGAAAGAATAACCTTTTTAGGAGATAATCAATATTCAACAGACTTGCCTGCATAGCAAGTGTTTGAAGTGCAGAAGCTGTGAACACATTGCTGGAATAACTAGGAAGCAAAGTGTTTTAGAAGTAATCTAGCTATGTGTCACATTTAGGGAAGTCCTTCTGACATAATAAAAATCTAGATCCTATAGAAATCCCTAGAGAAAGCTGTGGTTAAATCAGCCGAATTTACATGCAGGTAAAAATTGCTTAGCAAGCTGCACCATTCTTCCAGCAGCACCAGCCTGGTCCTTGAAGTTTATTGCCTACTGCTGTGTCTCGAGTTCCAATTGTCAGATTAATGTAGTTTTAAAACAGTGAAGCTCCTGCATCCCTGCTTCAAAGGGAGGTGGTAGTTTTCTATTTATACCTTTATTGGAAGAAGCAATACACATATATGACACATATGCTGATCAAACTAGTATTGATCCTCTGTACCGTTCCTATATCACCTTCTGGTATTGTATAGATTTGCATAAGCTCAGACTTTTACTAGTCTAACTGTTGGCCTAAATATACTGCTGTGGTTCATCCCAAATGGAGTACCACATACCCCATGGATGAAGACATTTTGACTGTTAGGTCCTGGTGACACTCATGGTGTGTATCCTTAACTCTGTGCAGGGAAGGCAACTGGATCTGCAAGTGTCCTTTGATAAGCAAACCAGACCCCAAAACAGACCTTGCTCAGAAGACTGTGCTTTAGTTGTCTGTTCAGTTATTGCACTTTGTGGATGGAGGTACAGAACAGGCCCAAGCCTTATGGTGATCAGCACTGCCAGGCTATACAGGACAGAAACTTTGGGGCATTTTTCACATCCACATCTCATTTAACAGGACATGAGCCAGCTGGTATCTCTCCTCTTTGGCCTTGTCAGCAAGCCTCTTGTTCCATTCTGAATCTATTATGGCCAATTTTCCCTTGACTGAGCATTCAGTTTGTTGCTGCTGCTGCTTTGCCTCAGGAGCAGCCCTCCTCTGATGTTATGGATAACCTTTTCCTCTGTCAGTGCCCCTGTGAAGGTGGTGTCTGCATCATTCCACCATCCTTTGAGGGCAGGAGGTTTTATTTATCATATTGTCCCTTACATGATACAAATTTTAAGTCTTGGACTCTCCTACTCCTGTGCATACCACTGTGGAGCTTTTCTTCCCTGTGCTGTATTGTTATTTGAATGGCTGCCTCATTTCACTCTTTGAAGCCCTATTGAAGACCACCTTGGCCCTCTGGAACTGCTGTCCTTCTGATATTCTCTCTAACCTAGCAAGACAAAAGTGGGAAGAGAGGGGTTTGTCCCAATTTCTGTTTCAAAGAATCTAATCTTGCAGGAACAGAAACTGAGGTCTGTTTACAGGACTTCCAGAACCAAACACCTCTGATTGCCAGTAGATCAAGGATCTCACTTGGGGTTTTTACCTTTTCTAATGAGTTTGTTATCAATGAGGATGTTGATACAGTTAGTGTCAAATGTTTTCTGGTCGTCAATCACCCCTCCACAGCTTGCTTTAATTTAGCTTTGGAAAAGAAATTCTCGACACTAGATGATTCATGGACACCTGTAGACAGCTCGAAGTGTCAAATGATTTAGCACTGCCATCACTTGCTATTAGGTCCATGATCATCTGTGCATTTAACACACTGCAGCTGGAAAGAGCAGAGCAAACTAAAGGGCAGGCTTCAGGAATACAAGAGCAATAAGAAAGTAATTTATGCCTGAGACCTCTAGCTTTTGGCTGTACCAATGCATCCGCAGCCTCTTATTTAAAATAGGGGGTGCACGCTCTGGGCAATATGTGGGAATAGGGATCCTGAGCAGAGAGCATTTGAATTGTCACGACTGTGTTCTCACCTGGAGCATGAGGATCCATGTAATGAGGACCAAACACCTGACCTAGCCAGCCAAGCCTCTCAGTGCCAGAAGCTAGGAGGCAATGAGGCAGCAGCAAGAGCTGTCTGCCCTTCATCTCTGTTACAGCTAACAGGTTTTATGCCTGAGGAAGGAATGAGAAGCACTTTATTTAAATAGAGTATTATATAGCCTTGTGTCTGTATGTTCATGCCCAGATGAGGGGAGGGCAGCTTTAGGGGGAAGTTATTTTCACCTCTGATGAAAATAATTGCTTGCATGCCAGTAAGCTTAGCTAATTGTTAACTAAAACAGAAGCCAATCTATATAGAAGACTAACTGCTAGCATTTTAAAAAATTGTAGCCCTTTGGCAGCCCATCTCGTGTACACATGTCTTTGAAGCATAAGAGCAGTAAAGCAATTCTAATCTTGCCCTGGTTCATTGCATTAAGGGACCTTGAGAACAGGAAATGGCTTCTCGAAATGTGGAGCTCTCCAAAAGACAGACTTTCCCATTTATGTCAATGAAATGATTTCTAGTTTCATAATGAAGCCCTCAGCATAATTCTTCCAGTATTTATACATCTCATAAAGATTCCACCTGCATGGAATCAAAGACAAAAGGGGAGACAGGGGAAAAAAGACAGGAGGGAGAGAAAAAAAAAGACCAAAATTAATCAGATTGCTTGTATGCTGGGAAACCTAGAATGAGTGTACCCTGTCCTAGAAAAGAAATGGTTGAAACCACATCATATTTATTTCAGTAGTGCAGATGAGGGATGGTGTGTTCTATTATGTTCAGTACTTCATACAGCATTTTCTCCCTCTGCTGGCAGTTGGATACTGCAAAGTTGTAACTAATAGAAAACAACAAAATTCTCAAAAGGTTGAAGCATTTAGGAATCTCAAAACTCTGCGGTATATGCTGAAAAATTAGGTCGTACCATACTTGAGTCCAATTAGTGCTGGAAATGGCTGACAGTCATCCCATGTACAGAGTAGAATAATTCCTACAGAAGATTAGCACAGCTAAATGCAGCCTTCTTTTCTTTGGAAAGACAGCAGAGAGTCACACTTGATAATGTTACAGTAAATATAGATTGCACAGTCAAACTTGGAAGTTAGTTATAGTTTTTTGTTTTAAGAACAACTTCAGTTCTGTAATTTTAGAAATAGTATTTCTTGGCTTTGTGTTAAAATGACATCCTGTGCACTTCTATGGGTTACTAATTCTTCATGTTGCTTTTTGTTTGTTTGTTTTTTACTTTCTTTTGAAAATATTTCTATAATGTACAGACTTAAGGGGAACATTGATAAAGCAACTGTAGGAAAAAAATCTGTACTGTGTATTATTAAAGAAAAAATAAAAGGATTAATTTTGTTCTAGGGAAGTTCTTTGAAACAATGGGCTTCTAAATAATTTAAAGCTTACTGGCAGTACATATTTATTAAAAATAATACTGCCTTATAGGAGAAAATAAGTGTTACAGATTTACTTAAAAGGAATAGCTAGAAAATAAGAATGTAATCTTGACTATAATGGAGATACTACTTTCTGCTCCGGAAGGTTGGGGGTATTAACCTTGCAAATTATGTTATACTAATGACTACAAACAACAAACTATAAATCTAAGAAATATATATCGACCTGCATGGAAATGTTTATATATTCCCTGCAGCAAGCCAGAATCACTAGTATTGAATTAATAGCATTAAGCTTTTTAACTATTCTTTGAGATATTGTAGTAAATATTATAGCCATTTTATGCTTGAATAAATGGAGGCAGAAAGGGGTTTGTTTAACAGAGGCTAGGATTGCAGAATTCTAATCCTACTTTTATTGATAAACATATTAAAGACAGGTGGAGATTTTTTTTCTCTTGAAGAGATGCATTTAAAGGAATAGCTGATGAGGCTTAGAGAAGTAAAGTGCATTTTGCAGGAATTTAGCTAGCAGAAAGCGCTGACAGATGCTAAGGAATATTCAAGTTAAACAAAGACATCTGTGAGGAGTGGCAGTGCTGGGAAAATAATTCTGTAGTCAGCAGTAAAGGAGAACTGAGTTAGTGCTGCCATGGCAGACACAGGTTGGGGCTGGGATTGAGGAGGATTTTTCAGCAGTGTTGTAGCTCAGCTGAAGGAGACAGTCAAAAGCACAGAAAATGTACAAATAGAGAAAGCTTTAAAACATAGCACTAATAGTGGTAGCAACACTAGGAATATTAACATCTTGGTTTTTTTCATACCTTCTCACCACTGTTCAGTTGTCTGCCCAAACCTAAAATGGTTCAGTCAATGGCTGGTGCTTCTTCAGCACAGGCTTCTTTCCTAACAGTTGCAGTTGCTCTGTGAAGATTAGCAGATATTCTTCTCAGTTGCCCTAGAGCAGCACAACATCTTTTATTCATTTGTTAACTAGGCACCAATACAGAGGTCCAGCTCCTTGATTTTATTAACTGTCCTACACTCAGAAAAGGAAATACCTTGTTTTGTTATTTTGATGAAGAGGCATCTTTATTGTAACACTGAGAGATCAGAGAGGTTCTATGCATACAAACATGTTCCAAACAATGAATGGGAAAATTTCACACAGAGATTTAATACCTTTGCACTATTACAGCCGTGTGCAACAATAATTAATCCTCTTCACTCTTCCAGAGACTTGCTGTGACACAGCTTGCCCACAACAGCACAGGTTGGGAAGTTTGTAGAGATACTCCCTCCCTGTTCTTATGGGTGCAGTAGCTACTTTAAATCTGCATTTTCCTCTACTCTAGATGGAAAGACCATTTCAAAAATAATTGCCACTTCCTTTTCCCCCACTGTGAATTCCTTGTGATTGCATACAGTGAAACACTGTGTAACATGCAAGACTCTTTCTCCCCCTCTAAAGACACCAAACTGGTATTCCTGTTGACCAAATGGAGTAGCATTACTGACTTGAGTCTTCAGACTTTTTTTTTTTGGTAGTTTTTTGAGGATTAACTGGTCAAATATTTTCATACATGCACGCTCTTGTTCCTAGACTGATTACTGTTTTTTCCTTTTGGAGCTTCACATAAAGTTTGCTGATGATTTGACAAATGGGGAACTTCCAGAAGTGGTTTTCAGAGTGGACACACAAGAAAATAGGATATTGTTATGACTGGATAAGTAAATCCTACACATTGAGGCGTATGACAGTGCCTAAGAAAATCTTCTTAAATTGTGAATGGAGAGTCCTAGGCACATCTCCACAAAGCTTAGAGCAAAGGTTCCTAGTAGAGTGTTTTGGAAAGAGGTGGTTGGATATGACCTGCATTGTGACTGCTGGACACAACCACAAATTAAGCCTGTGCTAATAGATCAGCTGTATCTTCTGAAAGAAGGATTTCTTTAAGTGCTTAATACTTTACATAGCACAAGGATGTTGTTTTCTTTTATATAGGTACTTTAATTAAGTATTACTAAGTTATTTGTGAAGCACTATTTTTGTACTATGTATTGTTAGTGTTTCCTGTCAAGGGAGCAGGTGCTCCATCCCTATTAAAATTCACTGTAAATGAGTTCCAGCCTACTTTGAACACACAAAACATTTTGGAATGGGTCTCGATTTGGATTTTTAACACTGACTCTCTTTGCAGATGATATATCTATTGGCTTCAGTGATGTTCCCCTTTCACAGCAGAAGACAAAGAATGGTTGATCAGCAGAGCCAGAGTGTGAGCTCAGAAATCTGAAATCTTACCTCAATATCATATGCCTAAATTAGACTTTTTCCTGAATCATTTATTTACCTGTTACTGTCTTCAATTCACTTCTGTAATTCTTGTGAAATGTGTTGCAACAGAGTCATTTTTTGTCCTAATCAAGCTGCATGTGGAAATAGTGTGCTAAATACTCTGAAGTTTGTCTCTAATTTGTGTTTAGCAGTTAGTAGTGGTTACTAATAATCTCCAAAATAGTACTGTTGCAATTAGCACCAATTTCTTCCGGGTTCTAGAAAATACATGCTGACAATAGTAAGAGAGCAATGCTGATTTGAATAGTGTATTGAATAATAAAAAAATAATGGCCAACCTTCGCGAATGAAGATTTGGGAAGGGCTCTCCCCATGTGGGTTGTGCCCTTTGAGCCTGTGCAATGGATTTTTTTTTTAGGTGAGGCTCAGCGTGCACAGAACTGGCCCCACCGTTTAAGTCCTAAGGTTCATTTGCCATGGCTGAGCAAGCTTGGACAGTGACAGTGAAGTCTACAGCACCCAGTACTAACCGGGGCTGACCCTGACTGGATCGGATGGCAGGGAGGCATTTAACTGCCGGGGACGGTCCCTACTGAGGCTCAAACTCGTGACCTTGGGATACAGAGACTGGAGTGCTCTCCATTACACCACGGGACCGCCCAGTGTATTGAATAGGACCAGTCCAAATGGATGTCAAATTCTTTCAGCTTCCATTGACCTCGGGAATTTTGGAACTCAATGCTTTTTAACCTCAGGCCTTTAGAAAGAATTTATTTTTTCTCTTCATTATGCTCTTGGAGATGTGGGGTTTGGTGCTTCTTTCCCCTTCCCCCTTTTTCTTCACAGAACTGTGTGGAGGAACTGTTTTGATTTTCTTTGTCTTAAGAACAGTTCCTTCATTCCATGCCCTGTGGTCAAATGTAGCTTCATGTGTTGGACAGCTGATTGTAAGGATTTCCTTGACAAAAAGCATGTCAACAAGCACAATATGTCCTGCAGCATCTTGCAGTGTGTAAGGTGTGTAAATGACAACTAGATGTGCAGTTTAACATGAAGTAACAGGAATTCAGCAAAACAAATATGAAAGTGATTCAGGAACATACAGAGCCAGTTTTTATATGGCTTTTAGACAAATGGACAAAAATAACTTGCAAAATAACTTCTCATCAGATCAAAAAGACCTTTCACTTCTCTGTGTATGTTTTTGAGGGACATATAAATGTGGCAAAGAAACACTTTGATAACAAAGTCAAGAGGAAAATATGGCCATAACTACTATATGTGTATGACTAGTAGATCCGATATGTATATGCCATTAAAAGGAAATATATCTGTAGATATAGCTACCAAGCTCCTAACAGTGCCTTTTATTTTCCTCCTTCTATGTGGATGGTGTCATTCTCCTTCCCTAAACATTATTCTTGCTGGAATAAAGGCCAAGTAACACAAAATATATGAAAGATTTGTTTGATTGGAGCAGGTAGGTACAGAATTTTTAAAACTTTTTTTATTCCTCTTGCTTCTAAATATTAAAGATATTGAAATAATTCTGTATTTCCCTCAATGTCCATACTAGTTGTGCACTATAACCTTCAACATACGTGCTCAAGTAAATGAGCAGCTAACTTTGGCAACTATCTCATTTTTAAGGCAAAACAAGGTTTTGCTTCTGCATTGAATATACCTGCTCATGTAGATGGTTCTGAATCCCTTTCAGTCACTTGAAAAAATGGGCCACTAAGTCACCAGTGGCAGTTTTTTTAGCCTAGCTTGCCATTGCTAGCTCCAAAGAATTCAGTTGTTGAAAGGCCAAAAAATATGTGAAGGACTGAAAACTGCAGTTAAATGTTCATCTTCTTTTTTTTTTTTTTTTTCATTTCTACTTGCATTGCTATATGCTAATGGTACTTTTTATGGATTATGGTGCACTGTATGTTCATGCTGACCTGGCAATTCATCTATTGTGTATACCTGACAGCCCAGTCCTAATAGCTTTTTGCTCTATAAGCATGTCACAGTATGGAAAGACACATTAATGTGTTTTTGATGTCTTGTTACTGTATGCTCCTATTGCGCATGTAGGATGTTGTATCAGATGGATTTCATGTAAATAACAAGTATATTTAACCTAAAGAAACAGAAAAATATGTCATCTTGCAAGGAACCCTTACTTGCAAAGTAGAAGAGCTCTCCCTTGCTTTGCTGGGGCTGGCTGATCAAGATTATAGCAAAGAGATTATTGTTTCATATTTTATTGCACAATAATTCAATGTGGCCTTATTCATGCACGTAGGAAGATAACTCACAACTGATCTTAACAAACAGAAGGTATGATGTGAGAAAGCTAGCAAATGGAGGAAGGAAGGGATGAGAAGGATGGGAGGGAAACGCCATGAAATTATTTAAATATTCCCTGTACAAACAGTTTGAAAAATTATACTATCATTGGTTGTGTTTTCCTCAGTCATGAAGCATTTCACTTGTGTTTTAACTCGCTTCCGTATCTTTTTCAGTTTTCTCCTCTGTCAGCTCTACCATGGCACAGTTTTGCTCATGCCTTCTATACAGATGCGCTGCATTATCAGTCCAAATTTGGTGTCTTCCTGCTACGTCAGGTACTTTTTTTTCCTGTATGTCCTGGAATAGCTTAACTCATGATGGCCTGTCAGCAAGTGTGCAATAAAGAGCAGGCAATACTACATTTCTTCAGCATTGGATATGCTTGCTCTATTATGAGTCAGGGAGATTTGAGAAATTGATGTCATACAACTACTAAGCATGTATTATTCAATTAATATTTCTGCTTTCCTTTTTTGTTTTTTCCCAGAAATTCCTAAGCCATGCCAATTACTATCAGCATGTCAATATGTTATTAATTCAAATTCTTCAATTTATATTTGGAGAAATGTGTAAGCAACTGAAGTTTTATTGAGAAATTTTTACCAAACCCAAACTGCTTGCAGTCATGGCAGCAGGTGGCAAAACACAGCATGTGATGTGGTTCCTGTCTTCTGTCAGAAAGGATTATGAGTAATCAGTGAATTTGAAAGTTAGGATTTGAAAATAAATTATCAGCTGAAAATCACAGATTTATGTTAAGTAAAGGATTGCTTATATGCTTCTGCAAATATGAGTGTAAAAACACTGATTTTTCTGTTTAGCTCTTTCTAAGTAGTTGAACAATGCAGAGTTATTAGGTAATAGGCTTAGACTAAGTAAATGCAATGAGTTGGTCTCCTCAGCCAAAATGCAGCTCTGTCAGTCCTACAGGGAAAAGTGGAACAAAAGAAGGAAAAATTTGGTGTTCTCAGATATAGTGTGTGAAGAAAGAAAAACAGAAGACTCTGATTTTTCTGGAATTTATATATGTACATACTTTTAAAACAAACTTTACTTTCAAAAGAAATAATAGTTTAGATGCTCTGACTCTTCAAAGTTGTGGAAAATAACTCAGGCCTTGCATTGAATTTATATTGCTAGATTTAGCATACAGTAATTACAGCATGATCTATCATGGCATTTCTACAGTAAGTATGCTATACGTTCAACATCTTATAGTACTTCTTCTGTCAATATACTCAGCCAATTGTTCAACTCATTTGAAAATCCAGATAATCTTGCCTATTTGGAGAGACAGTTGATTGAGCCTCCAGGTCCCAGGAGTTAGCCCATTACCTGGCAGGGATGTGCTCCCCCGCTGTCCCCCACCACATGGTCCCTGGGGTGCTCGAAAAGAGCCACACAGAGACCACAGGAGAGGAATGAGAGAGAGTTTAAATTGATCATGGGTAGGGGTATATAAAGGTTTTGGGGACTCAAACTACTACCAATAAGGAACCAGGGGGGATTTGAACTATTACCAATAGGAATCCAGGGGTAACAACCAATAGGAAAGAGTACATAAGGGCCAATAAGAAAACTCCTTGAAGCTTCTTCAAGAACACAACATGCATTTCTCAGTGGTGAGGTAACAGTTATCTAGGGGGATTTGGGAAAGGGGACAGTGACTAAGCATAAAGGAACAAAATAATCCATTTTTTAACATGGATTTATACAACAGTAAAGGCTTCTGTTTTTAAGGCATTTGGGCTAGCTTCTCCATCTTCTTCACAAGCCCATTTCTGACAAGACTTTTTCCATTCCAGATACTGCAGATCTATTGCCATAATTCGGCATTTGTAAAAAGTGGTAAATGCTATGGTGTTCATATTAGAAGTAATTATATTCTCTACTTCGGTCCTTACCCTTGATTACAGTCATTGCTAATCTTGATATTTCAAATATTTTGTTAAGCTGCCTCCACACGAATTTACTAATTTCCCCTCTGTATTTGTAATACTTTTTTTTTTTTTTTTTTTTTTTTCCTCTCCAAGATCTATGGGAACAAAATTTCTGCCTTGGAACCACAAACACTGCACAAGGGACACTGTGTTTCACGTGTGTGTGTTCTGGATAAAGGGTTGCTTCCTATGGATAGGACTCTCCACCAGTACAAAACCTCCATGGGAAAGAAAATCTGGATTAAGCAGGGGACGCTCTGTGCCTCTGCAAGCTTGCAACCTGGAAGTTTCCTTTGCCTGTGACTGCCTATGGCACTGAAGTCAAAAGAAACATTATAGACCTGAGGGGAAGGAAGAAAATAACCAAAACCAAAAATAAACAAAACAAAGAACAAGTGGGAAGGCAGAGTTTTGATGCCCAAAGCTGCACTTAATGGACAGAAAAATGGAAGAAGGGTCAAACAAGCGTCCTATGTGTTCACATACATTTCATTAATTTCTCCTGAATGCAGCAATGTTTGTTGTATCTGTAACTTAGCTCAGGCCTCCAAACAGCCAAATCTTGTAGAAAATGATCTATGTTTTGTGATTTGTTATAGTCTTTATCCTTATAGTAAATAAGGAGTATTGAATTGTCCTGTGGAGGCTAGTGTCTCTTTCCATTGACTGTGTAAGGAGTCTAGAAAGATTAGCCTCACAAAGAAGGTGTCCAAAAAGCTCATCCATAGCTGAAGATTATCCTGTTCCCCCAGTACACCTTCTTTATAAACCATTTTCCACTGTGACAGTTTGGAACACAAGTATTTTGTCTGGTTTCTCCCTTGAAGTTACATTTGGAGACTGCTGTACAAGAAAAAAATCTCTGCAAACTGATGCAGAGTATTATTATCTTTTACCCTCATTATTTTTTTCTTGCCTTGTCTTATTTTTATAGTTCTGCCTTTCTTCCTCCTCACCAGATTGTTTATACTTAAAAAGAAATAAGCCTTCTGCTTGTTACATAGTCAGTTCTCTTTACATTTTTCTTAAGTTAATGTTGGTTTCTGTTGTCCTTTTCCATGTTTAGACATAGCCAGGATAAATTTCAATGACAGCCTTTCCAACTGTTTCTAAATATTTCTCATTTTTCTTGCAGACCAATTTCCATATGTTACAGAATTCAAATTCAAAATCCATAAGGCATTCTCTCCATTCCTTCAGCCATCATCCCAAAAGTGGAGGGGCTCAGTTTGTTCAGGTGGAGCTTGCTTTCTACGCCCCCAGCCCCAGCAAATCTGTTGGGAGTAGGAGGACAGTGGAGCATGCCACCCACAGCCACCTGCTCTGCCAGAGAGCCCAGAGCCTTGCCAGAACAGTGCTGAGGCATCAGCTTGGGGTGGGAGTCTGCAAGAGGCATGGACCAGCCAGGAGATGTGCTGCTTCATGTTTCTCTTGCTTGCTCACTCCTAAGTAACCTTCACTGACAAAGATGAAGCCTGGTGTTATTTTTTCTATTTTTGGTAGTTTTTGTTTGGGTATTTTTTAAGTCTCCTTCCTGGGCAAATTACTTGCTCGTGTTACCTGTAGACATTTCGTCAGTTGTAAGAGTATAGCCTGAGTTTTATACTAATATGAAAATTGTGTAACACAGGTAGAGTATAATTACTTCCTCGGTAAACTGTTTAGTAGTGTACACAGCCTTGCTATGGGAACAATAGCATCTGTTTTGGAGGTATGAGTCACAGGGGAGGAGGCTTCATCACTTCTACTTGGACATTATTTTTATGTAGACAAGGCCTTTAGCAAAGTCTTATCAGGTACTTTTCTTAGGAAAAGAAAACCAAGCCACAAATGGCATGGAACATGAAAACAACAACAAAAAAAAAAAAAACCAAAAAAAAAACTAAAAAACACACCCCAAACAACAAAAAAACAACAAAAAACCAACTAACCAAAAAAAAAAACACCAAAAGGCCCCTAAAGCACCCCTCTACCAGGAAAACAAACCAACCAACCAACCAAACCCAAACTTCAAGTCTCATGTATGAAAAATTGAGGCTGCAGGCTCATTTTGCCATATAAGCACCTAAGTAGCATCAGCAGGTGAATATGGCTATTCAGCTGTACTGCATGCAGACACTGCATCTTTGCTGTAGTCTAGACTCTCTGATGTCTTCTCAGAGACCCAGTGGGAGAGAGAGATGCCAAATCAGCTCCAGCTCGACATTTTGAAATCTTGTAGTGCATTATTACAATTGTGGTGTTTCAAACTGGAAATCATCAATAACCCTCAAAGTGCTGTCCTGCCATCTCCACTTCCTCACTGGGAATTGTGTATTCTCTCATGAAAGACAGTGAGACTCATAAAATAGAAATTAGGTCACTGATTGCTGTTGTTTTAACATAGGTTGAGCACTTCTCAGTTATCTATTAAGTTAATTAAGATTCCATGAGTTAAGTTCCCTGTAATGGAATTATTATTGATTTGTCAAAACTACAGAATTTAATCCAACATATGTTGGCTAGATACAAATTGCCCCATATTGCTTCCTGTCTATACTGGGAGAAAGCAGGACAATTTCCAGTACATATTCCCTTCCACAGCATACTGGATTGTGAACACCTAAACTTGCCCAGGGGTTCAGAGTGGCCTTGAACATATTGAGACTGCACTATGGGCTGAGTACTAACCTCAGTTCTCCTGCAGTTATCTCAGAAATCCTACCTGATACTTTCTCTCTTTGTCCCTTGAATTCTTTTTTCCCCCCATAGTTTTAAAAACATCTACTTTTATTCTGTAGATCTTAAGACCTGTGAGTATTGTTGGTGTGGGCCATGACTGCTAGCTCTGGGACAGTTCTTCCAGTCTTGAAGCTCACAGCTGTACTTGTGTTCTTTGAGTCCAGCTTTCACATAAGCCAGAGACTTTTTCAGCAACAAACAGCACTGGGTGCAGAGCAGTAAGGCAAGGAGCACATCAGACACATGACTGAACCTGGGCCTGGGGAGGTAACTGCTGATTTTCAGGTATCTCTGCAGTATATACTTGATCTCTTGGGAATCCTGGGCTTGGAGAAAGAGGTAGGGCACTATGTGGTTGGCAGGACACATACATTTTGCCATGTGGACATGGGTGCCTTTAAGGGTAACAGCATGGTGGATGTACTGCAGAAGAGCCTGTGCTCACAGTCATTCTAGAAATACTTTAGCATGACCCAGTATAGTGGCACAGCTACTGAGCTCAAACAGGTTCTTTCTATTGACTTTGAGAGCAAGGCCATAATTCTCTTACCTCTCTTGGTGGAAGGGAGAAGTCAGTAATAAAAATCCTTAGCATGATTTTCACAAATTTTTATTTCCTGTCTAAATTTCTTTACAATTTAGATAAAAGAGCACTGTGATTAAAACCAAAAATGCTTATAAGTATTCTTTAAGAGCTTCTTAAATATTTGTATTTAAAAACATCAAAAGAAGTAGTGAATAGACCATAGTCTTTCTGGTGAGAGATGCAGAAACTTCGTATGAGAGATACAGTATCTAAAGAATAAAAAGAATTTATGTTAGGCTGTAAAGATAATGTTGAGGGGTTTGCAATTCCTCAGTTTCCCAAGGATGCCTGGTAATAAAGTGATCGTTTTACGGTGCCTTCTATTTTTTTACTTTTGTTGTCACATAAATAAGGAGTCAAAGTTTTAATACTTCGTGGATAGAATTCTCTAAGTCATAGTAATGTTCGACCTTTTCAATATTGTGTGATTTGGTTAGTTGGTCTCTCTATAGCTGTGCTGAGTGGTAGGCAAAGTGAGTGGATACCAGCTAATGAAAATATAAAATACTGGAGAATTCAAGTAAATATACAAAATGTGTAGCATTAAGTATTGAAATTCTGATAAATCCTTCTTGTGACAAAAGGTGTAATGAGATTAGAAACTGCAACAAAAAATTAATCTTTTCTAATGACATCGATTGTGCCTAGGTGGGTAACTGCTATGAATTTAACTTGATCTCATTATACTCCTAAATTTGTAATCTCATTTTCCTCTTCAGATGCTTCACTTAAAGAAGGCAGCAGTGCGTGTGTGTGATTGGGTGTGATACATTCTATATTTGGGAAAAGTTACCTAATCCTTTAACCTCAGTGCACTGGGAAACAAGTAATACTCAATGCAGAGGGAAATTTCTCTCCTAAGATTCAAAGTCTTTTGTTTCTTATTCAAAATTCTGCAGAACGCAACCAGCATTGACTTACTCCATAAATCTTCCCTATTCCAGTGGTCTCAGCCCTTAGGAAACCTGTTCCAGGCTGCAAGGGGAGACACAGGAAGAATAATTAGAGCAGAGAACTACACAGCCAGGACATAGATTACAAAGATGAGATTTCAGCTGTCAGTGCTGAGCAAGAGCTATGGTTCAAACCATAGTGTGCCTGCAGTGGACCTAGGAGCCCCTCAGCCAGCCTTACCCTCTGGATCATGATTTTTTTACTCACTTGCTCCATGAAGCGGGTGACTGAGGGGGAGGTGGGAGGGAAATGAAGAATGTTATTTCTTTTGGAGCAAGTTATGCCTTTTCTCAGTCCTTACTTACCATATTCTTTCAGATATGCTGTCTGAGTACTAAATGATTGCAGTCAAGTCACACAGTTTTTAGCTGTGTTAATTTTTCCTGAGAGGATAAAGGACATAAGAACCTATTTAATACTGTGCATGCATAACCAGAAATGTGAGCATGCAGGAGCATCTTTCTCAACACGTGTGTACATAACTGAAGTTACACCCTGAGGTCTCCTGCCTCCTCACTGAGCAAGAAATAATGTAGAATCCAGGTTTTAAGTTTCTGTCAGGGCTGGATATGCAGTGATTTCTTTCTCAACCTTGGACTAGGAATATGCATGAGCAAGTAATGAGACATTTAGGAGCCCAAATTAGTCTTTTCTCTTAGCAACTTCCTTCTTCCCACACCTCAAAACACTTTAACCAGTCCTTCCCTCTTTATAATCCACCTCCAGCATCTGAGCAACATTAAAGCTTCAAAAATGCAAGTGATTTCCACAAGAATCCATCTAACATAAATGTTTGGGCAGAGAGGGAAGATTTAGAGGAGCTGGATGGCAGAAGCAAGCTTCTGACCCTTAGATCAGACACCAGAGCCTGGAAGCAGATACCACCAAGAATCTGTGTGCATTGCACACAGACACCAGCCTCCTGGCCGTGCCACCTTATCAGTGTAGGTAATAGCTGTAGTATAATCGCAATGCACAATTTAATCCTGTTTTTATTTCTACTTCTGTCTCGGTCAGTTCATGGCTTGCACACTGCTCACTAGAGGATCTCTGTGCTATGGGAGGCCCATGTGAAATATACTGCAAATGCATCTATGCCTTTGTTCTCAGCCCTACCAGGCAGAGCCCTCTCTCCTGGGCTCCATCCACTTCCTCATTTCAATTTATTCACCAGCCGTTTGCTTCCAGATATTCTGTTCCTTCTTGTTTTCCACTTCTTTCCCAATTTGTCTCTTGATGGCCACTGAACAACTTGTCACACCTCTCCTCCACTCTCCTAGTTCCTCTCTCTTCCTAGTTGTTAGTTGTAGGGCTCTACTTCCCAAATTGTTCGCTGTGTCCCCAGTGTCAGCCCCTGCCCATCTGTTTTGTTTCTGCTGACATTGAGATCTCCCTGTTGTCCTCCTCTCTGCTGCCCCAGTCCAGCAGAAATCTAATCAGAAGAGCACAAGATGAAATCTCCCCTGACAATTTCATGCCCACAGGCTAAGATGTGGTAGGTATCCCATCTCTGGGACTTGAGGTGCTAAACTGTAAGTAGCTTTTCCTAAGAATAGGGTTGGTAAGGAAAAATATACAAAATCTTTTAAGGTGGTTGATGTAGTACAGATTTTTGCAACAATAGCAGTGAGTCCATTTTTAACACAAAAACTATGTCCTGCTGTATTTCAGATTCCTTCATCAAAGCATGACATGGATAACTGAAATTTTTTCAATTCATCATTTACAATTTCTTCTAATCTGGTCAAAACTCTGTAGGTGCGTGGTGTGTTGTATTTTTATTATATAGGCTACTGAACTAATTAGCTTGAGGCACAGTGGCACAGAACACAGTTTTGGCAAAGCCATTGGCAGCAGAAAACACATCCAAAATGGAAAGTGTTGGGCAACCTTAGTATTATATAGAATTAACAGTAAATAATTTATTAAGAGACAGAGTGGCTGGAAAGAGCATTCAAGAATATGTATGACTGGATTATGTAGAGTCAGAAAACTTTCTGCTAAGTGAAAACTGCTGCCTTGTACAGTTCGCTGTGACTGCAAAGTTACCAAATGTGGAGGAATTATGCTCTATTGTTACAAGGAACATGAAGGTGGCAGATTTCCCCACTTTCTGGGAACTTCACAGTTTTTAAGTCATGGCCTGACTGGGTCTAGGTCTTGGGGGAGTCCCTCACCAGATTAAAGACATGTGGCACTGTGAGTTCACAGCTCTCACTTGCCCCCCTTTTTAGGCTTTTTTTTTCAGTTTCCCAAAGCCATTTTCTCCCTGGGCTGCCCAGTTCCTACTGCTGACCAATCCAGGAAGCCTTAAGGTACAAGCAGAGTGGTATCCTGAGCCAGGGACAGTCCTGAACAGCTAGGGCAGTGGGAAAGACCTTCTGTTGCCAAAATACTGTCCCTTCAAGCAAGCAATACTGGAAGTATTTGCATTTTTCAGGTTTTGTTTTACAAAACCTCAAAGGAGAACAAAGTAGCTTTAAAAGCAAATATAGTTTTTTTGAGGACAGATCTTCTTTTAAGTTGCCTTATGTTTTGCTTTTTACTTCACCCCTTGCAAGGTGAATCCTTTTTGCCTGTCTTGTAATAAAGTTGGTTGAATAAAGTGCAACTCAGAAAGCCACTGTGACCTGGCACAGTGTGTTCAAGCCCTTAGCAAAAGGTGCCCCATTTCCACCTCAAAGAGCTTATCTTTACAAGAGTCTGTGCACTGGCTGCTGCTGTGGTGCTGGAGTTGAAATACCAAACCCTGCATGCTTAATTCTCTCCCTTCTGGTTCTTTGAATCCCAGTAATTCTCCCTCTGTCAAACTTACCCTTTTCCATCACAGGTGCCAGAAGGTCACCTTCTGGTAAGGGTTTGTGAAGCAACCACACGTATAGCTTGTGCGTAGTCTTCCATGTCTTATCTTAAATACATGAGGAAATACCATATTTACTACTCTTGATTGTAGTGTCTTGCTTCAAGATAAGGTGGAATCCTAAAAAGATCCAGAAACTCCACAATTACCAAGTACATGTATGTCACATACTGTGTTATAGAAAAATAAAACTGAAATGTATCAATATATCTGGAAAAAAGTTTCTGTATTAAGGAAAACTGGTGGTGATATGGGGAACAGGGTGGGGTTTAGTTTGAATTGGATGGAAACAATGAATACTATGCTGAAAGTCTATCTCTACCTGGAAGCATACCCTCAGTATTCCCCAGTGTGCATTCACAGTTATCTCTGCATTCAAAGAAGAGAAACTTGCTTTTGCAACAAAGCTATTATTTAACACACACACACAAAAATAGAACATAATGAGTTTCATGTTTATATTGTGCTTATCTTTTCTTTTTCTGCATTTATGGGATGAGCGATGGTTTCTATGATTTCTCTTTCGTGCTGCCCCATTTCCCCACCCTTTATTTAATCTGTTATGGCAATATTTATACCTAATTCGATAAATGTACTCACAGCTTTTGTTTCAATGTACCTTCATGTGCTGATTAAGTAGTTTTGGCTGGTTAAATATGTATATTTCAAAATTTACTACACCAAAATAGAATGCAATTAACAGTGCAAAATGACTTTTTGAACCATAATCATTGTATAAAAATACTGTAGTAGAATTTGAATTGTCTGCAAAATTCTTAGAAGATGTAAATGTCTGCTGCTTTGCAAGACTTCTCAAATATTAGACCAAATCCAATACCTGCACTGACAGGTGACAATGATCTGGTGGACTAAAAGCAATGAGCCTGCTTTTCTCTGTTCTGAAAGTTTGTCCAACAGGCAATAGATAAATCCCTGTCTTTTTTCAGATTGTTTTACTGTCTTAATGATGTTTGAATGTAGCATATACTTAGTGCATTTAAAAAACACTCTAACTGAAGTACTTCTTAATTTGTCACATGCCTGAGCAATGAAAATATAGGTAGTGACTGAACTCATTTTGTGGCAGTGACCTTGAGCTGTTGGGAGAGGTCTGAATGCATCACCTGATACTCCTCACCCTAAGACCTGTTGAAACATTGCCCTTAAAAACCTTTGCTGCATCATGAAGTTTTATGCAATGTAAATCAGAAATGTTCACTTCACTTAGCCTGGACAGTGCTGTTCTTCACCCTCTATTTCAGAAGCAACGATGACCTGCTCAGCTATCCAAGTTCATATTCAATTAGCAGTTAAGGATTCCTAATTTAAATACCTCTAGGGAAAACATAAGCTCTTTAGAAGAGATACTTGGACAAGTTAAGCGTGATTCCTATTAGCAGCAATTTGTAAAGCTTGGTCTCACTGAAGATTACATCTGTTGTTAAGAAGTGTTAACTTGAATAGGCAGAGGCTGTGGTGATTACATGTATTATCTACACCCTAGGGGAGCTGCTCTGTGTTGTTGTTATTTGAGGCAAGTTCATTGAGGCTGTAGTACTGAATTGGGATGAAAAAAATTCCAAATATATGGCAGTGTTTACACTGAGTGCCAGAATTTTGACGATTTCCAAATCACACTTTAAGTAGTTTGTAGAAAATTTTATGGGGCCATTGGTCCTTCTTCCTGTAGGGAGAGGGTTTATGGACAATTTAAATAAAAAATGCTAAATGAAACGTGTTAGCTTGTAAAATATTCTGCATTGAGGCATCACAGTAATTTTAAAAATGTCTACTTTTGCACCTGTGCTTGAAAGAGCACATCTTTCAAAACCTGGGAATTGGTGTTGATGGATCTAAGCTTTAGGATCTAAGCCAAAGCCAAGTATCTGTGTGGGTGCCAGGAAGGCAATCCTGCTGCCCATAATGCTTCACCAAACTCAGTGCTTCATTTCCTTCCGGAATCATACTGCACCAATTGCTGCTGAGTACACAGGTAAACACTGGGAAACTGCTGATCTGTAACAGACTGAATGGGAGACTGGTCTGTGGTAGATTTTCAGTTTGTATACATTTTTGTATTTTCCAGGAACAGATCCTATCTACCCACCTGTGGCGCAGGGCTCCATGCTACTAAAGAAGCAATAAAATGGACAGACCCAGTCTCAGTATGCCTGCTACTGTTAGAAAATGCCTTTTTTTGCTCCTGGTCTCTTTTATTTAAGAAGAAAATAAAGCAGAATTATGCAAAATTTGAGCCTTGAAAGTTTTCCATTGTACCTTACAGTATTACTGTTCTGATGTATGGTTCATTATTTTTCCTTGAACCACAGGACTGTTTGACTGGAGTTCTTGCAGCCCAGGGAGCTGCCACGGATTCCCATATGTGATGGGATATAATGTTGAACTGGGAAGCTCACTGCAGGAGCACAGATGGAAAAGAAATAGGAACTATCCGAAATACAACTTATATGAGGTGTTGTGTTACAATAACTTACGTTTCAAAAATACTGTTTGTTTGTTTGCTGTTTAATCTTTTTTCACCATTCCACCTTTACATTTTTGAGTTTAGAATAACATCTACTCTCTTCCATGGAAAGCAAAAACTTCTAAGAGAAAGAGTTTGTTCAATAGTTTTCTTGTGAAGTTTCGAAAGAAACTTTTCAGCTATACAGAGTGTTAAAATTTCCAAATTTTTCTTTTCCTCCATCTTACCAAAATCTGCTTTACTATTTGTTAATAAATAAAAAGGATCAATGTGAACAACAATTTAGTAGCAAATAAAATTAGTCTAAGAAATCTATTTTCTTATTTTTCTATTATTTCTCTTGTTATGTGTATATTATCCTGTGCTTTTATCAGTTTGAGTCTATGCTGTGAAATTAAATCAATAATCACTGTGCCTAAATTGAACTCTAAGAGGTAAGAGAACCAATGCCTCACATCGTTATTACTTTTTCTTCCATTTCTTATTAATTTCACCTTGTCTTAGGGTAGTAACCTATGTTCATTCTGAATGAGCACCACCGGCTTAATACACTTCCCATAAATTATGTGATGCTGTACAGCTACTTTGCACCTAGAAGTTATACTTGGAAAAATTTAAACAATTTCAAGTGACTGAAAACTTGCATCTTTTTCGTCGAAAATGACAAACTCTGACTGTAAAATTATTTGCTGTGAAGATAAAAGGTGGATAAAAGGTTTGGTTTTGGTGAATGTTTAAGAAAAAAAAAAACACATCGGACTTTCCTTATTTGTGTCCTTACCTTATTTTTCAGGACATAGACAATTGTACAATTAAAAAAAAAAAAAAAAATATCGAGGCCAAGGGCGTTTGTACAGTCAGTGGTGTCACAAGCAAGGTCAGAGGTGAGCAAGATCTTGAGTGAATGTACTGGGTGTGCACACAGATTGATTAAGTGCAGCTGGAGTTTGCAGAGAGGTTTCCTATGCTCAGAGTTCGAAGTGCCCATTTCAGTGCCCAATCTCAGAGGGCATGAATGCCCAGCAGACTGTATGTGTCCTAGCTACTGTATAACCTGCACATGACAACTTCTCCGCACTCATATTATCCTTGTTTGCTACCAGAAGCATTTTTCACTCACAAAAACTTGAGACTTGCTTTGACAAAAATTCAGTTGGACAGGAACGCATGTAAAACAAAACAAAAATATGAAAACCCTCATAAACTATGTCTACTGTATATCATGTTCCAAAACATTAAAGACTCCACAGGAACAGGAGTTCACAGCACACACGGTGGTGTTCTGAGTTTTGGATTTTTTTCATGGTCTTTCGTTTATTTCTTTTGGAAGTTATTCTGAAACCGGGTGAAATGAATTATTAAGCAACCTTGAGTAACTGTTGTTTATGTATTGAATTTATAGACTGTTGGGATTATTGTGTTTACATTGTTTATTAACACAATTAATAAGATAATTTAAAAAACAGTTATCAGTATGAGTTTACACTGTGCAGAAGCTAACTATGCAGCATTGGAAGGAAGGGAGGAGTCTCTGCCTTCCCCTTGTCCAAGAGGGAGCAGACAAGGTAGACAAGTCCAGGCAAAGAGAGTGTTTATTGGGACAATACCCAAGGTTTTATAAGATCTCTGGGGGAAGGTGCCAGATCTGGGACTGGATTGGGCGAAAACTTAGGAAGGGGAAAGGTCTAAGATAACAACCAATAGAAAACCAGGAATTGGGGATAGACAAGGGAATTGACCAATGGAATTGGGACAGGGGCAGGGCTGGCTGCAGCCTTTGCTCTGCTGCTCTGGCCACAAGCAAAGGAAAATCCTACACAGGACTGCATGGCTTGGACTGGCAAGGCAAACCCAGACATGTTTCTCTTAGTTCCTACTGTGGCAGTGGAAAGAGTAGGCCGTATGGGAGCTTTCTCATCCCAGGGATTTCCTGTGGGGGGAGGCTGCTGTGATGTCCTGGTCCCAGGGGCCCCCCAAGGGAGGGGAGGCTGTTGCCCAGCCTGGGAAGAAACAGTAACATGCTCAACATCAGGTTCGATGACTCGGGAGGCACAAAGGAAAAAGGGAGGGGTAGATACAATACAAGGTGGGGTGTGGTGTGACAGCCCTGCAGGGGAGCTGTAACAAGCTGAGAGAGGTGATACATAAATTTTGCAACTTAAAAACCCATAACAAGTGTTATAGGTAAAATGACCAAATTATTGAGGCCAATACTCAAAACTTAATTTTTAGTAATTTATTGCAGCAACAAT
>JAWWEV010000115.1:11975394-12015395 GCA_035583235.1 Hafferia zeledoni
TTCCTGGCTTTGGCTCCTGATCTTTACCTCATCGGGCTCGTGATGGCTCGTGATGTTCACCTTATCAGTCCTTCTGCATAGGTTTGGCTCTGTTGCTGGAAGGTTGCCTTCCTTTGATTGGTCATAGAGTGGTCTTAGGGTGGTCTTCAGGCTCTTCTTTTCATGCGCAGTTCACATGTATTATATGCCTATACCAAGCATTACACAATATGCTAAAAACAGTCTATTCTGCGGTTTTAAGCCTTGCAAGTTCCTCAAAGCGGCAAGCACAGTCACAATGACATGACAAACTTAAAACTAATACAAAAACTTTATATCAAATTATCAACTTAATTTAACAAGGAAATTTTATATTGATCGCTTATCTATTACAACAAGTAAAGACATAATTTTAAAACTTCAGCAACAAGTCTCTTAGTATGCATCTTCTCAGATTCAAGGTGCTTCTCCAGCGCTGCTATCCTTGGGATTCATTTCAGCATTTTCCTACCGCTAATTTTTTTTATTTTTTTCCCTTCTCCCCCTTTTGTTTGCATTCCCGACCTGGACTTTATCCCCATGATTTTTCCGTTTGCAAACACTGAAGAATGAGCTATGTTGAAGGGACAGTGCCGCCCTATTCTAGGATCTTGCTGCAGGTGGGCCACTGCAGCAGGCAGTCAGCGCTCACCCAGCATGCTTCAGTGTGCTCAGTGCATGTTGTGTGGGCCTCCTGTCCTGCTCTTGCACTGGCATTTACCTCTGGATCCTGTTCCAGACATGGGCAACTGCATATCAGGGCATTTTCACATGGATGCTGTGGTGCCTCTGTGCAGATTTTGCATGGGGGACACGGAGGGAATTGAATAATTGCATGTCAGTGGGTAAGGTTCAAATCCTGCTTTCAGTGAAGTGAGCTCCTGCTGTGTCTATTCAAAATTATACCTTTGGGAGTTTTTATTTATTTTTAGTAGGAAAGAACAACAGCAAAAAATAAAGTGCAGCTGTCTGTCTCTCTGAATCTAGCTTGTCCTAGACCTGTGTTTATGCCCTGGAGGTCAGGCACCCTATACCCTCTCAACCTGGGCACTAGAAATCTATTTTGCTCAGCTTTGTGTTATCCTTTCAGCATACACTGAAAACCAAAAATAGGCTAAAACATGCAAAACATTAAAATCAGGTAGCTGGATTGAGTAGTGTCTGCATTCACAGTTGCATTTATGCCCCCATGGCACCCTCAAGTATAGTAAAAACAGCAAGGAAAGATAGAGGACAAATATGTCAGTGGCAGCAGAAACAGGAGGCATCCATAAATTGTCACATCTTCAGTTTGAATTCTTATTTTGACTTACGAGTCCCACATTGTAGTAAAGGTTAAGCTTTTTGAAAATCTCCAAGGACAGAGGTCCTCTAACCTCTCAGGGCACTTGCTTCAGTGGTGGACCAGCTTCACAGTGAAGAATGCTTTTCTTTGCATCCACTTATAACTGCCCTTGCTCCAGTGCAGTCATTAACCTCTCATTCTTTCAGTGTGAGATACTGAGAAGTCCGACTCTCTTAACTACAACCCCCCTAAAGGCAGCTGAAGACAAGAATTGGCTCCCCTCAGCTTTTGCTTCTCCAGGCTGGAAAACCAAGCTCCTTCTATCTCATGTTCACATTTACTACACCTGCTCTCAGATCTAGAATAATTATTTTCACATAATGTCTAATTTAAATAATTGGTGAGTATTTAAAATGTATTTCTTACTGGATTTGATCACTTCCTTGAGTCCTTTTGCTTCTGAGGCTGAAGAATGGCCTCACTCAGTCAAGTTTATTCTCATTACTCTCTGTCTAGGCAAACCTGAAATGTAACCAGGAGAAGAAATGTAAAGGCCATATTCTGTGGTTAACTCATGTCCTCCTGCTGGGTCTAAGCTTAAAGAGGCTGAGCTTAATGGGCAAAAGTCAAAGGTTCCAAGAGCTTCCTTTTTCTTCCTTTTTTCCCCCACCTTTGTACAGGCTTTCAAAGACTTTCTGCCTGGAAGTACTGATGCCTGGCCATAAAAATCTAGGAGCTTTGCTAATTCGTCTGCTGCTTCTTGAGGAGCCTGACCTCAGGCCTTGGAGGATGCTCTCCTGGTGAGTCAGATTGGTTTTAGTCATTCTGCACTCCTCCTGCCCTGGGTGCATGCTGGTTACAGATATATCAAGCTCTGCTTTCAGTGTCCTGTTCTCCTTGCCATAACTATAAAATAGGATTACAACTTCTCCTTTAGATAATAGAGGTACTTAGAGATATTTTCAAAGTTGATATAATTATGGATTATTTTTCATAACTTTCAGGCCTCAGCTCAAGTCACTTGCTCAATGTTACAGTCTGAGTAAAGATGAAGAATATTTTATTTTCTGTGTTCCCGTTCTGTGCAATATGGAGGACACCACAAGTTGTGAATACGGCTGAACATCATGGGTGTGCTTTCTGTAATTTCTTTAGGCTATGTGGAAATAAGATGTAAGGCAGTGCGAGCAGTGAGAGCTGAAAGAGAAGGAAGCTGCTGCACAAGACAGTAATTAGTAGTTAGCCTGGCAACCTTTAGCAAAAATTGAATCTTATGGCCCAGTGGTCTTTTTAGTGATAAAGACAAAAGTTAAGTCATGGGCTTGATACTGCTGTGTGGGCTTCAGGGCAGAAAGCAGTCCGGAATTGGAGAGAGGCAGCAGACTGAGACAAAGTTTAGTTTTAAGAGGGAGCAGAAGGAGCATACCTCCAGGTGTTGGACTCAATAAAGGCATATCTGAAAATTGTAATCAGACAACTTGCTCCTGTAGTTGTCTTTCAGACAGCACCATTTTGTGTACACTGTCTACAAATACACATGGTTGTACCAAAGGAATACTGAACTTTCTGAATTTCTTCATAGAGTATTCTGGCAATGCAGGTCATAGTTACCAAATTTTTGAAACTGAGTCCAACACATCTGTCCTTCTGCAGTAATCTTATAGTGAAACTTGCCTGTGAACTGAGCCAAAGCTGTACCCCAAGTCTTGTTATAGTCTTTTAAGAGCCTGGGCAACAGGCTTAGTATGGAAAAGCTGTTGACTGTGGGGCCACATGGGGCTCCAGTTGGTCTCCAGAATGGACAAGCACACTGCCCTAGTTTAGGAATGGTATTCCTGAATCTGGTGTTCCCACTGAAACAACCCAGACCATGTGCTGCTCACTCACTTCCCTCCTCCCCACCTCCCCCTGTGGCAGGATGGAGAGGAGACTTAGAAGCACAAAAATAAGAACAATTTACTGTAAACAGCAATGATACAAGAAAACAAAGAGTATCAACAACAATACTAATATCATAGTGTACCACAGGCGAACAATTCACATGTGATTACTCCCCACACAGAACAGAGCGCTACCTAACCACACACCCTGGAAAACTGGACAAATGCCACCACCCTCCATCCCCCCATGCATGGTGTGAGGTGGGAATGACCCCGCCCCTCGTATCTGCTTCAAAAGTTAACCCTAACCAGAACAAGAGAGAAAAATTATGCCCTGGTTCTTGATGGCCATGCAGCAAGCTCATCATAGGGAGGAAGTTTCTGGGGTTCGATTTCTGTGCTCATAATGAAGTCGAGAGGTGAATCTGGGCTTGAAGTTCAGCCATCGTATGCATGCTTAGGTTTTGTGCTTTATAAATTAAATTAATTCATTTAAATTAATGAAATTTATTAATTTAAAAGTTCCCAGCTTTATGTGTAAATTTGACATTTTCCTATTGATATTTCCAATACAATTGTATTTATTTCCACTTTTGTCTGCTTTTTAAACCTATCTCTTCATTTGGCTATTGTCTTTGATCTGGAGTGTGTGCAGTGCCTCTTCTGTGCTTTTATGGTTCTCCTTCTGTTAAGAAACATTCTGGCTTTTATTGTGTTCACATTGAGGTCTTAGAAGTGAGAATTACAGGTCATCAGGACTTCAGTAACTGGTCTAAGTGTATTATTACTTATGAGGTGTATTGTGTATAAGAGTACATATGTACTCAGGTATGCTGCGTCTGGACTGTAGTACAGTGAAATCAATAGGAAATGATCCCTAATTAATTGGGCTTCTGTTCCTAAAGTAATTCAGCACTTCCACTGAGAATTAACTCATCAGCTTCTCTTGCTAAGTAAACATCACAATAAATAATATAAACTGTTGCTTTCAGAATGTTTTGTTTTCCTGCAACTCAAAAGGAGCTTTTGTTTAAAGTTTAAAATTTTTATGGAGCTATGCCTCTGGGTATTTTAGATGTAAGATGAATAAGAAATGATCTAGAGTTTTATTTAGAAAACTATTCCTGTGCATATATAAGCTTGTCATTTTGAAATGAGATTTTCATACAAACTTTCAGCCCAAGGGACCATGTGGGATCTTCGGATTTAACAATTTATAAGTATTCTGCCAATCAATGGATCCCTGAGCAGTATGTCCACATCAAACCATCCCTGTGCACTTCAAGTTTTTCATATTTACTGAGAGTTAGCGCAATGTGTCTTTACACAGTACTATCTGCAATGCAATTAATCCAACAAAACTAGGCAACTTCACAGACTGCTAAAAGCTACTCATTAATTCTAACTTCAAACATCCGTGAAAACATGCTACATATGACCACAATGAGTCTTACAGTTAGCATTGCTATTTGTCAGAGGAAAACATCTTTCAAATTGTCACATCTCTCCAACAACGTGATTTCTTCCTAAATTGTCAGAATGGTGCTCTTTTCAGGCTGCCAGGTAGGAGAAAATGAGCTGGCTCATATGCACAAAACCAGCCTGTTTCATACTTCCATCCCAGCCCTCGAAAGCCAACGTGGTTTTGTAAGGATCTGCGCCCATACAGTGTTTGAGATACAGTTTTTTCATCTCCCTCCTTCATCCTTTTCCTCCAGGTCCTGGTTTTTCATTTGTGACAACGTGCTTAGATTGTGTGGGATGCCGGAGGCGGGGGAAGAGGCCCGGAGCGAAATCCCAGTGCTAACTTTGCACATCGGCTGCCACCCCATGAGCACCATCTAGCTGACTCCTAATACAACAACACGGGAGGCTGAGCAGGGGCAGCCACTGAAATCCAATGAAGAAAGTTTGCCATGCTACAGCTTGGTGATATAAGCTATAAAAATACTATGAGGCACCTGGGAGCCTGATATTCATATAAACTGTTTGCCACAAACATGTCTGGTTGTCTCATGGTGCAGTGACGTGGCAAAAGTATCTTCTGCTCTGGGGTGTCTGCACGAAGCAAGTTTCACAGTCTGAGGATCAGAGGTTTTCACCTTTTGTATTTTATAAATATCGAGGGTATTGCATTACATTTGTTTTCAGCTGATCAATTCTCTCTAAAGGCAGCACTGTGCTGAGGGAGAAGCACTGAACTGAAGCCTGAAAACCTTCCTTTGCCTGAATACACTCTGTGATTCTTCATGGGATTGAAATGGGATTGAGAAACTATTTATATCACTTTTCTTCAAAAGCATTCTGTAAAGATGACTTAATTACTTCTTGCATAATAATTTTAAAATGAAAAATTCTGTCATGTTCAGAATTAGAAAGGGGTTTTGCTCCCTTTTGAAGGAAAACAGTGGTTCCCCGGGGACATGTTCTTTCTTTGGTGGGGGCTGCTTCAGTGAGGTTTTGTCTGGTTTTTCTTACAGATGTTACCTTTCCAATCCTGATGTAAAAAGCCTTGCTGAAGAATTTCCTGGAATGATGACAGCCTACCATTATACAAGCATTTCATGTTGTATCACTGCACATATACATAGCGGAGATGATTTGCATTGTTGAAATGGAGAGATCAGGGATCCACTGCTGTTGGGAAAAGGGGGGTGCACAGCGAGAGGGTTCCTCGTGTCCTTGCCAGCCACCCCGATGTTACCCTGGGTTTGGGCTTCTAGTCGCACGTGCGTTTTTCTCAGAGAGATACAGCCACGCGCTAAAGTTAAAAGCATGAACATTCAGAACATTATTAGGGGGTAGACAGGTTATATAGGGTTTGGGGAGTGAACACGAGCACAACAACAACTTTGGATAGGCTGAAGGTCTCTGATCACGCAGCGGTGGTCTGCTTCCATTGGCTGAGAGCCAATGATCACGGGTCGAGCAGGACCCCTTTGACGACAGTTTGGCGGTGTTTACCTGGGGTCTGAAGTTGTTTACTCCTTCTTCAGGCTGCTTCAAGGTCACACTGACCTTGCTAGCCTGTCAGCCCCTGCCGTGGGCTGTGCAATACAGGGCTGAGGCCAAACCTCCCTTACACACTGCTCTGGATGTTTTCTGTATGTCTTTCAGTTTAAGTAGGCATCTGTTCATGCTTTCCTTTATATCCACAGCTCATGGATTCATCTTTTCTCAGGCAAAGACATAATACTGGCTTCCTTTACATGTGTTCCACTTAGCAGTATTCAGTGCAGAATGGTGTTGTGAAGAAAGATGCTTAGTGGGAATTGGGAAAAAGTTGCAGAGGTATAGAAGGATTTTATTTGTTATTCAGTATATGAAAAGCAGCTTCCAGTCTAACTGCTGTTCATTGTATTAGAAAAATCTGATCACATTATGAATTTCGCTATGAAAGGTCATCTTTTACATGAACAAAAAATATTGTGCAGTGTAGCAGACACCCAGTCACATGGATATTTGGTACTTAAAATTAAAGAATTACTTCTGTGATCTACCTTGCTGGGCTCTGTGGACAGTGTACTTTGAAAATGTTTTTGTTATTAAACTGAGGAAGAGATTGAACCACCTGAAAAAGTACACAGTGTCAGCTCACACAACCCTCAGGTGCACAAATGTCAATCTCTAAAGCTAGTTGGAAGATGAGTGTGAGGAGATAGTGGTAGATTACACCACCAGTAGCTACATCCTGTGAGGGTTTTTAGGCTCACTCAGTGTTTTTGAAGGAAGATTGACAAAATGTCTCAGAAAATTTGATATCTTTTCAAATGATAGAACCAGCTTTCATCTAATAGGGGACCATGGTTGTGCCTTTGATGGTGCAGTGAAGGGTTGTCTGTCCTGGCAGGCCACACTCTGGATACCACTGTTTCACTTACTGATCTCTGCGTGGTTCTGATGGTGAGTTTACGGCTTGCTCACTGCCTGCAGTCAGCGTAAACTGTTAGTGTATTCTCTGCCCTATCAAAATCAGTTTGGCTAGTAGTGCTTCATTTGAGGCTTGTTCTAGTTCATGAAACAGTGGCTCTCTGCCGGCTGGTTTGAAATGATTTTGGCAATTGTCTCCTTGCACTGGACAGAACATTGAAGCTGTAAGAGCTGGGTGTGAATCAGTAGACTCATCTGCTGTGCTAGACTCCAGCAGAGTCTTTAATTTAAACCAATCAGAGATTCTTCAGAGCTAAGTAGCATGAGTGGTAGCACCACCAGCAAATCTATGTAGTTTGTGTTATACCTTCATTATCCAAACAACATGTTAAAAAAGCAGGCTTCTTGATAACTGTCTGGCTCCTTCCATTAGTAAGAACATGATTCTGCAGCCTGCAGGTGAATTACTACAGGGTTGCCAAAGCAGGTTAGAAAACTCTTCTTTAAAGGTAATAAATGATAATTCATAGGTATATTCATGGTGGAATTGATGTCTTATTTCTTTGAGAAAAATGAATGGTGTTTCTTCCTTCACCACCTTTTCCAGATGCCTAGTTTAAAAACGAATTCCTTCATTGCCAGCCATCCCTTAAGTTTTCTTTTAAACAGAGTTGTTGTAAGCATAAAAAATTGTGTGAAAACCTGCAGGTGATCCTCCTATTGAGTGATGTGATTTTTATATTCTGGAATGCTCTCCCCAAATACCTCACCTGCAGTGTTGAATCTTGCCATGCAGGGAAAAAGAAGCAGCAGTCCTTTATAAATAGTTCTGCCTTCAGTGATTTGAAACAAACTACAAGAAGCCACATACGCTCAAGTATAAAATGCAAATAAATACCTACATACTTAAGACAACAGTTCCTCTGACTTAATTTTTGTGTGTGTTGATCTGGGAGTTAGTAGTCTTTTCCTAGTCCCCCTATCCTTGCACCATGTTCCATCTCCTGTGAAGGGATTGCTACTAGACTAGTGCAGAAGAACTACATTTCTCTCCCCATATATATCTCACGCTCACCTTTGGCCAGTCTCATGATTTCTCCTGACTCTGTGCTTGATTAGAGATAGAGCTGTACTGCTGCCTCTCTTCTTCCCTCAGCTATTGTGAGAAGAAATTTATTGATATTTGCAAGGTAGACAAATACAATGACTGGAACCTATACATATTCTTTTCTCCTAGGGGAGTAGTCAGTTTTATGCATGCAGGGCACAAAGACTTGGTAAAATATGAAACCTTGTCAATTTATTCCTCTTAATTGTATTCCACATTGTATTTTTGAGTACCTTCTTGTAAAATGGTGCATAATCTTTAATGAATACAAGACTAAAGGTGTCCTTTGGATTTAAATTCTAAGTATTTGCATAAATTTAGCTCCATAAAATTATTTTATTGGCAAATCAAAATGCACGCACAGATGTACCTTTCAGAACTTAATTTTGTAAATAAGGCATCATATTCTGCTCTCAGTGATGCTGGCATAACTCTATGGTAACATCAATAGATTTACTTGAGATTTATATTTGGGTAACTGAGAGCTGCATTTGGCCCAAAGATTCCAGACTGAGAAGCATGTAATTAGTCATCTGCTGAGAGTGCAATCTACTTAGAATATGTACAACTAGAGTAAAAATTTTGTGCCAGTCACTTTTTAGTCTGCTTTAACATCCACATTTTTCATCCCTATCTCATTCTTTTGTTACTTAAATAAGATTTTTTTAATTATTATTTTATCTTGCATGCAAATCAGGGAGCTCAGTCTTGCTTTTTCCAGATACAAATTCTTAGTGCTATTTTTATGTGGACAAAGCACCATCTATTTGGTTTAGTAAGAGATTATCCACAGACAGAGCAATGGTCTAATCAGGGTCTCCAGGGCTTTGAAATCTCAGACTAGATTTCTGTTGCAAGTTATTCTGTTATCTGCATTTCTGATGAGAACATGCTGAGTAAAAGGAATATCTTATAAACTACTTCACTGTCTCAAGATTACTACAAAAATTCCCAGATGATAAATAGTGTATTGTGACTGTCAGTCAACTGCAACTGAGTATGCACACATATCCTACATTACTCTAGCCTTGATATATGATGAGTGGTTACTTTCCTTTTTGAGAGATTTCCATTGTTCAAGCTACAGCATACAGTCACATGCCACAGACTGGAGCTAAGTTACCTACTACTCTTTAATCATTTGGAAGCTCTGGCTGTCCAGTGTTATCTGATCTTTGATTTTTCTTAAAACAGCATATGCTGGGACTTACGTTTTTAATTTCTTTCAGTCACTGAAACAAATATACCAATGGGACTCAAAATTTTAAATTTCAGAAAATATATATGTGCTAAAGGTAGAATCAAAAACTCCCTGTTTTGAAAACTCCAAGATGAAATACTTTGAGCATTTTGTTAAAATATATAGAGACTACTACAGGCTAATGAAAACATGCCTTAAATGCCTACTAAGAATCCTAGGTGGAATAACTATAATGGCCTCATCTTCTGAAATATAATGTTGATATAGAGCTACTATTAATACAGTGTATTAGCACATCCAGAACTAATGGTGACCTTTGCTTTAAACACTACTTGCTGAATTTGAAATAACATTTCTGCCAGGAAGCTGATTGCATTTTCCCAGGGAGGAAGGATGCTCAGGCAGATGGTAGATGCCAATCTTTGCTGCCAGGGTAGGCTTTAGAAAAGACAACAGATCCTGAGAGTTAAGCCAAGGTCATACCTGAGGCTGTTGTTTGCTCATGATTTTGTTAGTATTTTTCATCCATAAGACTTCAAGAGAAGTTTAATATAAAAAAAGGGAAAAGTAATGATAAAAGGAGAAGAGTACTGTGCATGGATCAGGCACTCTCTGAATTTAGAGTTGATATCTTTGATACATTTTGGATTCCATCTTGTTCTTCATAGTCTTTGTATGGAAGTTTGAGTCTGTGTTCAGAGTTAGCCTCAAGCATTTCCCATCCTGAGCACTGGGAGTTCAGTCTGGAGAATGTTGATACTAATATCAGCTTCTCAATGGATTTTTCACTTTCCTTTTTTTTTACACTTGTACTTTTTTTTTTTTTTTAATTACTTTTACTATAACATCCCAGGTTGGGCACTTCCAGGAAAATGCATCACAGTGAGAGCTCTGGAATCAGCTGGGTTCTCATAGTAAGTCAGAGATCAGTGCTGAAACTAAGATCTTAAGGATCCCTCTCTCCTGTCCCTGCAGTCTGTCCCTGCATGCCCCTAGTTAAACCAAGGAGAAATTGTTGAGGACAAACATTCAGCACATCAACTGTGTTGTCTCAAAAATGAACTTCTTTCCAATGCTTCCAGCTGTCTCAGTCTGTAGGCTTTTCACCAGTCTTAGTCCCACAGCATTAAACCTGGCATCAAAACTGAATGGCAGAAACGGTCGTATTTCTTGTTTATGCAGGGTCTGAGTCCTTTCCTGTTAAATAACCCATGGCATCAACAGAAGTCCTTGGCAGGGGATAACTGCTGTTTTGGGGGCTGGTTGAAGCCTGAAAGGGCCACACAGGCTGTGACCTGAGAGCAGAGTAGCAAGTTATGATGGGATTAGGCTAGGTTTCTTGAGAAATAATACTACTTTGATCACCATTAGCATCCTGCACACCTTTGGTTTGAAAAATAAAAGAATGCCAAGCAGGAGGGGGAGAAGAAAAGAGGGAATGTTTCACTGCTACATGTAAGCTGTGGTATGATGGCTCAGCTTTCAATCTCTTCTGTGATAATAACCTCAGAAATGGAGAAAAACACTGTAAAACAAATTGGACAAAGTGTGTATATTGCTTGTTACACAAAGGGCTATTATTCCTCACTGCATGTGTACTTACCATTAGAAAAGTTTTAAGGTTAATATAAAAAAAGAGATGACAGCTGCCAAAGGCATTTTGAGATTAACTAGCATAATTGCACATCCAGATGGAGGGAAGTTCAGAAACAACTTGCTATTTACTGACCTTAGGCTGGTGTAGGTGATATATTCAGTCTCTGGAAGAAGCATTTACTTCTTCATTCAGTAACTGTACCTTTATTCCTTCCCCACTTGCCCGCTTATTGCTACAGCAATGGCATTGGCATGGCATCTGGAGGGAGCTGTTTGTCTGTTTTGTGAAGATAAGGTGGCATCGTGGAGGATGCTGAGCAAGGGCAGGGGAATTGAGGCAAGGGAATGGGGCAGCAAGCAGCAGGTACAAATAAAGTGAAATGAACACAAGCACCTGCTTCTCAAGTGAATCCTTATGTTTGCAAACTGATTAAAAGCTGAGCAGTTTTCTTTATTGAGGTGAAGAACAGGGCAAACTGGGACTACACTAAAGATGATAAGGAGCAATACCTTTTTGGAGAGCTAGGAGTTCAGATATGATTATTCTGTTGGGAGAAGCTTTTGTGGTAATTGTGGGAAGGTGAAAGCTTATTCTCAAAAATCCCTTCTGTGTTGCCTGTTTATCCTTATAGATAAAAAAGCTCTTCTTCCTTCCAAAGAAAGCCCATGTGCCCTCTTGGCATATAATTATACTGCTTGCTTGCAAGTAGCCTGCTTTTAGGGACACCATACACCAGACCCTTCAATCAGTACTATGTGAGCAGCTCAAAGATTAAATTAATTGATGGCCACTTAGCATCAGATATTAAGGTATTTTTCAGATGAAGCAGTGCCAGTGCCTCAATGTCCTTCATGCATTTGTTCCTTCCTGCCTTTTGCCTCCAGGGAGTGCAAGCTGCTGTCTTGAAGTGCACCGGTGTCAGGTACCACAGGTGAACAGTGGCTATCCTGGAATAGACTGTGCCTTGTGCCTCCTTTTCTCTTAACTGTTGTCCTGGAAAAGGAGGGGTTATCCTAGGAAAGACTTTTCCTGGGGAAAAAGCACCAGGGAATGTTTGAGAGGGAGGAAAACTTCACATAGCACAGGGAACCAGATGCACAACAAAATTTTTTCTTGTTTAATTTTTCTTTATTTAATTTGTTTGATTAAGTAAGGGAGTGGAGGAAGTGGCCTGGATGATTTGTCTCCATAACTCCTAAAACATGCATTGTAGCACTCAAGAGACAATCTGCCACCTGAGGAACATGAGCATTCCGAAGGCTATGGATCCTGAGAAGACGCATCCCCGAGTCCAAAGGGAATTGACTAATGTAGTTACCAAGACACTCTCCATGATATTTGAAAAGTTATGGCAGTCAGGTGAAGTTCCTGGTGCCTGGCAAAAGGGAAAACTTGCACCTCTTTTTAATAAAGGATAGAAAGGAGGACCCTGGGAACTCCCACTTGTCAGCCTCATCCCTGTCCCTGGGAAGATCATAGAACAGATCCTCTTAAAAGTTCTGCTAAGTCTCCTGGAGGACAGGAAGGTGATTTGAGACAGCCAGCACAGCTGCCCTAGGGGCAAATCCTGCCTGACCAACCCAGTGGCCTTCTATGATGGAGGGACAACATGAGTGGAGAAAGGCTATGACTGCCTAATCACTGGACTTTCCTAAGGCCTTTGTAGTGGTTTTTAGCTAGGCCTCAGATTGGCAGGCTTGGAGAATCTACGTGGATTGGGAGAGACAGGTATCATCTGACTAAGTAACCAGGGAGATATTTCATACCAGATGATGCAAACCTAAGATATGAGTGCAGGAGTAGGAAGTGTTTGCCCAGTTCCATCATGGCTGAAGTAGAAGCAGGACATGGTGCAGCTCTTCTACTGTGCTAGGCCCTGCTCCTGCTGCCACTACTTGCATTTTGTTTGAGTTTCAATGAGGTAGAAACATTTTGATGTTACTCTTTCTGTTCTTTGCTGGGTGTCTTTTAGGGTGCTTATAAAACTACAGTGATAGAATCTGTTTTCAGTGGGGGGTGGGGAGTTATTTCTTGTTATTTCTAACTGGTGTTAGTGTGTGTTATATTGTAGTATTACTTTTCTCTGTATAAATATATGTGGTTAGTTTAAGCATAAACCTAGTTTGAGAGGTTTTTTTCCTTTCCTCCCTTTTCTCGGCAGGGAGGGAAGCTCTTTCTCCCTGTACTTGAGCAGTTGGCAGTTTGCCAGCTCAAACCAAGACAGCCTTTAACACAGTCCCCCAGACCATCCTCTCTAAACTGGAGAGATGTGAATTTGATGCATGGACTCTCTGGTGGATGAGGAATTGGTTGGAAAGTTGCACTCAGAGGATAGAAGTTCAGTCATCCAGTTGGCTATCAGTGAAAAGTAGTGTTACTCAGAGGTCCATATTGGGACCAGCACCATTTAGTGCCTTCATCAATGACATACACAGTGCATTTGAGTGTACTAGATGTCCTTTCCAACACCAACTATTCTATGACACCACTGGACAACACACATGAGTCAGAGGAGCATGCCATAACCTTGCAAACTATTGTGCAAAAATTCAGGGTTTACAATTTCCTTTATTGAGAAGAGATAGTTTACCAGCTACAGCAGTGCTAAATTATGGAAGAGAAACTCAAGTGCTATAATTGTGGGTGTTTATCACAGTTACAGGTTTTTTCTATTCATAGAAATTTTATTTGAACAGGGTAAATCTGTGCCCGCAATACAAATGAGATCATCTGCAAACAAAGTAAATGGAAGAGGCACATTTTATGGCTTTGTTTTATAACTGTTCTGTGTGAAGAGGTAGTCTTTAGTTTCATTTTTTCTCATATAACTTCATATTAAATCAAACACAGTATATGGTAACTCTTCAATTAAAACAAGGGGGTTTTCAGTAGGAAAAACACTAAAGGATAATGTAACTCCAATTAATTGTGAAGGAATTCTGTCACTGATAGAATGAGAAGTCCCTGCAGTTTGTTTAATTTTTTTGTTGGTACAACAACAGTTCTTTCCAGGAAGTCTGAACACCTTTACGGCACTTGAATAGCATCGCTTTTGAGGAGCTGGACCTTTCCATCAGTATGTTCCCCAGTGAGGGAAGCTTTTAAATGAGAGAGAGCTGAGGTATTAACCCATGCTTAGTCTATTGTGTATTGAGTGGTGGATGGATAAGCAATTTGTCAAAACCATGCATACTTGGAAAAGGACTAGGCTAGAATGTGATGCACATAAGCTACATTCCACTGAAAGATAAGACAAGGATCAGTCAGATACTTCTGGGAATGGAGAAAATCTGTAATGAGCTACAACTATTAGAGCCCTTGCTGTGTTCCCCAGATCCTGCTGGCAGCTAGACAGCAACTTGGTGGGCAATGGCAACTGGAAAAAGCTGGTGGAAGTCATGTAGAGTCACTTCCTCACTTATCCTTAATATTTCCTCTTTTCCCCTACTGAGAATGAAAGTAACCTCATCATAAATATTTATGCAAGCTAGGTCTCCAGGGACTAGGAAACAAGTCCCAGATGGATAGAAAATTGCTAAGCTTTCAAGTGGAAATGCAGCATGCGCTCAGTTTCTTCACAAAGCTAGTTTCATCATTTTGGGGTAAATGGACACAAGCAAGAGATTCTTTCAGAACTCTTTTTGTTGTGCAGTAGCTTGACCTCAAAAAGTTATTGCTGGACTGCCTATTGTTATTTGTGTGGCCCCCAAACTGGAGCTCACTTGCCACATTTGACTTTCTGCCTTAAAGAGGAATAGGTGTTTCTTGCATCAAAACAGTGAGGATGTTGGGGACCAACAGGAAACTGGGAGAGCATCACAAGTCCCATCAGTGCCTGCAGCAGGGCTCTGGGGAAGCCCTGTGACCAGTCTGGGTCCTTGAATAACCTCCCAGAGAATCAGCATTCACAAAAACTCTTTGGAACAACCCAGCAGCACAATTCTCATTTTAAGAAGATGATTATCCAGAAGAGCAGGAGGTGACAATAGCTGGGGAACAGATGAAAAAGCAATAAAAGTTACATGGGCCCAGAGAAAGTCGAAAACAGAGCATGATTCCTAACACTAGGCACTTCTATTCACCATTGCAAATAGGCGATGGCAGTCCATGATTTTCTGAACCTTGTTCTCTCCCCTGTTTGTGCATTTATGTTGGTGATGAAATTATTCTCCATCATAATTTGGATATGTCGCTGTTTTGCTGTAGACTGTAAAACTGATTACAGGGTACATAGAGACAGCTTTACCTACTGGGTTTCACTCGTCTGAGATTTCCAAACTAGAACATTGCTGGTTTCCTCTCAGTTCATCAAAAGATTATGCAGCTGTTTGTGCCTTAGGTTTAGGAGAGTAGTCATGGAAAGAGAGTATATCTGCCTCCTCTCTGCCCTTTCCCACCCAAGGAAAATGTCTTGCTGCCTGTGCTGCTGGGGCTGATCCTCACTGACATGACTTTAATCTAAGATGCCCTCTGTCTAAGGGAAATTCCAGTTTGTTTGTTTGTCACAGATGGTACACAACTAAAGTCTTTCATTATACAATTTTTGAAATAACTCTTATCTTTGGTTATGAGTTAGTCAGTCCTATTTCCTTTTCCTCACTGTTTTCTGATACAATGCCTTGTTTAAGAATAGAGAAGGAACTAATTAGAAGAAACTCTATTGTAAAATGAAGACTACTTGCTGCTCAGTCTAGTAGGATGGAAGCCCAAAACACATTTCTCTTTCAGTTTAAAAAAAAAAAAAAAAAAAAAAACCCAAAAAAAAAAACCCCAAAAAAAAACACCTTTCATACAAATAAGCAAACATTAACTTATTTGGTTTTCCTTGCTGTAGGATGTCCCTCACCGATTGACCCATGCTGCTATACTTTTGTTATAAATCATAGCCAGAGTGGGAACATTAAGCTGTGATGCACAGCTCTATTCAAATCACACTCGCTTTCCTACCTTTGAGGAGCTTGCTTGTTACGGAGACTTGTGAGTTATAAATAGGAAAACATATAATGAGGTTCATTGCAAAGATATGCCAGAAAACATTTCCTCTGTGGGGAGAGAATTTTTTAAAGGAGCCTTTTGATTTTCCTGCTTTGGTACCTGTCAGACACCAGATCAGTTTTTATGGGGTCTGTGTGTGTGTGAGGGACCAGGCTGGTGCCTGCCAGTCACAAACACCCACAGCCCGCAGAGCCCCTGGCCCAGCAGAGATTGGCAGGGACAGCGGGAGCACCACCCTCACACCAGCCTGGCAGCCCGGAGTCGCCGGGGGTCAGAGGCCCCACCTGGGAGAGTGGCCACCACAGGTGAAAAGCATACACAAGGTCTCCGCCGTGCCCACTCTCCCCAAGTTTGGCAGCGTGTCACCTCTCAGTGGTAACTATATTGTTCTCTCTCTATTCTTTCTTCTCTTAACATCTCTTCCTTTACTCTTACATTGTAAGAGTATTTCTCTTACATTGTAAGGGGTTTGTGTTTGCTGGGTACATCAAAGTTCTCCTGCTTTACAGCAATGCCTTCTGGCTTCAAACCCTTGGGGGTGTATAGAGCAGAGCTCACAATGCTTGGAGGGAAGCAGGGAAGTCCTTTTGTTCCTAGTAGCTTGTTGTAATGCTTTTATGAAGTTGTATACTGTTCCTGTAAACCCTTTTTGTCAAAATGCCTATTTTCTTACCAATTTAAAGAAATCTCTTAGAGAAAAATGTGTAGCTTTCTCTCCAGACCTGAAGTCAAAGTATCAAAGAATCAAAGCTTTTGAAAGAATTTGTGTGGGCGAAATCTCTTGAAGTCTAAAATTAAAGTGTACACCTGGTAAAACTGGACTGGGGTGTAACAGTACCTACTTCTGCAGTTACCAGGCCTGAATACACAAAGACTCAACCAGAGTAGTAGACTCCACTCTTCTGGACTTGCTGCTTCCTTTCCCTGCTTTGCCACTGACCTTAATGCAGCATTTCAGTTTGTTCCCTTGCAGAAGAAGGAATTTGTCTCAGTCTGGAATAGATTTGAGAATCTGTTCAGCACCAGCATGAGACAGGACGTGATTACCACACAGGACAAAAGCTGTCTCCATCAGCATAAAATGTCTTTGAAGGTGTTTGAAGCTTCATTCCAGAAGTATAGGAGAAAACTAGTTGTGACTTGAAGTTGGATTCCTTAACCAATATCTTTCTCCAGATGCCTTGTGTAATGATTGTGGAAGTGAAAAGCTTGCCCCTATTTTGTAGTTCTCCTTTTCTCTGCTGGGACCAGTACCAGTGACTGAAAATCTGACCCACAGGGAAGAAAGGAAAGGGGGGAAAGTTGGTCTTAGTGTCCCACTAAGGGTGAACACTGGTTAGGGCTCAGTGGTGGAGCATGGGTAAAGTAGCTGCCTAGGACAGTTTAACAATCACAGTGAATTCTTGACACAAACCAGCTTCTCTGTATACACAGTCAACCCTAAGATTTGTGGCAATCATACTGCACAAGAACATTACAATTGGCTTTTTAGACAGCTTTAATAACTGATGGACAGTTAAAGGACACAGTCCTGACATTGTCACTGGCCTGCTGAGTGACCGTGAACTTGTTTCTTTATTTCTCTGGAGCAATTTCCCTCTCACTCTCTATTTTTGTCATTGTGAATCCTGACAGGAAGGATGGCCACTTGCTATGTGTTGGCATCATGTCCCTCTTAACTGCTGTTGTACCTGTGGTCTCTCAGTGCCTCTATAGTCTCATAATTCCTCATATTCATAGTGATCATGCTACTGTTGAATGCAAAACTTTATCACTGTATTACTACTAATAGATCATTCACGCCATTGTTTTTCTGGGTTCTTGAAAATTTTTGTGTGAAGCAGTAAATAGGAACAGGGAACTATTGTAAGTACTCTAGTTCATCTGGAAATGTGAAGTAAGTAAACATAAATTATGGAACAATAAAATCTTAATTTTTAATGCTTTTCCTTTTCCTGCTTTTGTGATGGATTTTATTCCTTCCCCTTAAAGTTCCAGTGGCAGTTGGCTGTTACAGCTTCCAGTAGGAGAAAATACTTTGTTGCTATAGCAATCCTTTCTCACTCTGATATTTTATTGCACGTAGATGCTGTTGGCGCACACACACGCACACCCCAAAAAAGAAAAGGCAAAACCAAGGCACAACAAAAAAAGGAAAAAAAAAAACACAACCCCCCCGCCAAAACATCACTGACTTCCTCACAAATGGTCAGCCTCAACAATCTCTTATTTCTCAGCAACTTTTACCTATATCTCACAGCAATCTATATTCTGGTAAACACTTTGTGTGCAGCACTATCTAGAAAGGTTTATTGCTGCTTCATAAGTGGCATACCGCACACAGCAGGACACACTGCAGCACAGTGTCTGACATAGCAGCTATAGATTACTGTTAAGATAAATTCATCCTTTTTAATCTGAACATTTCACCAGCTCCAATTTGAAGTCTTGATATCACCCTGTCAACCAAAGGGGATGTTTTTAAGAAAGGGAAGAGTTATCAAAGGTTTACTCAAAGTTCCTTTTAGAATGGTTTCTACAAGAGCGCAGATATATATATATTGGGGGTGAATGTAGGGTTCATCAAAAGTGCTAGACTAAAATCCCTGTAGATTTTAGATCCCTCTGTTCAGCATCAGATACTGAACAGCAGCTTTGAGTTTTTTCTCTTCTGTCAAAACCAGATGCCTAACAGTTCAACTAACGAGGTAAAAAAAGTCATTAATTCTGTCTTCTGCTGACTGCAGGGAGCTGCGCTCTCCCACCCAGGATGCCAGCAACTTCCTCCTGGGAATAATCATTCATAAGAAGCCAGGGCTGCCTGTGCTCCCCTGGCCATGTAATCCAGACTGGGAGCCAGAGAGAGGCAAGTCTGTGGGAGCTACATGGAGAGCAGCCTGGTTCTAATGGGTAAGGCACTGCCTAGAAATAGTTATGTCCAGCATATTGGGGCATATAGCCAGCACATCCCATCTCCCATGGGAAGAGCAGAACACAAGGTGAGAAGTGGAGGGTGATGCCACTCCCCTGCTCTTAACTCTCTGCATGGGCAAAGTACATGCTTAGGAGGGAACAGAAGAGATGACTCCACATGTGGAGCACTGTTCTCACCAGGTCCATGGGACTTTTGCCTCCAGATAGCAAGATTCAGAACACCACTAAAGGCTGTCTGAACCCAGTGGCATCTGCATGCCAGCTCCTGGTTTTGTCCTTTCATGAGTCTTTGTGTTACATTGAGGTTTCAGTGGGCCCGGACATGGCCTGTTGCTTCTACTCCTCTGTATTGCTGCTGGGAAATATTTCCACCAGAATGTATGGGAGGGCAAGCTGGCAGATCTTCTTGTCTCATTCTCTTCACCTGCATCACAGTTGATCAAGGAGACAAAAATGAAAAAAGAGCTATTTCACAGTCCAGTGACTGAGACTTTGTGTTGCTGGAGGGCAAGGCGTGAGAGTGTGATGGGGGAGGGCAGCATGCAAGGTCAATTGCTGCAAAACTGAACAGCAAGGAGGAAAGCCCAGAGGAGCAGTCTTAGCTGCCTGCCTTGCACTGTGCTTTCACTGCACAGTTTTGTCTCTCCAGGGACATCCTATGCATCCCTGAGCAGAGCCCAGGTGCAGACTACCAGATTTGGGGGCAAAAGTAGTGGGTCTGCATCACAACATTGTAGAGGGTATTCAAGAGGAACTCTGCAGACTTTAAAATGCAGCCCTTGGTGCTGGCACTGCCACCTCGATGATGGGCATCATTGTGCTTTAGGAAATGGACTAGGACCTACTGATTCATTGCATGAGGAGCAACTTGTAAGCATTCAACATCAAACCAAAAGTAAAGACGTGGTTTGCAGCTTGCATAATTTGAGCCACATGTCTGCATTTGGGTCATTGTCATCAGGCAGGTCCATTAAATCAAAGGGTTCAAATTCCACATTCTAGTTTCAGCCTGAGGTTATAATTCTCTTTATTTTGTCAATGTACATATATTTACAAGAGAAGAATTTGTGAATAGTCCTAACTTACTGTTTACTTACTGTTTATAGCACAGAGGGGTGTGTGTTGAGTCCTTATTATTTAGATATTATTTAGATGCATGTATTTTTGGCAAATACATGTAGGCTGAAATTTTGAATGTTTGGGCTTAGTCCATAGGCAGAGCTTTTAAAAGTTGGAAGTAAAATGATCTTTGAATTGTGTATGCTTTAGTGACATATATTCCCCCCAAAACACAGCATGTTGTTGTTTATCCTTGTAGTAACATAAAAATGGGTAAGCTGAGTTATTTAAACTGTCTTGTTTCGTAAATCTTACAAAGATTTAGAAATAGAATTAAAAGTGGTGCAATTTTGAAATAAACTGCTTGTTGTGCTAAAACAACACATCTTTTCCAAGATTTTTCCCCCACCTACACACAGGAGAGTGAGGTGCTCGACTCAATGGCTTAAAATATTTGGGCTTTTGTGAGATCCTATAAGTTTATTTGAAATTGCAATAATTATTTCTGTTACCTTGCTCACAGCTCCTAAGGAGACTCTTTACCAAGAAAACAAGCATCCATGCTGTTGGGTTCCCTGTTGTACAATCTTTTCTTTCCCTGCATGCTAGTCTGGTATTTGCCATTTAAGATTGCTGGGTGTTAAAGCCTTGAGGGTTTTTAACTAAGCTGCAGTTTGCTCAATCTTTTCCAGCTGGTAAAAGACTTGAACTCCTATTACTTTTTGTTCTATAAAGGTGGATCATGGTTTTCTGTCAAACAAGCCACACTGAAGCTCAGAAGCCAGCAGACAAGGACGTGGTGCTTTCTGCTCACCAGCACATGGGAAGAGCAAGTGACTGGGCCCCAGAGCAGAAGTCTGCTCCCACTCTGGTTAGCTTTCACAAACATTTCTTCTGTAGCATGGTGTATCTTGAGTGTTAACCAGTTCTTCATGCAAAGTAAGTAAATATAATTACTCTTCCTTTAAAGAGAGGGACTGCAGCTTGCCCATGCTGAGAGGGAAGGGAGAGTGTGAAGGATCAGAACTGAGATTTAAGCCCTCATTCCCATTATTTGATTTCACAGCATTAGTGTTGTTTTTGTGCTGCACTTTGCAAAGAATTGCTGCCTTTTTTTTTTAAGTAAATTCTAACTGAGTCCGTAGGGAAAATTACATCCCTCTCCCAGCACTTTAGATGGCAGCCATATTAAATAAAAACATTGTCTGCTAGGAAGGGATGTCTACTATAATCTGCTATGTAAGGATCATGAGAGTTGCATTTCTTTGAGCAGCTGGGAAGCACAGACTTTTAAATTCAATTTTTTTCATTTTTGAGTTTATTTACATACCATCATAGAATTGCCACAAACCTTATTGTCATGAATTTCCATGGGGGAACATCCTAAAGTGGGGAGGGAAAAGTATTTGCAATACCAAACCAATACCTTTGCTGGTTTAATTTTAATTTCATACATTTCTTGTCCAGGAGGAAAAGTATTTTGTCATATGTGCAATCTCATAAAAAATTGTGTAAGTGTTTATGAGGGTAATTACAGAATTTTTCACAATAATCAATGTGACCAGTCAAATTCCAAAGAAGTAATATTTTCATTTTTCAGGACATGGTATCTGTAGCTAATAGCTGCCTCACTCGCAACTTAGTGATGTAAATGTGCAACAGGACATTTCAGTGCAGTGTCCAAGGCAGCTGTGAACAAAATCTGAGAACAAGGTGCCACCAACAACCATCTGGCAGAGAGGCGTTGCTGTGCCCATGGCTGAGAGGCCTGGATGCTGTTTCCTCCTTTACCAAGAGCCTCCCCGATTGACTTTAGACATGCAGTGAAATCTCTGCTTTAGATCACCACTTTTAATATGAATAGTAATGGTTGCCCGCCTCCAGATGTGTTAACATCTATGATGTTAAAGTTTTCTGGTGAGGATGGACTCATCACTCACCTCTGGTCAGTGTTGTACCATCTAATTGGATTTCTTCACTATTACATTCAGAGCAGGGAACCTCTCTAAAGCACACCGTTGTCTCAAGGTCTTTCCACTCTATTTCTGTGCCAAGTGCAATGATTTGTTAACAGTCAGGGGTGTTATCCCACATACAAGTCCCCTGGCTTTGTTCACACAAAGAGAAGTACCATCCTTGGAAAATTTCTGCTTGCAGTCTTTCATCAGGCATGCTGTGGGAGGGAGTGAAATGAGGTCCAAGGACTTTTGTATGAAAAATACAGCTAAGGTGAAATTAGCCATTAGTTGGCAAAAAGGGAGAAAAGTTTGAAGGAGCAATATAAACTGCAACAAGCAATAAGAAGCTCCTTAATAAATGCCATGCCATAATTGCAAAAGAGCAACAGCAAGTGCCCAGCTGCCAATGGGTTTCATGCTAGATAAAGTAGAGTTGATAAACTGATCTTAATGGCTAAGCAATTAACAGTGAATTATTTTAATATGACAGCCAAAGCTGAGCTATGACTACTGCTGTAGCACTAACAGTTGAGCAGCTGTATTGTTATCTTTGTCGTTGCCTATGTAATCTTCTTACTGTGAAAGGCCTTTAATTTTAGCTTGCTGAAATAGCTCTGAAGGGGCAAAGAAGTCAGCAGATATAAAATACCCACAAGCTTTCAGAACGTGTGCTTCCATTTATACATGGTATGGCAGTATGAACAATGGCCTGCTATCAATTGCTTGAGGTAACTTACATGCTGCAGTTTTTCATGTTCTGTTCCAGAAACAATAAGTGTATCTATCTCCAAACCCTAGTGTATCCCTTTGTAGGAAAAGCAAGAAGAAATAACACAAAATATTTCTTCTTATAGAATAGAGCAGCCTGATGTAACAGTTATGTCAAGAGTGCTTTGAAATTGTGCTTACACAATATGAGTCTGCGTTTACATCTTGGTACAGTCCCATCAAAAAGCTGTGCCTCCTTTCAGAACAAACTATTTGAGCTGATTATTTAGAAGACAGCTTCCTAAAACCACATTTGCATTTCTAAGTCATGTGAAGCAAAGGTAAGTGGAAGATACAGTTTCAAGTTCTGAAAAGGATATATTAATTTACAATGGGTCTCCTGCACTCAAGCCATTATGTGTTAAACTTTCAGGTGCATCAACATGCAGAAATTCAGTAAATATCATGCAGTAACACGTAATGATACAGTTGCTTTGGGCTACCATTCATGCTGCTGAGTTATCTATCACATGCTGATATTGTAAACCATCAGTTTACATCAGAACATAAATACTTGGTGCTGCAGCAACAAAGGAGACGACTGGATTATGTTCCTCTGTTCCAATGTTTTTCTTGTTTTCTGGGGATATGAAGCACAGTTTGTCTTGGTTTAATTTTTATGAGAGCTTTGGGGCTTTTGTCTCACTTGGCATAGTGAGGTATAGCAAGACTTCATTTATGATTGTATACCCAGTGTTTTTAGAGAAAATATTGCAGGAAGAAAAATACTATTTTATGAGGGTCTCCATTTCTTGCATGTGCAGGACATAAACTGAGGTTCCCTGGGCACCATGCTCAGAGGCCTGGTTCAATCTCTATTTGTTCTCTGGGAGCTGCAAAAACTGATGACCAGAAATCTGTGATTTCACTTCCTCAGGGCCATGAATTACTTACCTGCATAGTCATGAGTTTGCATGGGATAAATATAGAGGGAGGTGTCAAATTTCCCATATTCATCAAATCAAAGACTATGGGATTTGGATGAGATTCTTGGTGGCTGAAGTATCTAGGTAGTTCCAACAGGAGATTTTTAGAAGTACTAAAGCAGGACTGTAGGAACTTTGTATCCTGATCCCCTGCAGTTTATCTGTGACAGATGCCTGACTCCTCATTTTTTAATCCAAAATGTCCTACTTCCATTCTGGTCTCCTGGAAAAGTACTTTTCCAGTGATACTTAGATGCACAGTCCCTGTAATCTTCCCTAGGTCTTGAACTAAAGAGTACTTAAAATGTGGTAACAAAAGAGGCTCATCTTCCTTTTGCAACTTTTCAATCATTTGATTGAGATGAACAGAAAATATATTGTCTCATATCTTCTGTGACCCTGTATCCCATAATAAACTCCTGAGAATTTCCTGTTCTAAACATGGCCCTTTATTGTACAAATATATCTATGAATATAGATGATAAAATCTAGAAGCAAAATTACAGTTACTGAAATTCCTGAAGGCAAAAATAAGAGACAGTGAGAGAAGTGAGAAAGAAAATTGAGAGACATTGGAGTGATGCCTGTGAAAATTTAGCTGATCCGCAGCTGGGCCATGTATTGGAAAATATGTGGTTTGAGCAATCAGTATTCTACTTCAGGGGATGAAATGAAACTTGCTCTGAAACTAACGTGTGAAATTGTTTCCTTATGTCAAATCCCACTTAGCATGTAAATTAAAAAAAAAAAAAGAAAATCATGTCTCTCTGCAGTGGTTTTCCTACTCTTTCTGTGGTTGCCCTTCACTGCTATCACCAATGGAAAATTATTGTGTCTCTGCTGGCCTTTTGAGTGGAGATTACCGGTAGCTGCAGCAGTCACCTGTTTCCTCATCCTGAAGACATGAGGCAGAATATGGCCTTGCGCTTGTACACTCTCCCCTCTGAATGAGGACTTTCCATACCTGTCTTGTGACAATCTCTCCCACAGATCAGGTGTCAGCTAGCTGACCCCAACCAAAACTGCCAGGGATGGAGCACAGAAACAACTGGAGTTCGCAGGGTGCAGCACTGCTGACCTGTGCATCTCACTAGCCCAGCGCTGGTGCTGCACGGGCTGCCATATCCCAGCAAGTCATTTCAGTGCAAATCACCCAACATAACCCAAAGGCTCCTCTCAGTTGTGTTACTGACTTATTTGTATCTATCTTGAAGAAGGTGCCTTTCTGCCATTTTTAACTGTCTAAACTTTGCTGATTGTAAACAGATGAACTGCAATTTTTTGTCAGAAAAACTAAATTTCTAGAGGAGTTAAATTTTCAGCAGCAGCAACTCGATTCCGCTACCATACTTTTCAGGCACTGCTCTGAGATATCGAAAGCTTAATTTCAGTGGGCAGTTCCTGATCACTGGGGCCATGCTGGAGGTGATCAGTACTTATGAATACCAAGGCCAAGCTCTTCTCAGTTCTGACACCAAAGAGCTGAGACAACATAAAATGAAAAGCGATACTGGAAATCTCTGTCTAATTAATTTTCATGAAAGCAAAGCTTATTGTAGATATACTCTGCATACTCCTGGTAATATTTTGCATGTGACCTACATTTTCTGTCAAGTTTTTGTACCTGGTGCTTCCTCTTTGTTTTGTGTTAGTAAAGTCTGTCAGGGAAAATGTTCCTTATCTCTGCAATTTCTACAGCAGCAGGATATGTAAAGAGACAGAAACTGGCTTTAAAAAGGCTAAACTCATAGTTAGTCAGTACATGACCCTGAGATTAGCTCAGCTGGTTAAAACTTGGTTGTAATAATGACAAGGTCAGGGGTTCAATCCCCTGTCACGGGCCATTGACATGAGTTGGACTCGATGATCCTTGTGGGTCCCTTCCAACCCCGAATAGTCTGTGATTCTGTGAAAACAAATTGTGTCTAGAGTTGTTGTCTCACAGTCTTTTTGTCCTTTGTTTGCAATTTGCTCATCATTTCTGTGAAAGGCAGTCCTGCACTAGAGAATGGTGCTGACAGCTAGAGCTCCTGTCCTGGTAATTTGTTGTCTTGATGCCTTGCATGACCAGCTGGAAACAATATCCAATATTCAGTGCTGAGATGGTCTCTTGCTGAGTTTACTGCAAACTGCAGGAAGTTGAGGGGAAGCTCACCAGGATCACTTAGACACTTGCTGGTTTGCAGTTTGGGTGTTTATAAGCTTAAAAGCAAAACAAAAAAGGCAGAAATCCCAATGACAAATGTTTCCTTAGATTCAGCAGGTTTGCCAGTGCAATGAGTATAATTAAAACAAGAAAACATTTTAGTTGTGTTGTAGTTTTTCTCTCTAATGGGTTGCCCTTACGACCTGCCTCAAACAAAGCTGTTTGGTACATTTTGGAGTCCAGTTTGTGCTAACATGCAGACAGTGATGCATGTCTATCAAATGGGTGTTTGACCCACTGCTGCAAGCCAGAAAAGAGAGAACTATTTCCTGCTGTTATTGCCCTTGTATGGGGTAAGCCATCTTCTACTAGCAATATGATGCATCTCTGCATGGGCTCAGCAGAAAGCTACAGGTACTGTCATACCTACATAATTTGACCAGGTCTGTGAAAGGCCCTCTGCTTCTCTTGTCCATCATTGTGATCTCCAGGAAGGAACAGCTTTGGTCTTCAGTGGGCATAGGTTATTTCCCTTCCTCTCAAGTGCTCTGTGTAAAGCTGGCTGTGTGAAAGGCTTTTGCTCACATCTCACTTTGCTCAGCAAACAACAGGGCTCTGGGTTTTTCCTGCTGGCAGACAGGATGTCCCAGCATGGATGGTCTATTTTATAAGCAGTGTGCCCAGTTGCCTTTCATCCAGTGCTTCTGTACAGATTTTGAACCAAATGTGCTCACTCTCATCACCTCAGAGAGGTACATGGTTTGTAACTGGATTTAGACTAACAACATATCCATAATAGTGATGTATTTATTCCACTTCACAAGCAAGCCAATTTAAACATAAAGTATCTATTGCTTCCACCAAGCCACTTCTGAACCTGATATCCTGGGATGTGCTCTGCCTTATTCATCTCATCTTGAGCATCTCAGCAGGCTTAGCTTTCCATCCACTCTTCTTGCCTATAGCTTGGCACATGCCTCTAAGTCTAAGGCTGACTCCAATGACTGGCAAAGAGTTTCAGGTGCTTTTTGACACTAGGTGTCAGGCTGTAAGTGGAGCTGTGCAAAATAGGTCCTGCTACAGCTGTCTGACAGCTGCAGTGAATCTTGCTATCAGTTGGCTGGGTCATATGCTGTTTCCTAGCATGGACCTTGCTGCTACCTTTTCTCTTGACACAAAGCTCAGTCCTTCCTTGGCCCAGTGGGTCAGGGAAAATGCCATTTTTCAGCCAAGAATTGAAGACAGACAAAGATTCCTCTTGGAAAAGGAAGCGAAGAGGAAAGGTGCCAGCCCACAAAGGGCTGGCCTAGTTCTCTCTATTCTGCCAGACGCCCTCCTCTCTCTACTCCCGACTCCTGGTTTAGGGTTACTCTTAGAGTTGTGCTTGGGATTAGGGCTAGGGTTAGGGTTAGGGCTAGGGTTAGGGTTAGGCTTCTCTTTTGTTTTAGGATTAGGCTTTGGGGGTTTTTTTAATGTTAATGGCGCAGCATCGTTTTCTCTGCAGAGGCCAAGGCTGCCATCGTTTCTCTTGGCACAAAGTTCAGCCCCTTCTTGGCACCAGTAGGTCAGGAAAATTGCCGTTTTTCAGCCAAGAATTGAAGATGACAAAGATTCCTCTTGGAAAAGGAATCGAAGAGGAAAGGTGCCAGCCCACAAAGGGCAGGCCTAGTTCTCTCTATTCTGCCAGACGGCCTCCTCTCTCCACTCCCGACTCCTGGGTTAGGGTTACTCTTAGAGTTACGCTTAGGATTAGGGTTAGGGTTAGGGCTAGGGTTAGGGTTAGGCTTCTTTTTTGTTTCCTAAAACTTAGGCTTTGGGTGTTTTTTTAATGTTAATGGCGCAGCATTATTGGCACCAGATTTACAAAATACATGGGTAGATACCATTGGTGCTATTATTCAGCTCCCTGGTGAACTAAGGGGTTAATCTGAGGTTTCTGAGCACAGACGTTTCCTCCTGAGTGGAGAGAGAGACAGGGGATTTCTCTCTGTGTCACCCAGTCTTAACAATAAATTAAGATATAGAGGTAAAAGGCTTTGGCATATTATCCTTCCCCTGTATTTTGCTCTCAGTATCAGTTCTTGGTGTTACTCTGTTGACAAGATAAAAAGCAAATGATTTGAAATGACTTGCATCTGCCTTTCACTGTCTTATTCTCATACATTGAGAGGGGAGTGATACCATCACCAAGAGCTGGAAATCCTGCCTGGATAACTGCAGTCCCATGCATAGCTTCTGGCAGAGTAGGCTGTAGCTTTTCCATGGGGAGAGGGATATCAAACCAGCCAGCGTGAAAGTGGTTGTAATGAATCTAATGCCATTAAGCAAAGTGGTAGTAGAACTGGAGATGCTGTTGATTGCTTGCACCTGCCTGATGGCTTTTGCTGGATGTAGCTCTGGGGATATTTAAATTCCTTGGAAGAGGGCAGGGGGCTGGTCCCCAGGATCAAAAAAAAAAAAAAAAAAAAGTGCTCTTCTACCCCCTTCCCTGCTCCCAGTACTTTCTGGTGTCCACCTCCTCCAAGCTGGGTGCAAAATCATTACTAACTTTCCTATTACCAAAATGCAGAGTACTTCTTTGTTGTCCTGGGACCTGCTCTCTGGCAGACTGCTTACCAGACTACAAGTCTGCTGTGTTCTACTGTAGGAATTACCATGATTTGCTAGTTCGCTTTCAAAGTGTGATTTCTTTTCTTGTGTTTGGTCCCTGGGGTCTGGTTTTCAGTGAAAAGATTTAATTGTGTGTCTGGAGACTCTGCACTTGTTCTAACAAAAATGCATGGGTGTAACGTTCTGCTGGTTCAACCTTAAGGGGCTTGGATTTGTGAGATACTGCTGCCCTTGTTCCAGCACTTTTTCATGCTTTACCTTCCCTATTGCATTTGTCTTGTACATGTGATGAGTGATTGTATAGTAGTGACCATAAACTCAGTGGGGAAACTATGGTCCCTTTGAAGACTGAGCAGAGCCTCAGCTGTGTGCCCTAAAGTCCCAGCTGAAGTACTTGTCTTCTCCCATAATGATAAAAATGAGCACAGATATGCATTTTTCTTGTGAATGGACTATTAATGTTTGAAAAACAGCTTGCCATACATTCATCACAGATTATTAACAGAGACGATGGCAGGCCAGGTATGGAAAAGGAATAATGTTGTATGATGGGTTTTCCTGGCAGAAGATGGGGGTCATCCCTTTCTTCTTAGTCCATGCATCTGTGGTCCTGTATCCTGGCCCAAGTTAGCAGCGAGGGAGCTTGCCCTGGAAACAGCCTCACTGTTCTGGATTAAAAACTGTTTATTTTGTGGGCTTTTCTTGTTTCCTTGAATCCACAGTGTCTTGCTGGTCTGACAGCAGTGACACAGCTGAAGGAATTGTAAAAGCCAGAGAGGAGGGTGGGGGAGAAGAGGAAGGATGTCTTAAATTGTTGTGCTACACTGTGGGTGACTTGTCAGAGTGGAATATATTGAGTAGTGACTCTCTGCAATAGAAGAAGGGGTTTTGGTGGTTGGTTGAGGGTTTGGGGGGCTTTTTTAACCAGAAAATAGCCCAGATATTGCAGCTGCAATAAAGTCCATTTAAGGTATGTCCTACAGTTAAATAGTGCATTGTTTACAGCATGGAAAAGTTGACTACAATAACATTATGGCCTGACACAAACAAGAGAACTTCAGGATTCTGAAACACAAAGATGTTGCATAGTGGGCCACCAGCATTTAATTTTATTTTTCTATCAAATAACTCTCTTTTTCTAATGAAGGGAAGAAACTGGTATTACCTAGGGTCTCTATAATTTATTATCAAGGAGTATAACTTACAGGGTGGGACTTCCAAGGAAATATAAATGTGAGTTTCAGCTGGCCTGTCTATACTATGATTGTGCATTCTTTTGTTCAAAACCAATTCTTAAAAGATTCACCAATTTGCAGAGAGAGTTGTGCTTGCATAGATCTAAGTATATGTTTTATGAAAGATATTCTGCTGTCAGACACAAGATTTATTTTTTTTACCTTCTGTCTCTTGCTTGCCATTTATTATGAAATTCACAAAATGTCTTTAGTAGGTTAGTGAAGTAAAATGGAACAGTAAATTTGGCCTTAAAAAATATTGATGAAGTGACTATTGCAGGATTTCTTGCTGAAAGACTGAAGGCAAAATAGAGGGTGAAATCTATATTTCTCCAAAGTCCTAGATCCAAAACACAGCTCTCTTATTTGATTTGGGTAGTAAGGTATTTGCATGTGCATTATTTTGGCTAACAGATGTCTGGTTTGAATCCTAGTTATACCACAAAGGCTAGTCAGTATAGTTTTCCTAGCAAGCCTTCCCACAGTAGGCAAAGCTTACAATAATACACCATTTCTTTTTTAAATAAACTTGAAAATGCTGTTGTAAAAATAAATGTTGCCTTTGAGTAATTTTTTTCCCCTGTTCCTTTTCCATGGGTGTATGTCTTTAAATAGAGACCTGACCTTGGAGTTTCAAAGCTGATGTATGTATGTGCAGTTAATAGAGTACACTCTTTTTTCCATTGGGTAAGTATCTGTAAAAAAAAGTCTTATGGCAGTGTTTGGCCATTGGGTATTAAATCCAAGCCTTTGTCCTGCATGTTAGTGAGCAGCTGTTGGTAAGTCAGCAGGTAGATTTGAGTCAAAACTGGAAGCATCTCTGTGGGATACAAAATCCCCTTTCTGTGTCTAGGATAAGCTGCTCCTGCTCCTCCCCCCAGGTGATACTGAAATGGGCCTGCAGCAAGCAGAGATGAAGAAGGCCCTGGCTCTAGAGGTGGTTTCGCAGCATTATTTAGTCTTGTGCAATTGTCATGGCAGAGCCCAGGAGGAATGCTTGGTTTGTTCCCCTTCCAGGGTGTCCACTGGAGTTTTATGTCTTGAGCTGAGGAGCCCTGACATACAAAAATGAAGTTCTTTATAATGTGGATGGGGGAACAAATAAAATACCCTGCTTGGGTTTGTTTTACATGGTAAATCTACTCTTATTTCTTTCATCCACTTTGATCCCTACTAGCTAGCCAGGCAGATACCTGCTGCTGCTTCTAGTCAGCTCACACTGGGATGATTGTTAGCTTGGCAGGATACACATTAAGTGGCACTAAAAATAAATAGGAAGTCGGGTTTTCTGGCTCTTTTTGATTTTCATCCTTTAACTGAAAGAAATTGTTAAGCTCTTACTTTTGTTTCTGTTTTAACAATTCTAAGAAGCCTGTACATTGTGAATACCTCCTGAAAGCAGGATTACATCAGGAGGAGATGCTGTCCTTGGCGAGTGCTGCAGTATAGGCATCTCCCGGATGAATCCTTACACTCCCACAAGGAGCTTCACAAAGCTGTGTCTCTTTTTAATGCAGAACCCACAAAGTCACTCTAAAATGTTGCATAAGCATGCTCAGAAATAACATCTTTCAACTGAGTCTCCCCAAAGCCTAAAGTGGGTTAGGATTTAATTTTGAATGACCCATTTGCAGGAGACAAATGAGACCATCCTGACTCCCTCTTCCCACCCACCCCACCCACCCTCCCAAATGATGTAGCTGTTATAGCTGCCAGACTAAATGTTGACAGTCTTTAACATAATTTATCTTTACTAAAGTTAGTGCTGTACTTCATGTACTATATTTATATCCATCTATTTCCTTTCATGTCAGGTAAGTTTTAGTGTGTGGGATGCATAACATGATTGACTGAAAAATAATTTTTAACCCTGTGAGGTGTACTTCATCCTGCAGGCAGGGAAGATTGAGATTATTTTGATACCGGACAGTTATGATGTACTTTACTTTTTTTTTTCTGCCTGACTTTTTATTTCATTCCATTATTATAAAACTATAGTGTGGACGTTGCAAAACCCTCTGTTGTGAGGTTTACATGTATTGCAGCAATGTAAAGCTTATAATATTGTAAGGGCTGCCTGGAACTTTGCTTAAGAAGTGGCTTAGGAAAACAGCTCAGCTGAAATTATTAACCTTCTAAGACAAATTAAAAACATAAAAGCAATATTTTTTGAGAGTTCGAATTATTCTTCTGTTATTAATTAATGGACTTAAATGTGTGGAAAAAATGTTGAATCTGTTTTATACCTTTTGGCAATTACTAATTGGTATTTGGGAATGATAAGGAAAGGTTTCAGAAGGACACAGGTGGATCCAGTTTAAACTTTTGTAAGCAGCAGTACTTAAAGGCACCTGTAGCATGACTGCAGTCCAGAAGGAGCCTTGCCTTGCAGGAATGGCAGGGGTTAACAGGATGGTTAACCCCCCTTCTTGTGCAACTGTGTCCCTTGCCCAGCTGTGTTTATCCTTCGGCTGTAGCACTCTACTTAGCTGAAGTGTCCCTTCTACTAAAGGGAGGGATTAATAGGAAAGGGAAAGAGAAGCTCCTATTAAACCTTTTGGAGAGGAGGCCTGACGTCCTGCTGTGGTTACAGTCCAGGAGGCATTTCTGTGTGTCTTTGGGAGGTAGGAGCTGTCTGGAGTTTCTATTCTTGGGTTGAGCAAATTACAGTGTGGAGGTGCCTCTTCAAGTGCTCTCTTTCCTGCCTTCATATGAAGTCAGTGAGATGATTCAGCATTGTCCTAGCTGCTCCTCTGAAAGGTAATTGTCATCCTCCTTTTTTAGACGGTGAGACAGTTGGTAAACAGCTCTAAAACTTTATGTATGTATGTACGTATTCATGTTTTCAGAGATGTTTCTTTAGGTTTATGCCATGTAAGGTAAAGAGCAGCAGGAATGCTGAGCAGGAGAGTCAAGACTAACTGTTTTGTATCTAGAGATCCACCCTTTGGAACCTCAAACAGATATGGGCTAGATTTGAGTGACTTACTGGCTTGAATTTGTCAAGACCAAGTTCTACTTAAAAGTCCTCCTGAACCTAAAGCAAAATTACTTCTCATTTGCCTACCTTGGTAAGTGCTGAAGACAGATGTTCAGGTCCTGTAAATAATCTTGGCTGTGATGTCAAGGCACTTATAACAATTGACATCAGCTGAAGACATGTCTATGGCTAAGTATAACCCACAGGCATTACAGCATGATTTACAATGGCTCTTAGCAGTGTAAACCATATGTTTTATAGTTGCTGAAAAGGAGAAGAAACTGTCTGACAACAAGCAAAGGGCATATTTAGTAGCATTTTTACATGGATGAAATTGCCCAATTAGGGAGTTTTAGGAAATACATTTGCTGTGATACACAGCACCACGAAGTTCAAGTACATAGTACCCCAGGTATTCAATTTATCACAATCTATCTTGTTAACTTGGCTAATTTGACACTAACTGCTGCCAACATGCTCACAGACAGTTCTGTGTTGTCTGCTAATCTCCATGACGTGAGCCTATGAGAAGGACCCTAAAGAAAAGGAGATCTCAGTGTATGGATTTGGGTGAAGGGAGGAGAATAGATCTCAATAGATAAGAGAATCATAGAATCTCCTGGGTTGGAAGGGATCCACAAGGATCATCGAAGTCCAGCTCCTGGACCTACACAGGACAACCCTAAGAATAACACTGTGTGCTTGGGAGTGTTGTCTTACACTTCCCTGGGGAGTCTGTTCCAGTGCCAAATTAACATTTTTCTAATATCCAAACTAAACCTCCTCTGACACAGCTTCATGTCATTCCCTCAGGTCTTGTCACTGGTCACCAGAGAGAAGACTATTCATTATATTTTTATATTATACTTTACTCTAATTAATATATACTTCATCTAATATATTTTAAGATTATATTAATTAATTAGTGTTTCTCGTAGTTCACTTAATTTTTGAAAATAACCATAATTAAATACTGTTCTTCCCATGGTGTGAGTAAATGACAGCAAATTTCAACTAAATATGCCTGGAAGGAAGCATGATTCTCCAATGTCTTGATATGAAAGAGCTGGATAACAAACTCAAATATTAGTGAGAGGCAGAAAGGACACAGAGGGCATCTCCTGGAGGATTTTGCTGAAAGGTCCTGTGACCATCTGAATCCTCCGTCTAGGCAGTTCCTTGCTGAGCAGAAACAGGCAGCTGAAGCAATACTGTCAAGTCTCTTGCAACACCCAGCAGTGTGACTTCAGCATTTCGCAGTGTGAGTACTTGAGAGCTGATACAGAGACTTATTGCAAAATCTACTAGGAAGGCAGTAATGGTGCCAGGGAAAATGCTGTATGCCCAAACTGCTGCTCCTGTACATACCAGGCTGACCTTGGGTGCATTGTTGGGGTTCCTGATCATCTTGAGCTGCAGTTTCTCATAGCTTGTGTAAGAGATTGTCATGGTTTAGGAATGGTATTCCCCAGCTTAGTACTCCCACTAAAAAGACCACGAGCTGCTCCCCTTTCCCCTGCCCCATTGGGATGAGAGATAAAAAAGGCAGAGGTCTCAGGTTGAGGTAATAACAATTTACTGGAAACAGCAGTGAGATAAGAAAGCCAATAGTAGCAGCAACTATGTTAATAATAAAAGTATACAAAAAGTGAGGATAATTCACATGCAAAGATGCTCCCTATAGACCCTGAGGTAATCAACAACGGTGGATAAGGCCACCATGTTTTTATGACTGGAAGCCACACCCTTCTTCCTGGAAGCCAGAAATCCCTTTGTCCCTGGCAATGATGTGGTATAGAATAACCTGGCCTAAAGTAGAACAGTGATAATGTTACCAGACCTGGACTGTGCAGAACTAGGATAGATGGGTAAAGGAGAAAAAAAGAAAGTAAGGAGATGTGCCATCAGAACAGGTGACAATCCTGTGGTGCAGCAGCCATGAGTCAAGATATAGATTTTGACTGAGAAGTAATGTCATCTCCAGCAGAGGGAGGGCTGCATATCCTGGTCTCCTGAACCTGATGCTTTTGCCATTATGTAGTCCCTGATAATATGTCGTGATTGTGCAGAAGTGAAAGGGAAAGTTTAGTTAGGTTTTGGCTTTGTAACTCTCAATTGTTGAACTATGTCATCTAAACATTTAAGAACAGAAGGATATGTAAGGAGAAAAAGCATATGTAGACTGTTCTAACTTGGATATTTTCATTTTTAAACATTTGCAAAGACAGCTGAAGAGCCAAAGGTGATTATTTTGTCTGCTATTAGGTAGATGAACATTTCATAATTGATACAAATTGTTTCTTTCATTAATAAACATTGCTAGAGTTTATGCAAAATTAGCACTTGCAAGTATTATCTGTTTAAATGTACCTATTTAAAAGGATTTTTGAGTACAGACTAATGCCAATTTGCTTTTATAAGTTTAAGAAGAGCACTAAACTTGAAGTGTTTTACAGCCACTGACTTGGCAAACAAACAATGCTGCCATATGAATTCTCTTGGATGGTCTATCCACAATAAAATTCAGTCTTTGTGCAATATGTAGGGATGTCCATTTGGTATGCTAAAACAAAAACAGGTTTACAGTGAAACTGAAAACTGCTGACAGAACCTGGGGTTGTTAACATCTAGATCTCTGCTTAGAAGAGTGTCTTTGAGGCAAAATTTTTGGGACCTTCTATTCCTCAAGTTTCAGCTGTGAATGCGCACAAAGCTTTATCAATAACTGAGTTGAAAAAATAAAAAAATCTACTTTTTAATTATAAAAGGGCCAGAGTTTCATGGCTGGACTCTGAGCAAAGAAGTGAAAGGAGATGGGGTAAGATAGGTAGTACTGAAGCAATGATACTGAAGGCACGTGTCCCTGTAAGAAATCTGTCTCTGCCCTGGATGTATGCGAGGAAGCTGTGCAGTGCCCTGGTTTTATATTGCCTACAGTAATGGAGAAAACAAAGTTTGTCATAAACAGCAGGTAACTCATACTTGGTGATTTCATATTGTCTCACTCACAATTTATCTTGTCAAAAGCAGAGGTCTGATGGCAGATCCTTGCTTTCCTGCTTGAGGGTCAGACTAAAAGATCCAGGGCTCACAGCCTGTGTCTTAGAGCAGTTTCTGCTGCTGATTCTGTTGGTGTTGGCAAGGAAAGCAGAACACATACTTGGAGCACAGAATTACTCCTTGGTTAGTATTTGAGTTAGTTGGCTGGGGGTCTGTTTATAGAGCCTAGATTGAGGAGCAGTGCCAAGCAAATCAGATTGTGCCTTCTGTGATGTATTTTCAAACTGTAAACTAGTGAGTTTGTTGAAATATAGTTGAAATACAAGGTTCCCAAACAAGCCTCTTTCAGGATGTAGGTGCACAATTTGAAGTATGTAGACATGGTAGAAAGGTTGTATGCCATTGTGTGTTTAAAAAAACAAAGCCAAACACCTAAACCCACTAAAACAGGTTCCAGATGCATGTCATAATTCTAGGTATTTTGTTAAAAAGGATCTAATGTTTTCTCCTGCATTTAAGATAGTGTATTTATATATTGTCATAAAAAGAAGCAAAATTAAGGTTGTACTGATGAAGCCAGCTCTGGAATTTCCTTACTTCTCTGACCTTGGCTATCTGTAGGTTGGGGAACATTGTTTTGGGTTTGTTTTTGGGGGGTGGGGGGGTAAGGAATGTTTGCTTTTTTTTTTTCGTGACGTTATAGAAGTTTCTGAAATCACAAACAGAATACATCTTGCAGAAACTCTTCTGCTTCGTGTAGTGTTTCTAAGTGTGGAAGATTTACTGTACAAAGCTGTCGTGTGAGTCACAAAAGTAGAAGGCACCCGTGGCAGGGTGCCATAGATGTCAGCCAGCCACTGGATCAGAATAAAAGCATCGATTTACTATTTTTCTGTTGCCAGAAAATAGTAGTCCCTGTTGTGATCTCAGGCTCCTGTTGCACTGCAGTGGTAGACGTTTATGCTCTCACTTTCCTTCTTTTTTCTGTTTGCAATTACCTCTTGGTACCAGCTGATACTCCTGCAGTCACTCAACTCCTGTTTCTAACTTCCCAAATCTACAAAGGAAAATGTACAGAATATTCGCCCTGTCCTCTGTCAAGCCCATTGCCACCTTCAACAGGCATGAGCAGTGTTTGCAGTATAAATTGTGCTTGTCCCATGAATCTTGTCTCAGGGAAGGTTGTTCATGCCCAGCAGGATTGGCACAGAGGAGTGATGTGCAAGCAGAGCAGGGTCAGTACAGCTGGCAGATCCCTGCCACCACTGAACTCCATCAGGTTTCTAGCTTTCAGTCAAAGTCTACCAGTTTCTCAGTGGATTATTTAAATTCACTTTGATTTTCTTCATTTGGGCAGCATGTTTTTTCTGTAAACTCACATCAAGGAATCACTGTGTGATTTCTGCTGAGGTTTTAGAGAAAAGAAATTCAGAGGAAGTCAGAACATCTGACAGTTTTCTTTCATGCTGCTAGATGGTCTCCTCAGACCCAGCTTGAATCCCTTAACCCATTATCTCACTACATACTCAGCTTTCTCTCACCCTGGAAATACCTTCAAATTGGGAAGTGGCATCTAAGTTCCCACTTCAGAGAGTGGGCAGTGTCTAGTTTTGAAGCAAAACAGGTAAGAGTGCTACATAACTTATTAGGATGAAATCAACCAAGAATTAAAAAAGCGAGTAAAAGCATTTAAAACTGGGAAAAAGTGTGCAGGCTTTCTCAAAGGTCAGTAGATAATTGGAGTGTGTTTTGTATTATTTAAGATATCATGTGGCAATTGTAGTTTGGCCTTACAACAGCCCATTAAATGAGAACTTTTTTTTATTTTGTTTTTTATACCGCAAAGGTAAAATTTATGTGGAAACCTTGTAAACATGTATTTAGAATAAAGAACTTTTGCTTTAGTGCCAAATGAAATGTTTTGGAGATCAAGTTTCTTCTTCACTGTGGAGAAATACATCCTGCATACATCTGTTAGCAGCAAATTTTGGCATCTGTCACCTAATAAGTAAATTTATCTGCTGCTATTCTATTTTGAAACTTACTAATTTAGAAAAATGTTGAAAAGGAAGGTATGTGGAATGCTCCTTTCCTCTGAGACACAAATACACATGGCTAAATTGAAGACAAGTTCATGTGAAATGCCTCTGTTATTCAAATGCCACATTTTACGTTATTACATTTTTACAAATATTGCAGTGGCAGAACAACTGTAAGAAACATGATACAGAGAGAATACTTACTAAACAAGAGAAATGATGTCTGTACTCTGCAGTTGCTACTTATTGGGAAGAGGGATATATGTGGCAGAGGAGCACCCAGGAGCTGGAAGGAGCTCTGAGGAAAGGCTGACCTAAGAGAATCCAAACCTTCTGGGTTCCTGTGAGGATGTTGGAGATTGCATGCATTTATGTTGTAGGTACAGGTGAAATCTGCACTTCACAGAGTTCAGCTGTGAAACCTGTGCTAAGATCAGTGGCACCAAAAATGGCAGGAAGTAGGTTCTTCCTCAACTTGAATCTCCTAGCAGTAGCCCAGTAGGATTTTAAAATAGAAATAAAGGAATTAATGGTGCATTTGCAAGGGAGCAAGGAAACCTCTGCTCTGCAAAGAGTACCTGGTGGGTAACAGGAGCAGGAACTGATAGAGGGAAAGAGTCGAGTAACTTTGTTAGCATCAGTGAGAAAATAGTGGCTTATGAATGCAAGCCCTAAGGACTGAAGGTCAAAGTATTGGGGCCCATCCCCTTGGCCAGATGATTTATTGAAATTAAATAACAGCTCAGCCTGCAGACACTACAAGTTAAGCAACATTACCATGCCAGTATTCTATGTAACGAGTGATCATTCAAATACAGGAGAAGAGTGAAAATTAAATAGCTGGAGATGGAGTATTCAGAGAGCACTAAGGATGCAGAACAGCTAAAGATAATTAAATTACATAGAAATAAATTAGTTACCATAATGGTCAGATTAGGAAATAAAACACAGAAGCATAATCCTGCCAAATATTTGAGTAGAGCAGCAGAACTGGAACTTAACTGAACTGACAAATGAGAGGAAGATTTATAGCTCTTGCCTAAATTTAAAAACAACTGTGAGTATTCGAATTTTACTGTCACATCTGAAAGCAATCACACTGTATCCTGGACCTTGTTAAAATCCTTAATTTCATTCTTTTCTCTAAGGTTTTGAGGCAATCTTAGTTGATGACTTTTACTGAAATTTTTGGACCTGATGGATGTTGAGTCCACTTTGCATCTCAGGCAAATTTACACACAAAAGAAGTCAGTGTTGTGCATATGAGAAATAAAACCTTACTTATCACAACACCCGTGAACCGGAATGATGGCACTTGCATGGCTTCAGTAATAAAAAAATTTTATACACTGCCTGCCGTGGCTGTGACTTAATTTGTCTACTTTGTGCCTGAAAACAATCTGTGAGAAAAGGTAAACAGCAGAGAAATTATCTTTTAGTACTTGCTGAAATTACCAGGATGAATTAGCTGCTGCAATTTCATCCTCTGACAGTGTTCATGCTCCTTGCCTGGAGGTGTTTTTACCATGCCTATGTCTCTCAGCTGCTCTGAGAGTGGGGCCAAAGCTGATTAGAGATGGCTGACATCCTCTGTGAATGTTGTACAATGCTGCAACCAGAGCTTGAAATGGTGTCCAAAGGTAACGGCTCTTCCATCTTGGTTCCTGTAGCCATACAGGTTACAGTAGTGTTTTCCAGGCACAGCTCCAGGCAGAGGATGCTTACTTTGGGGACACAATAAGCCATGGTCATACCAGGTTTTGCTTAGCCTGGAGCCCTGCTTCAGACTGTCCCATGGGGAGTGGGTGGCTCTGGGAAAGCTCCCATGATGTGGTCCATAGAGGAAAACTGTCATATCCATTCTTTCATAGTTAGTAGTGCTGAATTGCTTGCCAGATGAACCTGGGGGAGGCTGAATTACCAGAGTGACAGAGGGCATAGATGAGATCCTGTGAACATGTGGTACTGAGGTACCCTGCATGCATCCAGCATCAGGATCCTAGGCTGGGATGAGCCATGTGGCACAGGATCATGCGCACTGGGAGTCTGTTGAGGTAAGTAGCTGTACTCCTCACATGGACATGAACCTCCAAGACAGTGCAGAGCAGGTTCTGATTTTTTTTTTTTTATTTAACTTCAAAACTATATTGAACTTTCATTGTTGTTCTATTGGCATCCTTGCTCTTACAGTTTGAAACTCCTTTCTAGGCTGCTATGTGTGCAGAGTGGTCTGTCTTTCATGGTGACTTTGAACTGACTGAGAACAAATATTTTTTTTCTTTTTTTTCTTTTTTTTCTTTTTTTTCTTTTTTTTCTTTTCTTTTTTTTTCTTTTTTTTTCTTTTTTTTTCTTTTTTTTTCTTTTTTTTTCTTTTTTTTTCTTTTTTTTTCTT
>JAWWEV010000115.1:12017521-12073139 GCA_035583235.1 Hafferia zeledoni
ACGCTTGCAGCAAGCGTGGGTAGTGCCCTTCCCAAATCTTCGTTCGCGAAGCCTAGCCATGATGATGATGATGATGTAATATGTAAATGGCACATTCACAGATGCCAGATAGGTTTTCCTAACTAAGGAGAACTGTTCAACACACTTCAGATCTCAGTATGAACACTTCAAGTACAACTCTAATAGCATCAGTGGAGTAGACACAATATAGCAGAATAGCACATACTTTATGTAGGGTTTTCTTTGGGCTGGTAGTTTTAGTCTTCAATTACTCTTGCTCAATTAATAGAGCCTTCCTAAATATCTGTTTGATTTGAAATCTGCAAGCTTGACATTAGCTTTTCAGCTAGTTCTCTGCCCTATTGCAAACCTTACCTGTTTCCTTCATCTAGTAAATACAGAGGGAAGATAAAGCATACAGGATTTGGCCACGTTCTCATAAATTCATGGAACATGAGATTTCTTGCTGTGAGAAAACCAGCTAAATGATTGCTGCTTTATCTAGTAAAGCAAATGTGTCCTTCCCAACAGAGATGATAATTCTTACTGAGCTGAATACTTACAGATTTTGCCACTAAATATCTGATTTTCAGAAGAGCTCAGATCCTACTTCAGCATCTAAATGAAGCTCTTGAAATACTTGGCTTCCAGCTGCTCTTTCCAAGGACTAGATGCCCAAATGAGAATACACACACACACATGTACCTTGGTGTGTAAATTGGGATCTTTACATGCTAGTGTCATTCAGAGTTGAAGAGATTTGAGAGAATAATGGTAAATTGCACTTGGAGAATTGCTAAAAAGCCTGGTGCTAATGCAAAATGAAATGGCAGCTTTTTAATGCTGCATTTTAGAGAGTAAGTATCCAAAATTAGTCCCCTGAATTCTTATTTAGATCCCCTTCTTTAAATAACATGTATATAGATGAAGATGGAGATACTGCACTCATACATACATATTTTAGATTAACATTGCATAAAAGCCAACATGGGTAATACCAGTTACTACTAAGTAATAACCTATTTCCACCAAATCGCTGCAGAACTACTGCATTGAGAGGTAAATGTGAGGAGAAGCACTGGTTCTCTTTACAAGGTGAATGGTAAAGAAATTATTTGAAAAACTAAATCCTGGTGCACTAGGTTTTTGGTCTAAAGACTCTCATTTTTGTGGAAATGACAAGATCGTCTTACAGGGTAAAGGCACAGCTGGTGCTCAAATGTAGCCTGATAAAAGTGACCAGTGATGGAAGGGCTGCAACAGAAATTGAGGGTTTTCCAAGGAAGATAACTAGAATATTTAGTGTTGTGAAAAGCCTCTCATATGTATGATTGGAACTCTTGGCTGAAGAGGAAGCGTTGAAAATGAGGGGACATTAGGATAGTACCCAGCAGTTCTATGGTTCTGTAAGCATTGAGGAGAGGCATATAAATCTTTTAGCACAGGACCTCTTAGCTAAAATGGAGAGATTTCTAAGAGACTCCATGTTCTTGTGTAATTGCCTGCAAGGAATTTTTCATGGAGGAGCCTGCTTTGGTCAATGTTGAGCACAAGGTGGCTGACTGCGTACACTGGTGCTCCCAGCCACATTGGAAGCTTGTGTGGTCATTCAGGGGCCTTGACTGTCAAGTAATCAAGTAGGTACTTAGTCTGACATCTCTTCAGCTTAGCCTTCCACTTCTGTTTCTGAAAAGAGCTGAGCTTCAGGTCAGCACTGAAAAAATCTGAAGTAGATGTGAAGGTTGGAGAGGAGGAGGAGTGAGAAGAAAGAGAAAATGGTTATTTATAATTGTGTAATAACTTGGTTGATTTTTGTGGTATGCCTAAAGAACTTTTTGGTCTTTTGTGATGGGACATATGCTTAGTTTGGAGAAAGAGGTAATTATATTTTGAGAAAACTCAACAGAGCATATATGTTTGATATGATCTGCATAATAACATAAATCTAGTGTATATGTGAAGATTATTTCAGCTGTCTCATACAGAAAGGCAGCTGGATTTTGGGACTAGGCCACCCACTGTCAGGAGAAAAATGCTTGAGTTTTCAATACCTTTGATTCACAGGCTTTAGGAGGTGAGAATCCTACCGTCACAGCATGTGCCTGGAAAGCATGTTAAATTTCCTACACCTTGTCCTCTCCCCCTCCCTAGCAGTCTGCTTCTAAATTGAACTCTCTGCAGATGAAACTTTGTTTCTGGTACCTCTGCATAAATCCCCTGTTTTCCATTTTGACAGGAATTTTACTGAAAAGTTTTTTCCCCTTGTCTCTGCAGTACTGATGGTTTTTACTTGTCCTCTCTTGAAATATCTAAGTTAATTTTATAGCTATTGAAGATCATAGTGTAAATGCAGCTATATAACCTTTAACCACAACACAACACCCTCCTCTTTGTAATCTCCGCCTCCTGTACCTATTCTTGAAAACTGCCTGAAGCAATGTTTCTGCCTCATAAATCTGAGCCTTTAAGAGAGGTAGTGTTGCATGCACTGCTATAGCTGAAGTAGTCTATCTGGCTGATTTTTCTGATAATGCCTTTTTGATGTGTTGCTGGTAAACTGCTTTATTTGTAAGAGATTACGGTCACAGTAAAAATCTCTATAATGACAAAAATAACTACTATGGGCAATGCTGGAATTTCCTCTCATTTGTAGTTTACCTTTAGCCTCCAGTTAAGCTTGTTGCTAATTATTTTTTCGGTGCCTTCTATATACAGACCACAAAGGGTTTTGTTCTTCCTCTGTTTGGAGTCCCACACCATCAATTAGGTCAGGAAGATGAGTTCTTCAGCAGTGTTTGAATCCAAGCAAACCTAAAGTGGGCAATGTTTTGTTAAAATTTACATGCACCTGTAGAGGAACAGAGGCTGCACCTGTGTGAGAAAATATCAGTAGCTTTTCACATGCAAAACTTGTAAATGTGGCAATTACATAAGGCACATTGTGAAGGCGTGTGGTTTATTACTGACTGTCTTTATATTGTAACTTATATGCAGAAAATGAATCATCTAATACAAAAATGGCTCTTCAGGGGCCAACATATGCAGATAAGCCCTGCATTTAAAAAATAGGAAAGAGATATTGGAATGTATCTAGAAGAATAATACTGCAAATCCATGCATTTTTTTGGCAGGTAGTTAAGCAAAAAATATCCACATTTAAGTAGGTGCTAGGCACCAAGAAAGCCCCACCTTTTCTGTACGGTAACTTGGAGAGCTGTTCGTTCTTTAACACATCTGAAAATCAGGCTACTGATGTTGATGCCTATGTTTATTTCCATCATTTGTGTAGTTGGGTGAGCTGTAGGATAATGGTGGAAGCCCGTGGAGAAGGAAGCAGGGTATTCATAATGACAGTAGCACAGACAGGTCTGTACCAGCACACAAACTCGTGCTGTCAGATGGGCATGGCAAAATATGCTGTCAGAGCTCTTAAGGAGTCCTGATACAGTTGAAGACTGAAGGTCTATCTGTGTCTCTGTGTGTTTAATGCACACCTTCAGAGTTGGCACAGAGCAGCTTGCTTTTCAAAGCAAAGTAATTAATCATAGCCACAGAGAGAGCAGAAATGGCGACTTGGAGTTAATGAGTGTGTGAAAACAATGAAGCTCTGTGTGTTGGCAGAAATTGTCCCTTGGTGGAGCACTGTGGATGTGAACATCCCTCACTATACATACTGCATAATTGTATGACCAGAGTAATGCCTAGTGTGTCCCCTTAATTTTGCATTGTGAAAAACTAGTGGTGTGGTTTGTTTTGTTTTGTTCTAAAGAGTGTTTTTGGAATATTGATATCACCAACAGTTTATTTGTCTCTTTCAATTGTTGAACTACTGACTCAACTCTGTCCTTTGGCTAGTCATTGTCCTGAATAAGATGTTACTCAGCATGATAACTTTTCTAAATATTAGATGCTCTGAGTTGTGTCAGTATGTTCTCAATGCAAGCTCATCAATCAGTTCAGAAGTTTCAGCAATGGAGTCTAATGACAAGTATGTTGCTCATGTCAAAAGGGATGGTGGCTGTCTTAGAGATAGTTGCAGCTTATTTTGGAGCAAACACCATTGTCTGTATTTGCCTGCGTAGGAAACCCTTGAATTCCAGGGGTGAGAGATTATTCTGTACTTTTTAGCAGCTAAAAGATAATATTTGGAGAACACTTTCCTGTGCTTGCCTCCACATTTTTCCAGAAATATCTTTGCCCAGTTCAGGAGAGGTTCTCATTTAGCAAGTTTTGTGACATCGATCTATAGCTGCTCTGTTGACTACTACAGAGCCTGCCTTTGCTGCAGTGCCTGTGAACTCACATGTTGACCTTCATCCCCAACCAGGCCAAGCAGAAAGATCAGGACTTGAAAATACTCATGCCACCAGATTTTATTAAAAGCATGAGGTTAGGATAAGGTTCTGCTCCACTCTTGCTTGGTGACTTGTTTCCTTAAGATATCTCCAGATGTTTAGCTAACCTGTATATTTCATTTCTCCTTGCTCTGTGCTGTGCTTTATCTCCATCATTAACAGCACCATTTTTGTTGCATTCCACAATATTTGAACAGAGGTGGCATCTAAACCTCTTACCCCTATCTTTACTAGAAGATGACAGGAGATCTAAAAGAAGTATAGCTGAGGGGAAAAAATTATCTCAAATTACACTGCTGTATTAGAGTGTGAGAAGGAAAGGCAGAGAACACAATGCAGTCACCTGCAAATAATTTTGTCACTTGAGAGATTGAATTACTTAATGACAAAGATATTCCTGCCAACTTTTGATGGCTTGTTGCCTTCAAAACAACTGCACTAATCAGTAGCTTCACTTGGAAGTTGCTTCTGTGGAGCATTATTCTTCTGTCAGTCATCAGACAGTGATACCTTACTCAAGGAGAAAGAGCCTCCTCTTATGTAGTTTGTTCAGTGATCTAATTAAATGCATGCCTGTGGTACTTAGACCAGCTCAGGTGCATCAGTTTTGAGTCCGTTAGGTGGTCACAGTATCATCTATGTTCATACACTAATAACACTGAGCAAGTGTAAAAAAGACAAATGTGACTGGAAGATGTGTCACAAGAACGATTTCCAGCCTGGGGTATGTGGAGTATCATGTGAAGCTTGTTAAGAGTGTTCAATAGAAGTACACTCAGGATGGAAAAGATAAGAAGGTCTTGTAGAAATGGTGAATCTGCAGCAGGAGAGTGAAAATCCTTGTTTCATACAGCAAAGCAAGACCTGGGGAGCAGCATGAGTGGGCAAAAGACCAATTATTTAAGGAAAATTCTGGTCTCAAACCATGTTAAACAGGCTGCAGCAGGTGTAGCCAAGGAAAAAAAAAAAGGCTGAACTATTTGTAAGAAGCTTGACAAATTCATTCAAGTGTTTATATGACATGGTGCCTGCAATGACATAAATTTGATCTCAGTGATCTGTGAAATTCTTTCCAGTCCCATCCTCTGACTGCTGACAAGGTAGTGGACTAGTCAGTGTTTTGGGGCTATAGTCCAGTACTTTTTTCCAGCTAACATCTAGAACACATTCTTCCAGAAGGAGCTGATTGGTAGAAAACTCGTCTGTTTTTCTTAAAAACAAAGAAAATTTAATCAGAAAGTGCTTTACTATTGATGGTAGAATAGGCACTTTTCAAACAAAAAGAAGTCACAACACCGTACCTTTTTATTTTTAATTCCAGTATTTGGTATCCACTGTACTTAGATTCCAGTATGGATCACAAGAGCCCATGTTTTCTCCTGTAAACTCAGCATTGTTCCTTGAAGTGAGTGAGATGTAGCAGTTCTGAAGTCTTCTTTGTGGAGTCATGTTTCCACAAAACAAATTGTAGGATGTTATGAGAAATTATATTTGCATTTTATTGTAAATGTGTGTTCTTTCAGTGTTGGTTTACTGAACTTCTCGTAGTCCTTTCCTTACATATCTTCCTTTCATTAACAAAACTAGTTTGTATGCCTGCCCTAGAGTTTCTACAGCCTTCTCATTTTCTGTGCAAGTGAATAGGGATGATAACATGACAACTTGCCTAATTTATTAAAGGTTTAGAGTTTGTTGGAAATTCACCAACATTTAGGCGGTAGGGTGTATAGAGGAAGAAGAAAATCTGACAAAGGAGGTAAATTGAATGGGTCTGGGAATCAGGGGCAATCCAGCCTGGTTTTACTGTATTTCTTGTGTTATTTGGTTGCCTTGGGGAAATTGAGAACTGATTTGGAGAGTAGACAGTGAGTCTGAGACAAGTATAGCTGAAGATTATTCGTACATCACTGCAGACACAGTCTGGGTTGAAGAAGACAGATCTCTAGTTTCACACGGACTGGTAAAGACTTAGTGTGCTGACTACCAGCTGAAGGCTGGCTTTCTTAATATTGACAATGTCTTGAATAATGATCTTCTTGGGATGCTTTTTTCTTATTGAATGTATTTGTAAATTGTAGAATATTTACTCAAGACTGAATCCTGTCAAACATTTAGATAACCAAGTGATCTAAAGCAGCTTATGTCACTGACTAATCCAGATACTCTGTGTGTGGAAATTTTGTAGCTATTAGCTATACTCTTATTTTCTCCTTTAATTTTATGCTCTCTGAAGCATTTTTTATTTAACTATTTTGTCATCTGGGTCATTACTACTAGCATATACTACTAGAATCACAAACCATTTTAAAATAATTGGATTTTGGTGATCAGCTAATACATCAAAGAATGCTGATGTAAAGATTTTTTCATAATTTTCACCATACCAGCTGTGTGTGAATCAACTATTTTATCCGTCTCACTAATATCAAGCATACTGAAATTTGTAAACTAACTGAAATAAAAATAAATTACAAAGAAAACCACTTTATGTTGCTGAAAGTGCATACTGACTGGATTTCAGAAATTTGTGTTTATTCATAACTTTTTGTGCAGAGCAGCAAAGTGTTGACATGTTATAAGGGAGAAAGGAATGATTCCAATGATATTCAAAAATCATAGTAGATCCAAGTTAAATAAAAATGATATTAATTCTTGTGGACTTCACAATTACACAAAAAACCTTCAGACTTAAGGCTTGGTCTTTGGGATTTTTGCATATCAGGTTATCTCACATAGAGGGAACTGAATAATTTGCAGTATAATTAAAGGAGAAATTCAATTTTTGCATGAAGTATATACAACATTGTCAACATGTATACTTCTGTATATGCTTGTATGTGTGTGAAGATGCACTATAGAAAAGAAACTGAGTTTATCATAAACTGTTCTATCAGGTGTCTCATATGTTCCATTAAATAAGTTTCTTTTTCATGTTCTAATGATACAGTTTAGCTAAATTTACCTGCTGAAATATTTTATTTAAAGAGAGGTTGCTGGATAAGGTGTTCACACATCAGTTGCCTAACACTCAGGGTTTACAGTTCAATAGCTTTGAAAACAATGACAGTGAAATTGCATTAGTGGACCTTTTCCCTTTTTAAGTGCTTAAAGATCAATCAGACAGCTTAAACAGGGTATTTCTGGAGAAGAAAAAAGTTTTATGGAGCAAAAGAACTCCAGTCAAGGTATTTCTAATGTGTTGATAAGCCATCAAATGCTCTGATGTTTGAGCATTAGTTGATAAGCAAGGTTCAGTTATTCCAGCAAAACCTACCCAGACCCTCTCACTCAATTTCTTTTATTCTTTTATACTTTGGTTTTAGGTATCCTAGATGGATAGAAGAGAGGGAAATAAGTGCTCAAAAATGTCAGTTGAAATATTTGCACTGAGCCAGAAAGGGAGTTGTTTTGGAGTGTCACCAATGCTCGGATTTTATTGATACACTTTCAGAAGCTCTGGCCACTAATTTTCCACTCCTCAAACTGAAGGTGAACATGACAGTAAAATAATAGATTTGTTTTTTCTGATGACTCTTTTTTTGTTTCCTTCATGCTGTTTCTTTTCCAGACATTACTATATTCTCCCTGCTCTAAGTTTCCCTTCATAAATTTTAAGCCTGTCTGTTAGATGGAGTCTTCCACCTGCTCAGAAGAATGCTAGTGAGATATAGCCTAGTCCTATGCCTCCTTCAAGATCAAACCCAAATATTGGTCCCCTTTTCTTTTTGTAATACTGGCAGAATGGTTGTCTTGTTCCCAGAAGAAGGTCAAGCTTTTCTATAGACATGTTGTGCATGTGCAGAAAGCTCAGCTACACCCAGCACTTGAAGAACTCCAGAACAACCATGGCTTGAAGTCCCTCACATCTTCCTGCCACTCTTGTTTTCTTGGGTAGTGTTTCATGGAAACAGAGTATGCCCAAAACAAAATCAGTGGTTATACTTGAAGTTACTTAGGCTGCTTGTACTGTGGAAGATGCTGATATGAGTGAGGCAAATTGTTGTCAGAAATAATTTTTAAAAATAATGGGTTTTGCTGAGGTTTGGTCTTAGATTATTAAAGTCTCTTGCAAGTGGTATAGGTGAGACAATCAGTGAGACTACTTGTGAGTACTATCCAACAGTCCATGCTCCTAGACATATGTATTAATACATTAAACAACATTTCATTATTTTTAAGCATAGTTAGTAATCTCTTCATTGACTTTTGCTTGTCTGCTTTTTAAAAAGACAGCAGCAATAATATGGCTGTCACTACAGGATATTCCCCAACAAGGAAACTAACCTCCTGTGTAGCCAAACTGTCTCAACAACATGAGAGCTGTACAAGACCACTTTCGAGTAACAAAAGGGACATATTTGCCCTTGAATATCTACAGATGATATTGAGCAAAGTTCAAGGAAGTCAAGGTGCATTTTAGTGGCAGAAATAGTTGAGATTTGTGGAAGATTATGGCTATGGCTAGAAAAGAAAAGATGGTCTCTTTTTCTCATTCATTTATAATTGATGTGACTGTGGGGCAGTGGGAAAGCAGAAGCAAATATAAAACAATTTGTACTATGCAGGAGGCTTATAATTGAAAAAAGAGGGGAGGAAACAGAGGAAGGGAGAGCTAGCTGTTGTTTGTCTGCTTGGTTAAGGAAAAATCAAGCTCTTCTTCCCTTTAAAAGTAGTCCTACTTCTATCAGTGCATTGCTTTCTGGGAAGCAGCATAGGGAGGAGAAGGGAAAAGAGGATTTTTTCCTTTCATATTCCATCCTGGGTTTTTTCTACCCTGCTCAAGTGGTTTATTTTTGTAAAAAAAAAAAAGATGCAATGTCTGAGAAAGAGATGGGTCTCTGAGTCCCCTCCGGATCAAACAGCTCTAAGTTAAACCTGCCACTATTGACAGCAGTGCTCAGTCCTTAAGAAAGCAACTTGCACAGACCAAAAATATGGTCATTGTGGAACTGACCAATTCCTGTGAATTGGATAATTATCACTATTTAATCTTTCCTCTGCAGTGGAAAATGTTATTTGTTTGAGGTTTAGTTTGTCCCTGAAATAAAATATCTGTGTGTTTCTAAGTGCTTGTCATGAACTTACCCATAGGACTATTAACTAAAGGAAAATCTTTTTTCTCAATTAAGTAAGAAATAAAATATCAATAGTTGAAAATGTAGATGCTATTGGCAAGAATGTACTTTTTAGAATAGTGGACCTATACATGTATATGTATGTACTAAGTAGTCAGAGCTGTAGCTTTCTGAAGAACCTACAACACTAGTATGTTACAGCATGACAGTGCTACTTGTTACCAGGGGTAACATGAATTGAGGGTTTAAAGACATTTCTCTTGGTATTGCAAACATTTTACATTTTCTCTCACTTGGTAGAAGACGACATAATGTTTTCACTCTGTTTTTGAGACTCACTTTAAAGGAAGAATGAATTAGTTAATTGGGCATCTTTGAACATCAGGAACAGCTCATAAGAAACTTATACGACCACATTTCCCAGGGTCTCCCTGCAATCCTAACACAAGTCTAAAATAAATAAAGCAAGCTTATGTTATAGCTGATAGCTTCTGATATGCTTTACCTGTGCTAATATGATAACTGCAGAGCTTGAATTAAGCTGTCTCTAAGGGCAAGCTAAAAGATTGCCTAATCTTAATATTGCTGAAAGTATGTGTCTTGGGTTTAGTTGGCAAAATGCCAACTGCCCAATAAAGAGTGTCAGAGCCTCCCTCCCCCTGCCAGGAAAAGGCAGGGAAAAAACCTGGAAACTCAAAACAGGTTTATATATTTATACAGAAAGGAGGAAATTAAAAGAAAACTACAATATAACACACATACACAAATTAGAAATAGCAAAAAATAACTCCTCACTCCCAACTGAACACAAATCCCACCATTCTAGCTACAAATCACTCCACAGAATTCAATTCCCCAGGGACAGACTCAAGCAGAGAGAAAGACTAAGAATATTTTGCTTCCTTAAGATAACATGGTGGTGAGCTGGTGCTGGGCCTGGTCCTCCTGTCCCTCCTGGGACAGCACAGTGCATCTTACTGAGACCACAGCTATGAATGAACTGAGAAACTCCTCCTAGTTTACTGTATTATATCAGAGATGATGTTGTAATATGGTATAGAATACTATTGGCCGATAGAAGTCAGCTGTCAGCTAGCCTGACCTAGCTCAAGTCAGCTGATTATCTCAGGCCTACTCTGAAAACTAAAGCCTAAATTTAGGCCTAGCTTAAACTATAACAGTAAGTCAGTAATTTCTTTAAAGCTTTGTGTTGAGAACTGTCTTTAATCCAGTTCGTGACAGTATCTTCATTCCCGTTTTAGCAAATTCAGGCTGAATTTTTGTATATAAGGTGTCTTATGGCTATTATGTATAAATTACAGGGTATAAAGCCAGTTATACTTATTTCTGTAACACTGGTACCAGTGGTGCATGAGGTTAGTTTATGGCATGTTACTATTTTGAATGAATTGAGGTTATCTTCTGTGGAAGGTCAGCTATTTCAGTGTCTTTCTCATGTCAAGAGCTAGACAGTATTATCAGCTGTAATTTTCAGTTCGTAAACTTAACTGCTGCATGACATAATGTGCTCCTGTTGGTTCCACCTTGGGTAGCTGTGTGTTATTCATTTGTTAAATGATCCCTAGGTAGAGTCTGACCATTTTCTTTGGAAAGATTTGATTCACAGTGTACATGTGCACTTTCTTGACTGGCGGTATTAGCAGAGAAGGCTGCTCAGCTTCCTTGGGACCAAGCACTGGGATAGGAACAAAGGTAGTAATTTGGGGTGTCTTGGAAGGGCGGCATGATTTATTCTTCGCTTAGAAGTTCTGACTGGATGTGTCTGTGTACTTTCCTGTGTAGTGCAAAACAGTTTTATATATTTATCACCTGCTGAGACATTCACTTTATTTCCCATATATGCTGTCACTCAATAGCTGTCTCAGGGTTGCACTGTTGGAGCTGAGTATCCTAATAAAGCACCCAGGCCAAAGATACCTCCTTGGAACAGAAGAAAGATATTGCTAAGGCAGCAGAACTCCTTCTTTACATACTGTGTAAAACTCTAACTTGAGCATTTGACTCTGCCAGTATACAATCTGGTGAAGGTTGTCATGGGTCCAAAACAGGGATTTTACACAGAATGAATTGAAAGATCTCACATCTTGAGGCACAACAATAAGAATGCTGTCACTTCCTGTGTGAACACTGATGTTCCCAAAATGGCAAGGAAGCAGGGCGTCTTGTAGGGTGTCTGCAAGAAAATTGTCAGCAGAGCAGGTAGATGAGGTAAACTCTCTCACATTTGTTATAGCTCCAGCTGGATTCTGTAACTGTTCATAAAAAAGCTTAATATTCCCCCTTTCTCAACTGCAAATTACATTCCTTGTTCTATTCCTCAGTATTTCATAGAAAGTCAAAACTATGTAATCTCTCAACATATGCGGAGGATTAGCATTGTGTGTGACCTCTCTCACCTCTTGAACTGTGCTGCAAAACTGCAGACCTGGATCTACAGCCATGTGGACTTCTGATGCTGTCATCCGTGTTCATTGTCAGTGAACACAGGAGTAGGAAGTAAGACGTCAATGGATGTTTAGAGAGCAGAATGACACTACAAGAAATAATGCATGGGCAGATTTGTAAAAGAGATTCTTGCTGTGGCTTCTGATAGAAAAGAATGTTCTTCTCTAGCTCTAATGAAGTCCACAGGCCAATAAGTAAAGGGCACATCACCAGCATTAATTTACTGGAATGTCCCAGCAAAAGACCAATATGAAATATTAATCCTCCATGAGAGAGAAATTACTGATGTGACCTCCGACCATGTCAGAAGTGTGTCTGCATGCTGGTTTCCTCTGGTGGTTTGTTGACAATTTGGAGTACAGGCAGTACAATCCCTACAGCTGAGAAGTCAGTCTGCATCTTTGTCAGAGATCTTTCCTTTTTTTTGTCCCCCACAATGACATTATTGCTATGAGTTTTTCCAGCTTCACAATGGTAGCTGGGCAGGCAGAGAGCACAAAGGAGACCATGAGCTACATCTTGAACTAGGCAAGTTCAAAAGTTTGCTGCAGATGTGATTTGTATCAATGAATATTTGGAGAGAAAGGATGAACAAAGAGAGGCTGAGGATGTGCAAGCAGAATGCAGTGTACCTGACAAAGTCCAGTAGAGGAGCAGGTGGCAAAAGAGGCATTAAAGCAACAAACTGCAATGTTTAAAAGCTATCATTTACCTGTTCAGAGTGCCGTATGATTAATATGACTAACCAAGTCAGCAAGCAGTGAGTGTGTATAATTAATGATGTGCCAATGATTTATGGATCAAGGGCTACTTGCTCTAAGCACAGCCTCATAATTCTAAATAATAAATAAAGTAATAATTTATTTCTTTTGGGAGCAGTTCTTCATCAGAAAAAGGGAAGAGAATTCTTCTCGTTCGTTATTTGTTGCATACTCTTCACTTGGGTGTATTTTAGTTGCTTATACACTTGCCTGGCCAGGGAAAGAACCTAGTGTACGCAATGGTGAAAATAACATTTTTATTGTTCTCTCTGAATGCTTAAAGATTAACAAAATCCTCCATGGCAAAAGGTGTTCCCATACCTACTGGTTTCCTGGCTGTTTTCCAAAACATGGACTTTAATCTGAGAAAGAAGTAGAAGGAAAATCCTGTCATGTTTTATGCAGATTTCCTGGTCAAAGCAGGTGTAATATTTGGATGCTGACTATGCAACCTATACCAGCGCACTTCAGCTTGCCCCAGAAATCTGAGGCAAAGCTGAGGGAGGAAAAAAGCCCAAAACATAACAGATGCTACTATGATCATCCTTTTAATCACTGCCAAATTTGCTACCTGTGGGCTTCAGTGTACTGTGGGCTATGTGAATTGGTGTGACTAGAAGATAAAAGCTTTCATAAATTGTAGGGAAGTAGGAAAATGGCGGTAACTGCTTCTTGCCTCATCATCACCTGAAACTTTCTGTAAGCCTGTAAGCCCTGGGAGGGCAGAGGTTATCAAGCATTGCTTTTGTCTACACGGTTCCTTATACAATGGGACTTTGATTCCTGATTGAGGTTTCCAACTGTGTCTAATAGTAATTAATACCACATCTTAAAATATACAAATGCATGCAGCTACAGTGCATGCCTTCATATTACCCCAGTGAATTAGGATAGGGAAATGTGGTGGGAGCAGAGAGACACAGTCCATTCAGCTGTTGACCAAAAAAGCAATCTGCAGGTTTTCTCTATATATTCTTTATTACATTTGTAGTACTAGTAGTGTCTGGGCTGGGGGGAAGGGGCGGGGGGGCGAGGATTGGTGTTTTGTGAGTCCTTCTCATTCCCTCATCGTGTTGCTGAATGGAGGTGGTCCACTTGTCTTACCTACTTTCTACCTGCACTTGTCCAGGTAGGACAGATGGTGGACAAGTTGCACCTTCCTTTCCATCACCTTTGGGTATTTTGGGTCATTGATAAATGGTGTTTTTGCTGTGGTTCATCTGCAATAGACACTAAAAATATTCCAGGAGTTAGATCACTTTAGTAGTGACATCATGCCAGCACTGTCACCTAGGTAATGGAACTAATTGCCATAGCAACAAGGCTTTATCATTCAGCAGCCCCAACATTTTTGACATATGGGAGAAACAAAAGATTTGAAGTAGGACACAAATGAAACATATCTGATTGGGGTAAGTCATATTAATAGTCATGAACAGGAATCTTCTGTGCAGAGTAAATCAAATCAGAGTAAATGATATATCTTTTAGAGGACCATTTACTTCAAATTAAATTGTTTAATATAAAAAACTTTCTTCCTCTAGGGAAAAAGTAGCAGTATTTACTTTAAAAAGCAGATAATAAACCTGATTGTTTCAACATTATTATACAGCCACGGGGTATTGCTGCTATTCTAGGCATTATATGAGACTAAGGAAACAACAAAGTACTTCAAGTAAATTTTCACTGAGCATTATCTCACTTCAGAGTTAGTCATATACCTTGCCAAAATGTGATTATGATCGGAGCTCTGAAGGCTGGTGAAAGAGGTGCCTTGAACCCTGCCGTGGGAAGCTCCAACTTGCTTGCCTATTTCCAGTGGTGCTGGCTCTGCCTCAACATTTTTTAGGAATGGCATAACCTCCAGCTACTCCTGATATAGTCTTGTCCAGCTAGGATTGGGCCCAAAATTATAGACAGCCAGAGTGGAATTTTCACTTGCTCTAGTCACTGCAACTTTGGCTGTAGAGTCCGTAGGCCCATGTTTCACTCTGTGTGTTCTGCTCTTGGTATGCTCGGAGATTAAAGACTGCAAGTCCCCTCCTTAATTTTATTCTCTGGTCCTTGGGCTATTAGTAGTCCATATTTGACCTGGGGCAGCAATACCCCTGCAGTTGGCATGGAGCACATCAAGAAGGAATGCAGAGCTTTAGGGGCAAAGATAAAGGACCTTCTTAGCCCTGCTTGATCCGGTAGGTGAGAGAGAAGTTTGGATAAGTGTGAACACATCTTGCAAGGTAACAAATGCCTGTGTAGTGAGCTGAGAAAGTGAGTAAAGACATCTTTGCCAGCAGGCTTGGAAGCCCCTTGAGGAGGGTTTTTAACTACATATGTGAGAGCTTCTGATAACAGGTTCCAATTAAATGAGAATACAGGTTGTTATGGCAAGTATGTGGGGCAGGATGAAGTCCTCTTTGATCAGTCAGGAAATCTGCAGATCGTAGACCTTGGTACTTAGGAGACTACTTTAATTTACCTGCCCAGAAGAGCAGCACACTGGGAAGCAAAAAAGGCAAAAAAGTCTGAAGTGTGTAAGGTAATTTCTTAATGCAAATTCTTCGTAAGTTAACTAGTTGTGGTGTTCTTCTGCATCTACTCACAAACAAGGAAGATCTGGTTGAGGATGTGACAAACAGTGGCAACCTTGAGTATGGTGATCATGAAATCGTGGAGATCAAGATGCTGGCAAGAGTGAAGACGACAAGTAACAGTATAGATTCTGGAGCTAAGGGAAGCACAGTTTGATGTATTTAGGAAATGGGTTGGTAAGATCCTGTGAGAGACAGCTGTTTCTCACCAGTCTCACTGTTTTAAAAGAGCAAGAAGGGTGTTCAGGGAAAGTACAGGTCAATTTGGCCTACTTTGTAGGAATAAATCCTCTCAGAAGACATTTTTTGACATGTGAAGGACAAAGTGGTTGGAAGTACCACTCATTAAACCCCATCTAGAGTACTGCATCCAAATTGACCACCCTGGTACAAGAAAGGCATCAGTGAACTGGGGAAAGCTTAGGGAAGGTGACTAAGATGGTTAGGACATGTTCCTTTGCCCTGGAAAGGTGGACAAACACTGCAAGAGGCTGCACAGAGAGGTCACAGTGGCTTTCAAGACCTGACTGGACAAAGCTGTGAGCAACTCGTTCTAAATTCAGTGTTGAAACTTCTTTGAGCAAGAGCTTAGCCTAGAGATGTTCCCAGCTCTCTTCCAACTGGAGATATTCTGTGACTTTGTGATTTTACCAGAAGATACAATTCCGCTTTATTCCTCCTAATCTTTCTACCTATATTTAATCTCTTAAAGCTACATCCCTATGTGTCTTGTGAAGCAACAAGAATAAAGATATTGGAGAGTTTATTTTCTATAATAATGGGGAATGCATCATATTAAGGTGAAAAGTAGCTAATCGCAGAATAGTGTTTAACTTAAATTGCATGTTATACTTGCCTGTACTGATGTGTGCATTACCATTTTAATAAACATAACTATGTTTGTTCAGGAAGAAACAGTGAACAAATTCTCAGAAAAAGAATAGTGACTCACTGTGATTTTCTGCCTCCAACATAAATATTAGTTGCTCTTCAGTAAATGCAACTGTGTTTAGAAATACAGTGCTAAGCAGATAAAATTATTTATCCATGTTATACAGCCTCAGTATTAACATAAGCTTTTCACTCTGATGGAATTAGATATAATAGTTATTTTTAACATACTGTCTGATTGCTTTCCTTATTGGGAGTTCAGTTTTGCCTTCCCACCCTAAGTATCAAACCCTTTCTAACACAAGAAGAGACTTTGGGAAATTAGGCTGGAGGGTTGAAATAATCCTGAGAATTACTTTTTGTTTTAATCCAGATTCTAAAGACGTAACTCAGCACTGAGAATTTCCCTATGCATCTTGTAAGTTTTTCTCATCATCACCTTTCCAGGCACACTTAGAAATAGATGCTTTGTGGTTTATGTTCTATAACTTCAGTGGCTTTGAGCCTTGAAAGCCAATTTTAAAGGCTCAGAAAAAATCACAGCAAAACATCTGCTTGGTTTTATAAAATATAAATGGAATCATTAAAAATGCACAGATGGCTTCTTGGTGATGCATTTCACAAACATGCTTAGATGTTGTTCAAAATATGAATTTGAATAAATCTGTGATTAATATTTTTGTAACTGGTGACAGCAGCTATTGGTGTGAGAGCAGGTAGTCAGATATCATAGGCTGCTTATTTTTCCCTTTTTTGTTTTTACTATGGCTTTGAACAATGTGGAAACATGTGATGGAGGATTACCACTGATAGAAACAAGTGTTGCTTCATTGCAACTTGAACCACTGCATTCTTGTTATGAAGAGAGTATGTCTGGGTGATTTTTGTCTTGTTACACTGTGCTTGACTCACATGGAAAGAATAGGAAGGAAGAGATGCTACCACACTGAACATGTGCAGAATAATTTTTAGTCATGGACTTTTGAGTGAAAAATACCCAGTATTTTGTTATATGCTTGAACAAAAATTGCCTTAAGAGGGGAAATAGAGTCCTTCATTGACTTCTGGTAGGGATTTTTTCTGTGATTTAAACAGTCACTGAAAGGAGGTTGTTTATTTTGGTTACGCTACATGACAAGAATAGTTTGAAAGAAGGAATCAAATACTTTTCCTTGCATACTGATCATTCATTATATAGCTGTCAATAACTGCCTAATAAAACTAGTCCAAAATAAATCATGCCTTCTTAACTGCTTGGTAAAGATTGGACAACACTTCAGTGCACTTCTCAATACTGTAGCACTTTACAAAAGCAATCTATACTCTAAGCACCCATTACTGTTACTGATTCATTAAAATGTTAATATATTCAGATTGCTTTATTGAAACGTGAAAGCCAGTAAGAAAGCCAAAAAAGATGCATGCGTCTGATTATACCATGTCAGAATTAAATAATAGAGTGTTATTCAATTCATGGCACGAGTAATGGATTTTGGATAGCAGCATACATCCATTTGAAAAATGATGGACATGTCAAAATGAAATATGCCATAGTCAAGAAGTACAAACTTCTAAACTAGGTGATGATAAGTTCAAGACCTCTAAGTTTGAGGCTCAAGTAAGTCTTATTTGTTTCTCAAAAAAAAAAAAATTATTGGCAATCACATTTTATTTAATTAAAATCTGCAGTTTTAGTGAAATGTTCACAGGATTTTCCAGCATGTGCCTTGTATCTGTGAAACTTAGAGCAATTGGAGACATGTGTTGAAAATGAGGCAGCATGGACAGAAAAGCATACACATTTAAAGTATTTTGTATTAACCAGAAGTGATCAACTTGGCACTGAAGCTTCAGGCATGTTAGGGATAGATTTCATTGAAAATAACTGTTAATTAATAAAATTTGATGCTTCAAATCACTCAGGCCTGGCAATCTCAGTGCAGGCATCTGAAGTCAATGGGTGAAAATTCCACATGGAAATGTTGGTCCTGAAATCCAGTACAGTAGTCTCTATTCAACTAAAAGTCTTTTAGCTGCCATAAAACCTGGACATAAGGCTTGCAATACATTAGCTGAGTTAATTTGCTTGATAAAGAAAGTGCATGGAGTCTGTCCTTTTCCTTTGCAGCAATGAGGACAGAACAACCTGTATTGGAGTGTCGTGAGTAGGTCTGACAGCTCACTGGAGGGCTGAATTTATTGGTCTGGTCCACAGCAACTTCAGCCAGTGCTGGGGAATTAAAGGCTTCTGCTGCCCCTTTCATGGGTAGCAGTGTACTTTGCTTTTCAAAGAATGATTTTCCATGACTTAGTTAAACCTTCTGGAATCTCACTGTAACATCTCATTTGTCTGCTGCCTGACCATCACCTCTTCCCCTTGCAAACATAACAAGGAGGATAAAGAAAGTGGATTTTCAATAGAACTTTTTCTTGAGAGGGCCACATCTTTGTGTAGCTGTGGCACTGATGGACATGGTTGAGTGGTGGACTTGTCAGTGTTAGGTTTACAGCTAGTCTTGATGATCTTAAAGTTCTTTTCCAACCTAAATGATTCTATCATTCTATGAAGTAGTAAAAGGAAGCTCAGCAAGTCAAGTAATCCATCTCCCTACCAGCAAGGTCCAGTCTATGGCTCAGGGTAGGTTTCCAGCCCAGCCTGTGGGGAGAATTTTGGCAGACTGCTGACAATTCAGAGGTGCCCCACGTTGCTTGGTTTTCCCAAAAGAATATGTATGTGCTTTTCTCTCATCAGAGAGATGTGCAGAAAATGCATCTAGCTGTGTGTGCCATAGCTGCAACTGACATGAGGAGTGCATGTTCTAGTTGGTCAGACATGTGCCAGGGTATGTATCATCCCTTGCCAACTAGATTACAAGCTTGTATAGAGATTAAAGAAGATGCAGAGTACTTTCAAAGCAAGGGAGTTAATGTAGCATAGGGAAAAATGTGATGTGCAAAAACTCTGATGAAGGGGTTATAATAGATAGGTCAATGAAGTGATGTTAGCGGGAGTTGCTATCGGAAGGGGTTATGAAAGCATGGCAGAACTTCAGTCAGGGGAGAGGAACTGCAGACATGGGGAATCTAATGAGCACTGAAGGAAGGAGTCTGGAGTAAGAAAGTATAAGGAGAGGAAAAGTGATTTTTAACTTTTATGGGTAAATTGGAGTTTTTAATGGACTACTTATCTGAATCTGTTACTAAAGATCTTCAGAGATGGAATATCTAAAAATTCCATAGATAATTAAGCATCTTTACTGCTGAAAGCTTTTTCTAATATCTACTCTTGCTGTAGTTGACCTTCATTAGCTTTTTAGTGTCTTCTTTTGACATGGGTAAGAGCTTTATACAGTGCTCTTTTGCATAGATGAACACTGTTATATGCTGCCTCTTAGCTTTTTCCTTGACCAAACTAGCCCAGATTTTTTTCAGAAAACACATCTTTTTCTCACTCACTGCTTCTTCCCAGTGTTCCATATCTCCCAGCAAGTGTGCTGGCCAAAACTGAATGCACTGTTCCCACCGAGGCCTTGTGAGCCCCAAGGAGAAGGGAAGGATTACTTTATGTAATTACCTTACTAATGTGGAACTTTGCATTTGTCTCTTACCTAATCTGTTTGCAGACCTGTCAATTTAACACACATTCTATATTTTATCATCTGAGTTGTAAATGAATCACAGAGAGGACATATGCCTCGAAAGAAAGCTATTGCGTGGGATTGTACTGACCGTATACGCTCTGGGTGTATAAACTCTCTGGATGTTTTTCAGGACACTTTGGTTTCCATCCTCTAGTTTCATTTACACGGTGTTTCTTAGATTGCTTATGAAGATGTGATAAGAGATAAGGTCAGGAATCTTACCAAAGTCAAGACATATGGTATCTATTGCAATTTCTCACTAAATACAAGCCATTTACCCTACCAAGGAAAGAAACTAGATTGATCTTACATCTTTTGTTCCTAGTGACTGCTTGTTGACTGTTTCTATTTTTCCTTCTTTTTCTTTTAATTGCTTACACAGTTTTTGACTGTTTGTTTTTTGGGGTTTTTTTTTTCCAGTAGTTCTCCAAGAGCTGAATTTGTGTGGTCTATAGTATTCTTTTATCCTACCCTATAGTAAAGGAGCTTTGTTTTTACCCTTTGGCAGTCTTTTGGGTTTTCATTTATTTTTCAGAAATTTTTGAAGATAACTGCTAGCAAATCTGAGACTACTTCAGCTAGTTCTACAAAAGTATTTTAGGAGAAATTTAATCAGACCCAGCCACTTGAAAAACATCTAGCTTATCTTTATCTAAGAATTCATGGCACTGCTCTGAGAGATCATTCGTCCTTATCTATAGGTGTTAAATAAGTAAGCACCTTAATTACAGCTGACCTTTTTAATAAAGAATGAAATGAAAAGGCATTGATGTTGAGATTAAGTTCACCATCTCTGTTACTTCTTGTATTAGAGCCTATATTATGCTAACAGCTGCACCGTCCATAAAACAAAGACGAAAAAAGGACTTCAGAAACTTTCTAGATTCTCTGAACCCTTGGTGCTTAAAAACCCAACCTATCACAATTTGGATCAAATTTTGCTGGGGGCATATTTTGGGTTGAGCTGGCAAAACGCCAACTGTCTGAGACAGAGTGAAGAGTGTTCCTCCCTCCCAACCAGCCAAGAGAAAAAGAAGGAGAGGGAAAAAACCCCCTCCAAACTAGGTTTATGCTTAAACTAGCTACATATATTTATACAGAAAAGAGAAAAGTAAAACTACGGTATAACACACACTTACACAAGCCAGGAATAACAAAAAAAAACTTCCCCACTCCCCAGTGAAAACAGATTCTATCACTCTCGATCTGTAAGCACCCCAAAAGACACTCAGCAAGAAGCAAAGTATAACAAAATATTTCTGCTTCCCTGAACTCAAACAAAATGCAAGTAGCAGCAGCAGCAGGAGCAAGGCTTACTCCAAGACAGGAGCTGTACCACGTTCGGCTTTTACCTCAGCCGTGGCAGAACTGACCTAACACCTCCCACTGCTGCACACATATCTTAAGTTTGCGGCATCTGGTATGAAATATTTCCTTGGTTACCCAGTCAGGTGATAGCTGTCTCCCAATCCACATAGATTCTCTGAGCCTGCTAATTTGAGGCCTAGCTAAAACCCCTACAGGGCATAACAAGTGTAGCTTGGATGTGTTCAAGGACTTTGTATTATCTTGAGTCATCCTAGAAAGAAATGGTAAAAGGAGAATATGAGGATGTTTACTGGCAAAGTGCCTGTTGTGTCCCCAGCGGTACAGGTAATATGAGTATGGCACCAGACTCCAAAGTTTCAGCTGCAAATGGCTCTAAAGGACCTGGTAGTCTACCTTGAAAAAAAAGTAATAATTCTTTTTACTATCTTGTTAAAAGTTTTTCATGCTCTGACATGAGAATATTAGCTGCAATAAAGAATATCAGTAAGCCTGAGTCATAGATGGAAGTATGATAGAAGCATAAAATATGACTCCATAAATTTTAAATGTTTTGGCAGGTCCAAATCAGCAGTCACAAACTCTGTAGTTCACTGTGCAGTATACAACAAGGGCTTATTCTGATGCACTTGCATACCAAATATGTTATTTTTACCTTTAATGTCCACAGCACTCCCTGAATAGAGATTTTTATAAAAAGCCTGAATGAGTGTGATTTTTACCATTAACAGAAAGACCAAGAAATGCAACAGTTGCATTTCTGAGTCATGTATGGATATGGATTTTATTGCCAAGGGTATCTGGTCATAAGGTCAAATAGGAAAATTGCACAGGATTTGTGCAATACCAGAGTAAAACAGCACAAAGGGCAAGTATTAGCTCTGACATTTCTTTTTTTAAAAAAAACGCTGCAATAGCCTTTAATATGACTATCATCTTGAATAGCTCCTACAGGAGTTTGGACTTCTTAGGAGTCTTCAAGAAAGCTGCAAGCACTGAACGAATTGACAGCAATGTAGCACTTGGGACTGCATTTGTGCTGAACCAATAATTTCCAAGAGTAATATTTCTGGAATTACTGTTGTGCACAATAAGAAAGATGCTTTGAAAACACATATATTTGTGGGAAGGAACCCTGTTCCAGCTGAATTCCTTAATCTCTTGTCCTTAGTAGGCAAATTGACTTTAGGGAAGAAGTATTGAAAGGCATCTTCATGTAGTGATGTCGTCATCCCATCAGGGATAAGAAGAAAGGACAACATTTTCCTCACAACCTCATAATGTAGGATGCTGGGAAGGCTGAATTCCAAATCTTGCTGATGCCTTGAGTCTGCTGAGGTACAGCTCTGGTTGCCCAGGTAGCAATGATGTTTTGTTCTTCTTAGCCTCCTGCCTCTGAGCTTCTTCATCTTCCTGGTAGTGAAGCTCTGTAGGATTACAGGCTACTGAGGCCTTGCTCAGTCCTCCCCATAACAACAAAAATGTGAATTACCATATTGTATAGGAATAGTTGCATGACCTTGAGATCAGGAACCATAAAAATGTGATGGAATATGTCTTGGTTTGAGCTGGCAAAATGCCAACTCTCCAATACAGAGTCAGTCTCCCTCCCTTTCCCAGCTGAGAAAAGGGAGAAAGGGAAAAAAACCCCAAAACTCAAACTAGATTTAAATTTAAACTAAATATAGATATATGCATACAGAAAAGACAAAATTAAAAGCAAACTACAATACAACACACATTTACACAAGTTAGATATAACAATTTTCTACCTCTCACCGAAAACAGATTCCATCACTCTAGATCTATAAGCGCCCCAAAAGACACTTATCAAGAAACAGAAAGTATAACAACAAAATGTTTCTACTTCCCTGAAACTAAAACAAAATGCAAGTAGTGGCAGCAGCAGCAGGGCACAGACAGCAAGACAGCAGCTGCGTGTCTTGCCTCTGCTTTGGCCATGATGGAATTGAGTGAACACCTCCTACTCCTGTATTCTTATCTCAGGTTTGCGTCATCTGGTATCAAATGTTTCTTTGGTTGCTTAAGTCAGGTGATACCTGTCTCTCCTAATCTATGTAGATTCTCTGAGCCTGCTAATTTGAGGCCTAGCTAAAACTACCACAAATATTATAATACAAAATGCAAAGATCTGCATTTTGGGACCACGAACAAGAATTACAGCCATTAACTAGTGCTTGAGCTGTAAGCAGAGAAGAAGCCAGGTCATGTATTTTAGTTAGCTACAACATAGCTATGAAAAAGCTTATTGGGGTAATAAGTTATAGAATTCCTCTTTTAGTGTGGTGACTTCCATGCTGTGTACAAGGCTCTGATGTGACCTTATCTGAAATATTGTGTGCTTCTCTGTGTATAACCTCACAAAAATCAGTTCAAGATGGAATGAATGAGAAGGGTCTGATGGTTTTAGCAGCCAATCTTATGAAAGAAATCAAGTGTAGTTTCTTCAGGTGAGAAAAAACCAAAGGTTGAGAGGGATATGACTGTCATCTACAGATTTAGCAGACTCTACAGAAGGGAGGAAGATAGGAAAAGAGCTCTTTGAGCAGAAATGACACTACACAACAGCATTTTCATACAGAAGAAAACACAGAGCAGTTATGAGAGATTTTCTGTATCATGGGTAACATAACTCCAGCAACTTGTTTTTAGGAGAGGAATTGATGGGTTTTAATGTAATGTTTATTAAACCCTATTACCTAGTACAGCACAAGGTTGCAGATGGCCCTCTCGCTCCTGTGCTCCCATGCTCATTATGGAGATCCCCATTCCCTCCACTGCTTCCCCTTTTTTTGCTTCCTCTCTGCTTGCTCCCATCTCCCGAGCTGCCCAAATATATTTTATTTGTTTTATTTGCATTGCATTTTCCTCACATGGATTGAGTGGGGTTTTTTCTGAGATAAACTTGCCTTGGAAAGGGGACATAGATTCCTGCACTTCACTCAGCCCTGTAGAATCACGTGCAATACTCACTGTTTCACCTGGTTTTTAACAGAAAAGAAACTCTCCTTCATACCGACTTTTCAATTCATGGAGGAGAGAGAAGCACTGAAGGTTTGAAGCAGAATTTAGAAACCATACTATTCAGTAACTAGGATCTCTGATGTTTTTGTGTAACATCAGAGAAAAGCTCTTTGTATTAACATTCAAATAGGTGCATAAAGTAGTTATTGTTTTCCTGGCTGTACAGAGTATGCTGCCATATGCTCACAGTGAGAAATGGCATGAAGTACTATTCACAATGGCTTTTATTTATGACAGTTTCTGGGATTCAGGGCTCCAGCTATAATGGCTCTGCAGGTTTCCACAGCTCAACTGTGACTAGACCTAATTCTGATTCATTCAGACTGTTCCTGCAGTCAAAGGCAGTAGCAAATAGAAAAGATACTGCTGATAAATTGCAGATAGAAAAAAATATAAAATCAATATAACAATTACAGATGATCCAATCGTAAACAAGTAGAGAAATTAAGAGAAGTTCAAGGAAGAAGATGGGAATAAAATCTACCTTGATTAGTACTAAGTGTGTAGTGGTTATCACAAGAGAGTTAGCTACTTAGATATGCAGCAGGACAAAATAGAAAAAGTGCTGCTGAGGAAGAAACTATGTTTACTTTCAGGCTAAATGTCTTGCAGGGGCAGGAGTGGTTTCGAAAAGTACCACCCATGGCATCACATTCAGCTCTGTCTTGCACCTCTTTTCCCTTCTTCACTGTTTCTCCGGTGGGTTTTTTTTTCAGTCAATTGCCAACTCAGTAGTCAATAAATTGCCAACTCAGTGGTTAAAAAGATAGAGACTACAAGGGGTTTTGCTCTTCCCAAACAGGGAATCTGCTGCATGCTTGCTAGGTTACAGAATGCAAAGCAAGCCATTCAGAGCTGGGTTTGAATTGCCATCAGCCCTTGCTATTGTCACAAATTCTGAACATGGCAAAGGAGCATTGGTGTTTCAGCCAAGGATTTAGCAACTCCTATCTGAATTTACTGTTACTTTGCAGGAAGAACTGCAGCCTCTCAGGAGTTATAGGTGGGGGATAGTGGGAGCTCTCCTGTACCATGTCATGGCATTCACATCATCAGGAAAAAGGCTGAGGGATACTGAGAAACAGTATGCTTAAGAAAAATTTGCATGTTGCCTCTGGAACATTTTTATAGCTCTTTTGAAAGATTAAAAACCCCAACTTCATATTGGTACTGCATTTAACATGATCTTACCCGAGTTCAACCCATTTTGTCTGCATAGTTTTGTTTAATTGAATGATTATGTATCTAGCAGAGAAGTAATCACAGCTCACCAACAGCAACTTGCACAGAAACCCTTTGAGCTTGCTTCGATAGGAATTCACAAGTTAAAATTATTCCCAAAATTATGCTCCCCACCTTTCAGCACATGTCCTGTCTCTTCTCTTCCCTAGTGTGGTCAGTTCCTGGGTTCCTGTCTGTCAGAAGGACTATCCCCTGCCTAGCACTAGCCTTTTGGCAAATTCACAGGTTATTTCTGGGCTGAACCCCAAATGCCCATAGTTTGTAACAAACCTTAGTTTCCTAGATGCCCTTACCTGTGCAGGTGAAGCCATGTGCTTTTCACTCAGAACAGCTAAACTCAAATAACAATGGTGTTACCTTAGCATTCAAGTGAACACAGACTTTCCCCTCCAACTCCAGCTTAAATGAAATCAATGAGTTCTCCATCACTGCAGGACTCTGATTCAGGGCAAGTCCTGGACCTGTTGGAAGTCACAGGATCTCTCTTGCCCCCTATATATGAGGTATGTGTGAACTGAGATCTAGTCGCCCACCTTGGATGTTGCCTGACATCCTGCTGGGGCAAGACCTGGGTGTGCAATATCCCTTTCCCGCAGTGACTTTGAAGGGGAAAAAGCCAATGTACGAGTGCAGAGAGTTGCCATGCAGGTCCAAAAGATCTCCCCACAGTTTCGGAGTGGCTGTAGACAGCCCTTGACTGCCAGAGACTTGTTATCAATACTGTAAGTCCTCGCTTCTATCCTCAAATAGGTATTTAATCATAAGTAGGAAGCAGCTAGATATTCATCCCTTCTTCTCTCTCTGATGTGTATGATGAAGATGGTTTGATACTGACAGTTTTACTTGCTGGTCACCCTGGAGGATAATTGATAACAGGATGCCAGTTTGACCCCGATCTACTGCAGTACTTGCTTAAATAATAAATTGTCCCTTCATTGGAGTTTGCAAAAAACCCAGAATTTAGAAATTGCTCTTGAATGTAAAATACTATATCTTTTCAATGGACACTTGAATTTAGCTGAGTTCAACCTTATGTGGCACTTTACTGCAATGCATTTGTGGTGGCCAAGAAAGAATTTTGTCTGTGTTGCCTGCCATATAAAAGTAAACTTTAACAATTCATAGATGCCTCATTCTATAAATTCATCACTGAATTTGTGTGAGACCTGAAAGTGATGGAAACAAAACAGAAATTATTTTGGTTGTATAGAATCGGTGTGGTCAGCTGGGATCTGCAGAGTCGTTTCTTACCTGCAGTGAGCATCCCATTGCCGATGTCAGCAGCCAAGTGCAGTTGAATGTGATTTGTGTAAGGAAAGAAAAAAATTATAATCTCTGGAATGGATGCAGTTGTTTTGGCTAAGTTCTGATGAAATTTCACTGTGGATTTTATTCACCAGGATGCTGCCAAGAGGGAGGCTTATACTCTCTAATTTCGAGAACAGAACTTGGTCTCATGGGAGCTTGCAATTTTATTGCCATGTAACTCATGTTATGGGATCTTTTACCAGTCAGTCTATCAACAAAGACAATAAGATTTTCAAATGTAGTGTGTGTTCTGCTGCTTCTTGAAAATTGTTGAAATAAGGGTTAGTATTATTAGCTCCTTCTGTTACCAAAATGGGGGAAAAAAAATTGACCAATATCTAAAATTCTTGTAGTTCGTAGCTGGTACTCAGAATCACAGAACTAAGTGACACAGACCTTGGACTTGTTCTTCCTTACATGAAGACAGCAGGTGCGATTTCTATATGCTCCTCTGAAAACACTACTGCTTGGATTTCTGAAGGGCTTCCTCTTCACCTGCTTCCAAGTGTCAGCCCCTCCAAAAGGGAGGAGGTAGAAAAGCAATGGTGGGGTTACCCACATCCTTTAACTTGCCCACTGATGCTTGCCTTGTGAAGAGAAAGAAGCTCAATGTTCCCTCTTCACTCCAGGCAAACCTGGCTGGCAGGGCCGCCTTCAGCCAGGACAAGGACAGGGACTCTCCCAGGACCAGAGCACTTTTTTTTTTTTGTCCCACACTGTGGGCTGCAATGTAAAAGCTATACCCAGGGCTTAATCTGACTACTTCAAACATCCAATATCCTCACTGCTTTGCCAGGGAGGATTATACATTTTTCACAAAGTGAACAAGTACGTTTTCAGAGAAAAAAATATTTCCATGGCTACAGATCCTTCTCATGCAGTAGAATAGCTTATACAATCCAGCTAGTAGGGAGCTAATAAAATGAGAGCTTCCCATCTAATTAGATGAAAGGATGGCTGGGTGTTTGATGTCAACTTTTTGTTTGAGACCCCAGGAACTGTCTCAGGTGGCCAGAGATGCTGTCAAGGTTTTTATTTTGCATGAAGAGCACACTCCATTTTTGATTCTGTAGGTTTTTGCTGCTGCACTGTACACAAAAGTGGTCCTTGTGCAGTTTTGTGATTGCAGTTAATCCATATGCTGTTGTGCATTCATATCTCACAGGTAGGAAAACATACCTGTTATGCAACCAGAAGTTTGACTTACATAGCTGGTATAGATATGAAACTATAAAATCATAAGGATCTGAGCAGTGCTAAAATACCAAAAGATGTTTATCTCCTTGTGCAATACTTCAGTGATGTGAAGTATTGGAATTAAGATCTCCATGGCTTTACCAAAAGATGATGGTGCAGGCAATATCTGGCAGAGAGTGTTTGCCTGTAAGGTGCATCCTCTTGATGCCCAGACTTCATATTTTCTCTGAGATTTTCTGTGATATGTATCATGAAAGTGACATAAAATTTCCTTTCCTCTACCTAAACTTGTAGATTAGTAACAGGTAAATTATACCAATTCAGTGTAAAGGACTATGGCACTGCAAATGGGCTTTTGTTTTATAACTGTCAAATTTTTGTTGTTCTTGGTTTCTCTTTAATCACTTTCATAGCCATGAAGACTTGGAGGAAGCACTCAGGATTTCTGTTCATTTTGAAACCCTGTCAAATATTTTTTTTTAATAATTCTGATCATTACTCTTAATCCTGCCATTGTAATGAATGTAAGATGAGTCTCCACTTAATGAGGTGAAGGTATTTCTTAAGGATTAGACACTACAGTGACGTATATTCACAAATTTAAAAATATCTCGCAATCTAGAAAGAAATTCCATGTTAATTGAAAGACAGCTTCAGTAAAGATAAAATTAAAGAATGCTCCTAATGATGTACATATTAACCAAAACAGATGGAAGAGGCATTTCACCAACACTAGTACTAGTAAGTAAATGTGACAATATTAATTTGGGTGAAAGGATATGATTAGTACCCTTTGACGGGTTTTTGTGGCAGATGAATCTAATTCATCCTATTTACATGACTGTGAAGAGCTTCCAGTCATATTGTAAAGATTTCTAAGGGCCAATTTGAAAGAGATTGCACTACAAGTGTCAAGTTGACACGTTCACATCCTCTCCTTTATGTGAAGTGCTAAGTTCATGAAGATGTCAGTGTTGCAGTGCCAAGTCTCCCAGCTGGAGAGTAATACTACATAATAGTCATGAGACTTCAGATCCAACATTATCAGTTCAAGCATTGCAGGGTTTCATGAGGAAAACCACAGCACGAGAAAGTAATTTTCAAATAAGTTACATTCAATGGCATTATCAGAATTGATTTCACATTGCTGGGTGGATGTGCAAAATTCTTGCTTACTCTTTCAAGTCAAATAATGTTCCTGGTAATGTTTAGTGGAAGCTTTGCTTGGGCTGGCAAAAAAATCATGAACTCAAAGCAATTCCAGGCTGTTTCAGGAGATGTTCATACATTAGCGCCTATGAGAAGTATGCCTGCACACATACTAATTCTAAGATTCTCTTGGTTTTCTTACAGTGTTAGTCTGGGCTGTGATCAGCAGGGGATATCTGAATTGCACTAATACATTTCAAAAGTTCTTGACACCTGATCTGAAAGTGCCTGCTACCTTCTCAGTCTGAGTAAAACAGCATCTGAGTCAGGGCACATTGTGAAGCCAAGGCACATGATAAGATTCAGTGTTTTCCCCCAAAACAGCCCCTGAAATTAGTGGGGCAGTATCAAAGTGACAATAAGAAATATACAGACCTGATGTGATAGGGTTTACCTGTGATGGGATGTTTTTAATTTCTATGGTTGCTTTTGAGATGCACTGTAGAGTTGTGTTGATTTTGTCTATCCTTCTGGATAGGAGCCCTTGCCCTCTTAATAGCACTTCTGTACATCTAATGTATCAATCAATACCAGCTTAAAGAGCTGTGCTTCTGAATACTAACCATCTTTTTTTACTGCCACAATGGTAGTGTTTTCTGTATAAAATTTTTGCCCATGTTTCTAATTTATGCTTGATAAAATATTGCATACCTTACAACAGGCAGCTTGACATCTGCCACTAGGCTTACCTCTCTCTGAGAAGCTGCTGCCTGCTAAGCAGAGGAAATTGTCCAGCTTGTTAATGCCAAGCTAATAAGGCAATACAGGCAATTTAAGTCCAGAATGAGACACTCATCTCCCTCGGGTATTGACCTTAAAATGTTTGAGCTGTTTCACGTCATATTCACTATGTCTAGAAAAGAGATTTGGACTACTGCAGTGTAGCTCTATGTTATCCTTTATCGAAAATAGAACATATTGGTGGCTTTTCCATGCTGATGAGGCCAACATGATTCATCCTCAGATCTTCTGCGGTGACCATTGCAAAAGCAGTGCTAGTCTGTGGTCTGAAGGTTTTTACCTCTCAATGAGAGGAAAGGAGAGAGCCCAGCACTCACCAGCATCCCTGTGCTTCAGTCAGAACTCATTAAAATCCTCTACTCAGCTCCCAGACCTGTCTTTTGGGACTTAAAGGATTCTTTGAGTCAGGCAGTGTCCTGTCAGCCAGTGAATACTCTCGTTCTTCTGTTGAATTCTACCATTTCAGCTTCTTGCTTTCCAGTAAGTGGCCCTTGGAAACCACAATATCTGATTGCATACATCCAACAATTAGGGCATCTTTACAAAGTGCCTGTGATGAAAAGAAGTATTAGCTCCACCACAGGAGTCTAAATCGTGACACTTGAGGTTTTGATGCCTTAAGAATTAGTTTTCACAGTATTCCACACAGCAGTACTCCTTGTGTACTGGGAAAACATTCAAAACAAGAGGAGGTCCTCATGCTAAAATAATGGGTTAACTAAGAATACCAAAACACTTTAACATTTAGATGGCGACTTTTCTGGTTACCTGGTAGCTCTGAGGTGCCTGAGATATTGAAATGTAAAGCTTTATACTTGTACTTTAACCAAGAGGTCATCCAGCTTCTCTTGGATACTGCAAGGAACTTACTGTAGTAGAAATAGCCATTCTTTGGTAATGTACCATGAGACTTCCTTTCATAAGATTTTCCCCTCACTCTGGTCCAGTCTGTCTTCTGTGTAGCTTTAGGACTTTTGCTGGAAGTCTACAAAGACCCAACTCCAGTAACACATTGAAGATTCTTTCTAATTTGTTGGAGTAGTGTTGAAAACAAGGAATAAATGTAAAGGAATTAACCAAAATGAATGATTACTTGTCCTCACACACACCTCAAATTGAAATACTGAATATGATTTCACTTGAACATGTTTCCCTCAATTTCTTTATTAAACATTCCATGTGAATATATTTGATAAGCTGTACTCAGGGTTGGCGAGTTATGAAAATGGAAGTTTCGTTGCTGTCCCGGTCCCAGAAGACAGTATCTTTATTACCTTTTCAGTTGAGATTCTGGGCATAATAGTATGTTTAAAAGCATAGATCAGGCAGAAAAGCAATAGTTTTTACATAAAGCTTGCTGTTTTTAAAAGGTGGAGGAAGCTGAACTGCTTTTTTTCATACATATATGAAAACACTTTAGAAAAATTGAAACTATCCTCCTCCTGTGCATTAAACCCTCATTGCACTTTGTTATGATACTGCATGCTAGAAGACTCACTTTTATGTGACGTATAAGTTTTCTAAACCACCTGCATTAAAGTAGTTTTGCTAAAAAACATACATATGGCCTCAGTTTTTGTGGTCTTATGAGCAACACCCACATTGTTGGGGAGAGGCGTATCAACCACAACCTAAGCAAAAATGATAAATGCCCTCCCTCCTGAAATAACCCTACACCCCCACCATGGAGCCATTTGAGAGGGCTCCAGATGCATACACACAGACGAAATGCATCTGCGTCTTATGAGGCATTGACTTTCTAATGGAAACTGTTTTTTAACATGAGCAAAGGCTAATCCATAACTTACATACTTGGAAAAATCAATGAGTAAACATGCCTGTGACAATGGGATTTTTGACAAGAAGCACTGCAAAATCTTATTTACTTTCTCTGCACAGCCAGCAAATATACACCAGGGAAACTGCTACTTTTGATGTAAACATATAAGTTAAATAATGCTCAAATGACTGGTGCAGGCATTGGCTACAGAGGATAAAAAGGAAAGCTGGATTAGCTAAAAATAGTTGTATTAAAAATCAGTGTATTTTCTTCCTCGAGGAGAAGGGGAAAAACATGAACCCGTAACTGTAATCTTGGACTAGAAGACTACAGGTAGAAAAGTTCAGGTCTTGCCCTTCTCATTTTTGAAAGACACTTTTCTAGTTCAAAGGGGCTTTGGTTTAGCTTCAGGGGAAGTATCAAGGATTATAATTGGAAGACTTTTCTAGATTTTCCTAGCTGGATTTCAGAAATATGGTATATACTTAACAAAGCCACACACAGAAAAAAGAACAGAGAAACTTTGAAATAAAGCTTTCATTTCTCCTGCTGCCATGCAGTCTATACTGTCATCCTGCATTTTCCCTGAGAAGGAGGAGTTGGAACAAGGGATGAAAGGTATTGGAAAATGGATAAGTGCAAGATTTAAAATTAAACGAAAAAAAAAGAAAGCATGTAGAGAGAAGAGGATTTATACCAGCTTCTGAATTCTCCTCTTAAATGGGTACATCTACAGAGACTTTTCTGTATTTAATGCCATATTTCTGCTATTAACTACAACACAGTTGATTAGAAATGTTTGTGGAGATCATAAGAAGGTGGACACCAGAAATAGCTGATTTTAATAGTCTGCTTATCTGTGCTGTGCTCTGAGCCTGTCCTCACTGAAAGCTATGGGAAATTAAATTCTGGCCTTACTGCAGTCAGGGGAGAGGTGTGACTGACTTACGGTGTTGCAGTGTAGTATTTCACCCTAGGAAACACAGTTTTGACTCTAATTACTATCTAAACATTTGTGCCTATGCTTTCAGTTCAAGGTGGGGGCTGCTAACTTCTGTTGTTGTTGTTTAAGCCACTAGTGTGTATTCCTGCCCTTGCATTTTCTTGCTCTTATTCTGATTACATACAGCCTTCTGGGTACAGGAGCATTTAATATTGAGAATGAAATATTTCATCAATTATGTAGTTAAGGTATATTAATACAAGGAAGAACACACCTTCATATAACTCCCTAGGGCAGATGCTCTTATTTTGAAAGCAAAGCGTTTTGAATGGTATAGCTTGCAATAAATTAACCACTTTGCATATTTAGAATAAGAAATATTTGTGTTTATATAGTTTAAGCTCTCTAATGAAGAAGAGTCTGTTTTTCTGAATTGTTTCTGGATTGCAACATAACTGAAGACACACAAGTTACATCAGTCTTTAAAAAAATGTGTGAAAATGTTGATGATTATTACAAACTATCATCCAAAACCACTTATTCACACTTTACTAGTCACTAGGAAAACATTTTCTTTAATACATTTTCATCTGTTTGCTGTTTGAGGTTAAAAACTCCTGATCCAAGGCATTACAGCATTCCTGAGTCCGCAGGAATGAGGGGAGTTTTCAGCTGGTCCTTTCAGTCGGGTTAACTGTTAAAGATGCAGCAGCCAGAACCCTCAATTTTGTCAAAGCTGGTCACTTCTCTGAAACCATCCATCTCCAGTGTTATTCCTTCTGCTGAAAAATGGGTTTGCCTTTTAAGATCTTAGTGATAAAAACCTTCATTTTTATGCTAAACCCTGGATTGCCCGATAGTTTTAATCCACCTGTATGTTCTGTGGGACCACTTAGTGTCAAAGGTTTGTGAGATGTTGGGAGCTTGTCATTTAAAAGAGTTTTGATGGTGACATCCATAAGCAAGCAGCTTTAATGCTTGAGAATCAGTTCATCTGATGTTCAAAAGAGTAGTGGGAGTTGGGGGTTGTGGGTTTTATTCCCTGCTCCACCACTGATTTGTTGTTCACTGAAGACACAGAGTGCCTTGTTGACAAGGCTCATGATGTTTCATGTTTTATTCTGTAGGCACTGATTCCTACAGTTACTTTACAGGGTATCTCAGCTTCCTATTGTTAACAAGAGGAGAATAAAGAAAAAAGCCAATTTCTATTCAGCTCGCTGGGAAGAGTCAGAATAAGTAACTTGTGAAAATACTGTTTCTTTAAGGGTTATTTAAAAATTTTGAAATAATTTCTTCTAAGTCCAAAACCAATACCTGATCCAAGCATGACTACTGCATGCTGTCAAAATCTGGATCCTGGTTTATGCTCAGATCTTTCTGTACTAACTAAACTCTAAGCAGGGTTTTGTTTTGTCTTCCTCCAATTTAGGAGGTGTTCTCTTGCAGAATCCTGGCAATATTCTGAATATTAAAGCTTTGGCAATGACAGTAGTATTCATGCTAATGGTGCTAATGTTCCTTATAGGAAACCTGTTTCTAGATGCTGCCTTCATTCTCCTTTTCCTTCTGAGATTTGAAGACTTTCATTTTTTTACCCAAGACCACAGAGAAAGTTCTAAAGTTCAGTCTCTGCTACCAGTTTCCCAGGGAGAACTACAAGAATTCATTGTTTCTGTTCTCCAGGTTACAAGACACCATGGTCCCTTCCATGTTGTGACCAGTGTCTGTAATTATGGGGCTCTGGTTTGAAGGGAAAACGTGGTCAGAAATGGTGGGGAAAAAAACAGTAAAAGCAATGAATGAAGGGTGTTTTATAGTATGATTATACTAGAAATCCTTATGGGAATATGATTCACCACTGGCCTCTGTACTGTATATACCTTCCAGAGACAACTTCCCAATGAGCAGAGTGGCTTTTCTTCTCTTCTGGCTTTTCTAGACTCAGTTCTTTTGCTTGTACGCTTGTTCTAAACTGTTAGTAAAGTCCATAGTGAAATTTGAGACACTGGCTTCTTGCTTTTTATGCTCATTCCCATCATATCAGGAATTTCTGATGAATGGAGCATGATGGACAGGTGCTCTCTAACTAAATCATGGATGATGTAGCTGATGGCATCATGTTTATCTCATGCTGTATGTAATGAAATAAATAACCCATTAGGAAATAATGTATAATAAATCTATGCAGCAATTACATCATTTGAGGTTCTATGATGTAAAAAGGCAAAACAAAACAAACAAACCAAAGAACACTGACCTACCAGCTTTGGGGTACATCTACTTTGTACTTTTCTAACAGTGACCGATATTTAGCTCGGTTTCTCTCCCAGGAGAACATTCCAAATCCTGAATACATAGGTAAGTGATGACTCTGGGGAAAAAAGGCTTCTTTTACCCCAAAACAACGAGCAAAATGCACCTCTGAGGGAGAGAATAAGTTTTAAATCCTTCTCAGACCAAGGGGACTGAGCTGAAGTTTCCATGGGATGAACTTCAGCCATTCTGCACAGCCTGTGATGGAGGCAATGTTTTCCCTGCAGCTGGCTGCATATTCTAAAATAACTATTAGATCTATTTTTTGCAAAGCCCAAGAGATCAGGCACACAGGAAGCCTTGGCAGTTCCTGCATCTTGGGAGATGGGGGCCAGAAGGCCTTCTACTTTGTGAGGGCCTTAAAAACTGAGTGAAGGTGGGAGCTACTCAGCTCATTTTCAGTCTGAGGTTTTTCTGGGTATGTGCCTTGAGACACCAAATGCAAAAGCATACAGTTACCAATGGCCTTCAATATTTACAGGTTTATGCAGGTTCAAGAAATCCTTAAAAGTGTAAAAGTTAAAAGAAATCCTTAAATGTGTAAAAGTTCAGTGGAATCAGACATTTTATTTTTAGTTGTTGTTACCAATTATGCTGCAGAGCCTGACTCTTGATCACATTACACCCCTCCATCTCCCATACAAACACAGACTGTAGGGCTAGAGTTGTGCAAAGAGACCTTTGTTGGCTCTTCCACTTCAGATTATGATAATAGCTATGTCTGAGTCAAAGTCTCTGAGTTATTCCTTATCTTAACTTGAGAAAGCAGGGAAGCTTGGAGATGGGGAGTGCATTTGATAGAATTAAGGGGAACAAAAGGGCAGCTTTGATATCATAGCTTTTGACAAGGAGAGGAACTAAAGAGAATTATGATGACCTCAAGTTGCCAGAGAGTCTGCTTTAACTTGGACTTCATTTTGCAGGCTGATAGGAAAAGAAAAAAAATTACTCTGTTCTGGGTGGCAAATACATGTTTTTGTCTTATCTGCTATTTCTAAGGCATGAAAGCAGCATCTAATAATGCAACCTTTGTACTGAAAGGAGAAATTTTTGAAGAAAGTTCATCTGTTGTGAAGGGAGAAAATGTCATATCCCTTCTAGTTTCCTATTATTGCTCTCCCCTCCCTTCCCTTCCATGATCTGAAAAGATTCCACCTCTATAGGAATTGCTTTTACTGTTTCACTTAAATTGCCTGGTGATTGTAATGTTCTGTGACTTTTTCCATAGCTGTTTTATCAGAGAGGATGCCTCAGCACCCTCCCAAGACATTACTGGAGAAGGAAGGTGGGAGGAACTGCAAAGGTTGAGCTAACTTCAGGACTGATGTGATCTTGCAGTTGGCAGTGGGAGGCTTTTTTCCTCATTTACAGTAACATTTACTGCTCTTGGAACTGTCAGTAAAGTGGGAAAAAGCAATTAATATTTTTGCCTCTGTCTTTCACAAAATTCTTACTTTTCTGTGCAAACAAAGCTCTTGAAAGAAGTCCTAGTTCACCTTGAGGAATGATACAAGAAAAAAGAACCATAAAAACTCGCTATGTGTCCTTAGCTCATTAGCAATGACAGACTGTGCAGGAAGGATATTCCACAGCTCAAGTTTTGTAAATACATTTCCAATAAAATCTAATTTCAGGACAAATAAAAATCAGAAATTGAAGCTAATTGGACATTTCTTCAAAGGCCGCTTTTTCCTCAGCTTTTTGTATTAGAAATTTCAGCTAAAATTTTTGAGACCCTGAAAGTGCAACACAGAAGAGAATTGTAACGCTTTATGTCAATTAGTTGGAATGTCTTTTTAACAAAAAATACCTGCCCCTTTTGCAAATTTTGCTTCGGAAGGTGGAAATATGCCCCTGTGAGTGACTCACTGAAGTCCTGTTACCAATACATTTATTCTGTTCCGTGCATCACTGATGTGTCCCAAGCTAAAGGGAAACAGCAGGAAACCATGACCTGTGCTCTGAGCAGTCAGATCAAATCAGATTTTCACAAGGTGATGAGCTGCTTTAGCTCCCATTGGAGTCCCAAGCTGCCTTTCTCTAGGGCATCAGGTATTTAACCGGAGACTGCTGCCCTCACCAAACTCCCTCGTTGTGTGTCCTGGGAACACACCCTTGTCCAAGTACCTGCTGGTCCTGAGTCTCCACTTGGAGCTGGTATTGCCTTTGTTGTGTGATCTTGGTTTCTCCCAGAATGCAGAGAAAACCACCCTTTATGTGCAATAGAAGACAGGTACATATAAATTAAAGGATACCATAATGAGCATTTGACAAAACTCAGCCTCTACGCTGGACAGTGTGCAATGTGGAGACTTCCATTTGCAGTCTGACCTTCTGTTTGGAATTTGCACCATTGGTGTAGGATCTCCCCTACTCCAATACTCAGAAATCAGTTGCCTAGCTATGCCCTATTGCAGTCCATAGGATCAAAGGATCTAAATAGGCTTTTATATATCTGAAATGCTTTCAGAAACTTGCCAAACTGTTTGGAAGGGTTTGTTTTTAATTTTCCTCTGCAAGGGAGTAGCAACAAGCAAAACTCACAGTGATGTAACCTGAATTACGGCTTCTCTCCTGTTCTTTAAATTCTCAATCTCCACTGCATTAAATCTACTTTAAATTTTAAATATTTTTCAATGTAAATAATATAAGAACATAAAGGGCTGTGCCTGGAGAGCCAAGTTGTGCTCATGATCTGATTTTAATAAGCATTAAGTAGGTACCTAATGAAAATCAAGCTCTCCTTGGGTTGTGTAGGTGCTCAGTAAGACTCTCTGAATTCATTAAAGATGATCCACAATGCCTGATTCATTTACAAGAGTGCTAAAGTTTCTATGCAAATGTCTTTTAAATGAATGTGTGCCTTAAGATTTTTTAAAGTCCTTGCGAAAGTTTGTAAGCATCAAATGTCTTTGAGATGAGAATATTTCTTTTTTCAGCGAAAGGCCAGCTGTACCTACAAAGTCTGTGCATGGGATGGATAATGTGCTTAAAAATTTCCGGTGAGGTTAATAGAGAGAAAAAAATTCCTGTTGCTTGGTAGGTTTTTTACAGTTATCTGTAACCCCATCCAGCCTCTGTAAACACTGGCCTTTGTGATGAATCTTCAGTCATGTCAGGCACAAATAGATGGAACAACAAGGTCATGGGAACCAGAGATTTTATACTCTATACCCAGCCTCTCTTCAAACATCAGATTTCTTCCTCTCACCTAATTTTGGCTATTTCTATAAGCCGAAATGAGAACATGTGAGTCTCTGCAGATTTTGGTGTAGCTGAGTAAGACTAAAGTGTTCATCTGGATTCCTCTTGGTGAGATGGTGATCAGTGGGCTCCTGCTCTGGTGTCAGGCTCAGTATGTGATCTGCATTCCTATTGCTGTGTCCTGCACATCCAGTGAGCACTGTTCTATCCATGAATATGCCTGCAGAAGCTCATGCCTAGTGATTCTGTAAAGTAGAGAGTGTGGGCTGCTTCTGAATAAAGTATGTAATCAAAACAATTTATGAAAAAAACAAACAAATGCTGAACAGTTGAAGTTTCAGCTGAATCAGAAGGGAACAGAAAGGTTCCAGAGTGTATCTCTTGTAACTGGTTTCTCTCTATGCTAAATGGAGAGTTCATAGGACCATACTAAGCTTTATTTATTAAAAGTTTAAGTTCAGCGAGATTCTGGGATGGAAAATTCTGTAGGAATCTGAAGTATCCATAAGTCTTGGACCAGATAGTCTCATCTCTTCATGTACATAGGAGAGATGGGAATCCTAGAGATAGGTTTCTTCAGTTGTGCAATTCACTGTGGATTTTCTGGACCATGTGCCTGAAACAGACTTCAGCTAGACTCTGTAGGAGTTGAGAATTTCAGATTGCTTCCCCAGCTGGGGATCATACTTTACAGTTGTTGCTGTTGTTGTTGTTATTATTATTATTACATCCCAATAAATATTCATGTTTAGCTGAGTGACAGCTATATACAAACTGAAGGGTTACTGTAACATTTTTCTAACAAGAATTTTTAGGGTTTTTTATAAAAAAAGGCTAATTATTTAAAAGCAGGAAAACTTTCTGAAAACTCTGTTGCATGTCTGTTGCTGACAAATTCCTCGAAAATTCATAGGGAATACAGTTATGACGAGAAATTGAAGAAAGACAGCTTGCCTTTTTCATCAGTCTCTAATCAAGATGCTGCTCAGATGTTTTTCATCAGTTCCTCAATCTGCCAAATTTACATATTTTGAAGAGAGTGGAGCTGTAGAAGGTTTAATATGGTTTGTGTTTTCCCATTTTACCCGTTGAACTATTCTTTGCAGTGCCGGCTATTTGTTTCATGCTGTTTGATTACAAACTTTCATCCAGATGAAGCTGTTTACTCCATGCTACCCCTCATCTTCCCCAGGGCTGGGGTGCTGGGCAGTGCAGCTCCCTTGGGACACTGCTCAGCAGCAGGGCCTGGTGGGCTCCTGTCCCTCCATCCCAAGCCATCCAGGGGAACTGGTGCAGAGGATGTTGCCCTGTGCTGCTGGTAAGTGCCAGAGCTGTATTTCTATGCAAAACAGCCAGGAGGAAGCATGGAAGGAATTGTAATTTGGAGAAGTTGGCTGGCAGCACAGGTTAGACCTCTGCTCACGGCTGTGCCTAAACGGTTGCTATCTTGCCTTTCCATTAAATACCAAACCTTTTGTATAATACCTGCTTTAATTGAATTATGGATCTCTTACTTGTTGCACTCCCTGTTATAAAATATGTGACTGTACTGGTGTCATAAACATTGAAACAGAGTTGTTTTACTCAATATTCTGTAGCATTTATGGTTACATACGGGGTTTTTTTATAGGTATAGCTCAAAAGAATCTACTGACTTCATTGACTTTTCCTTGTCTAAGTGAGGAAGCTGGGGATGTCTCTGTGAGGTACTGTCTTGGTTTGAGCTGGCAAATTGCCAGCCCTCCAGGACAGAGGGTTAGAGCCTCCCCCCGCCCCCAACACCGAGGAAAGGGAGGAAAAGAGAGGGGAAGGAAAAGGAAAAAAACAACTCTAAAACTGCATTTTATACTAAAACTACATATATTCTACAGACAGGATAAAAAGGCAACTAAGAAACAGTACAAATACTATTGTACCCATGACAGGTGTGCAGAGTGAATGTGAGTTTTCTTCTACTTCTGTGTTGTGTAAATTTGAAACTGAGACCTATAGACCTATATTCTGAGAGAACCTACCTTATTTGTCACTACACAACACAGTTCTGTCATTTTCACCACTAATGGGATTTTGTGACTGGGTGACCTTGTTAATACAGCAGTATGTTGCCTGCCATATCATCAGTAATGATGGTCCAAATATTAAAAGAGAAGGAAAATGCCAGTCAAAAAAAAAAAAGTGGGGAAAAAAATTATGCTAGTTTCTTTCTATTCTTTTCCATGAAAAGAAAAAAGCCTCTATTATCTTAAAAGAATTATATTACTTTAGAATCCTACTTAATGTGATGAAATAGTTAAAGCACTGCTCTTCTCTAGTACAATTTGGCAAAATAGCTCTTTAAAGATCTTCTTGGTTAAAGAAGGACATAAATATGGAATGGATCCTTTTAACATAGCAAAGCTCATCACTAGACTGGGAGGATATTATGACACCAGATACTAAGAGATAAATTTTTGTGAATGTATTTTCTTATGTATCATGGGTTTATTTCAGATATTTGTTATCTCATAATGTTAGATAGTTCAGCATATTTTACTGTCTTATTGATAAGTATTGTTCTTATTGAAGTAATACTGAGTCTGGCTATTTTTCTTATGTAAAGGTGATATGCATAGTACATAGTTAGAAGTGACCTGATGATTTTATGTATTGAATAAATAAGAAAAGGGAGCTAAGTATAAGAAAATGAAGTGCCAATCAAGTCTCCTGTGTCCCTGTCCGGTGCTACATTTACCAGAAAACACTGCCTCTTGATTTATGACTAAAATCTCCAGGGAAAGTTTATACTGCTGGCTGTCAAAAGGATATATGAAATGAGGCTGGAATCACATTCATCACAACTCCGTGCCTGGCACAGCAAAGGAGGAAGTTAAGATCTGTGGACCTATGCAGGGTCATACAGAGAGAACTGAAAAGAAGGACCTGAAAACTCCTCTAATTATCTCTTTCTTGTAACAAGCTAAGAGCAATGTCTTCAGAAAACCGTCAGGATTAATTCAAAGGCAGACTTTTCAGGAAAGGAGGCAAGACGGTTTCTGGGATTAGTGGCCTGTAAGGGAATGCCAGTGTCAATGAAGAATTCTCCACTGCTCAGTGAAGCATCATTGTGATCATTCAAGCTGGAGCTTTCGTCTGCTGAGTCTGCCCGTTGTCATGGGGCCTTATCACACTGAGGTGCTGATCTGATCAAGGAGCAGGAAAGCAGCACTGATGTCTAGCAAAGATGTTACTAGCACAAGAGACTGTGCTGTGCTGCCTCTGGTGCCAGGGACATGTTGGCAAAAAATAATCTTGTAACCCACAAGGTAGTACTTCCTGTTGGATTCAAAGAATTCCTGTTGATATCAGAGCATTTTTTTGTTTATGGAGAAGTTGTGTATTATATCAGGCACAAAGATGATGCTCTAATTATACAATACTGAGCACTTTTAAAAGTCAGCAAATTTGAATCCTAGCTAAGATCCTGAGTGGTATGAAAATATCCTGCCCAGTTTGCTCACCTTGAATTTTCTACTGGATACATAACTTAGAGCTGTTTACACATAATTAGCAGGAATTCAAGGAAGGAATAAGTATTGATAGCATTTGTTACTGTACCATTTCTTGCATATGTTTGCAATTCTTATGTAGGAATTCATAACAAGCTATATGATCCACTGATCAGTATACCTGAAGCTCCCAGAGAACCATTAAAAATAATAGCTAAACAAGTAACACTCCATGGGCTTTTGATATATCCATGTTAGAGTATGTATTAGTTGTCTTGAAGAGCAAATAGTCTTTAAAGAAACACTGTAGCATGGTGCTTAGGGTGGGTGTGGAGTCTTTGTCATGGGGAGATGTTCAAAACCTGACAGCTTTAGCTAGCCTTGCTCTGGGCAGGGGATGTGGAACTGATAAATTCCAGAGCTGGAAATTTCTCAACTGTTCTATGACTCTGAGTCTATTCAAGATTTATCCTCCATGGAAAATGGCAGATGTGCAATAGGGAAACGAAAAATAGCTCAATATATAGACTGCTTCTCTGGGCAAGCCACAATCAAATGAAATAAGCTTTAATTTAGGCATGTCTATATAGCAGGTTTGCCACTTAGCCTTCAAGTAAATGGGATACTCTTATGCTTGCATCTAACATACTTAATTGCTTTGTTGAAACCCAAGAAAGAAAATAAGGACTCCTTTTAGAAAACATACAAATTTCCCCTGAATTGAATATGTATGTTAAGCATTGCTTGAATATATATAAATAAGTCTCAGAAAAAAATTATGTGGAAGCTACTGCTACATTACTAATCTTTTGTGCTTTTACTAAAAAGAAAATTGAGGAAGAAAAAAACAGTCAGCCTTTATCTTTCAGCTTTTTTACCAGCTTGAAGTCGTGGGTTCCCATAAACAAGATTTAAGAATCAGTCTTTACAGGCTAAGTCTTAATAAAATCTGGACTATATAGGGGTTTGTTGGCAGTGAGGTGGAGGATATGTGGAAGGGTAGTTATTTCCTTATCTAATTTTTTTTTATTAAATTAGTTCATGATAAGCCACTTATATTGTCAGCCATCCTTTGAGCCAAGGATTGGTGTCAAACAGGGTTGTTTAATGCACAGGGTCTGCCAAGTGTGCATCTTTCATAGGAGACAGCTCTAATCCTTCATGGTCCACTGACTTTACCTTTATGAGTTCTTTTGATTGGTAATTGAGAATAAATCTTTGAAGAACTTACATAAATGCAAAAAAGAAACCCCATTAAGATTCAAGAAGTAAAATGCCTACTGGTATATTTTATATTGAATCTTTTCAGTCCTCTGACATTTAAATTCATTTTGCTAGACAAAGATTTGAAATTGGCATCCAGTTATCGATTTTGTTTTCCCATGCATTGTCATCTGTACCCTCTATATTTTAACTTGTAATACCAGCACAGTGAGTTAACTGTCCTGAGAGTTGAATTGTTCTGAAGCACTTTTCACTATTGAAGATGCAGAGCAGAATAAAGAATTCAGGGGATTGAGGCACTTTATTCTCCTTGTCCCTATTTCACGTATACACATGAGACATTAATTTTAGTAAATTTTAGATTTTATATTGAGTGTAGGATTAAAGTTACTGGTGGAGTACTACATCTCTTGCTAGTGAAGAAGCAGAAGTGAGCTCTGAGGGTAGAGGCAACTCTGAGCTTCTTGTGAAGCAAGAAAGCAAACTGGGAGCACTTGCTACCTACCTGAAAGTAATTTATTAGCCCAATAAATATAAGCTACTTTCTGTTCAATTTATTTTCAACTTTTTAGTCAAGTGAGCACTAAATCTGGGCAACAAGTCAACAAAGGGGAAAATGCAACTAAAAGCCCTAAAAGTTATATTGAGTTTTTTCACTGAAATCTATCGTGTACAGCTCAACCCCTACAGATTTGCTTACTGGTAGGAAGAATTATTTCAACATAGCTTGTTAGGTTAAATGTAACCTCATACAAAGCATAATAAAGATTTTACCTCATTAAATTTGGAGAGCCCTTGGCTTAGTACTGCTTTACTAATCAATTTATAATTCCTCTCCCTACACATTTCTGTTATAGGATTAACACAATCACATACAAAAAGTGGAAAATTCAGAATTTTAGTAGAGAAAAGTAAGGGATTTGTCCATAAAATGGGCCATTACATTGTTTATATATTTATGTAGCAGTTCTAAAAGCAGTACTGTAATAATGTACCCAGGATAGTCCATATTCAAAAGTCTGTATCACAAGAGGTATTACATGGGTAGAAAAAAATTGTAATTTCACAACAGATTCACTGTTCATCCTGTGGGATCGTGACTGTAAAACTTGCACAAACTGCATATTGGCTTTGCAAAGAGGTAAATTCCATTTATACAAGCTAATTTACTGAGTGACTGTTCTTAATATTTAAGGTTAGCTACAATTCCTATTGAAACAGCCATGCTTCTTTGTGATGTATGATTCATTGCACATTGTCTTTAATATTGAATAGGTCATAATCTGTTCATAAGTGGGCCTTACTTTTATATGCTGGTACTGTAGATTGCATTGAACAATATTCAAATACAGCCCCTCTGGCAAGATTGTCATGTTCCAAACATAACCTCTTAAAAAAATAAAATTTTATAGCCTGAAACTTATAAAAGGAAATACTTGTTCCTATTTCTCTGCTCAAAAGTCCAGGCATGGACCAGGAAGAAGATATCATGATAAACACTTGTGTAATTGGAAAGCAGTAATTCTTAGGAGTTCTTAAACTCTTTTGGCAAAAAGCCATGATGAGTTCCTAGAGCTTGGGTGCTCAGTGTTTCATAAATTCAAATCCAGAAAAGAAAGTCTTGTCTTCAGCTTTGAAATCCATGATGCTAAAGCAAAGATGTCTTTTCATAAATACAAACTGGGGAGAAGGGAGGACAGAGAAGTACTTTTATTTCTGTTTCTCATGGAATTTAATACTCATGAAGTTGTCAAATTGGCAGTCTCAAAGACCCACAGTTTTTGTCTGGCCAAATACAGCTTATGCAGCACTAGTGCAAATATTGCTGTTCTGCCACATCAACACCTGCTGCTCTGCACAAAGAGGGAGAGCATCGGGGGGTGTTTGTAGGATGTGACCTGGCTGTCATGCTGATCCAATGTGTCCTCTCTCATTGACAAATGCTGCAGCTAGTAGGACTTTGGTGAAAAGGTATTTTGACTTCAAGGAGAGGGTCATCCTAAATATTTTTGTCCTAAATATTACAAAAACTTGTAAGCACAAGGTGTAAGCCAAAGCCATAAATCAGTCCTCTGTGTTAGCAACTTTCACTCTAAATTAATGCCATATTTGACTTCCTTAAACTTTTCCATTATTTCTCATGCTGCAGTACTGTACTACTCTGTGTGTCATACTTGTTCAAGGTAATATCAGATGTTTAAGGTGTTTAGGGAAAAGTCACACAAGAGTTGGTGTATATCCCATCTGTAAATGGCTTATATGCCTACAGGGACAGTAGTCATAAAATGACCCTTCTTCTTCCAGCAATCTTAATTTCAGAGCTTTGTGTTCAGAGGGTAATTCAGAATTCAAAACTGGCCCAGAGGGTGCTACACGGACCCTACCAAAAACCTTGCACAATGCAACACTGCACTCTAGCATGTAAACAAAACCTACTTCTTCGTGTCCATACCAAAAATTTGTAGACAATAAGATGTAGACAATAAGATGAGATTATACAGAAAACTGGAGTGGCATTCTGAAAGGGAAATTTAGTGTGGTCTTTAAGCCCCTTATATCTGGCTTCCCAATGCTCTGTGACAATTTGTCTGAAGACATTTTTGGAAAGCAAAAGGACCAGCTATATTTAACATTATATTTAGATTTTATTTTTTTAATAATTAGTATTATTTTGCTTAATCTCTGTCTGCCCTGATTTCATGTTCCTGTCACCTTTCACTTTTTTATTTTCCTCCAGCCTGAATGTTTCCCCACTTTCTGTCTCTTCCACATGACTCCTCTTTGCTATCATTCATATTTCCCCTGGAAATGTTGTGCAACTTCACTGTCTTTTTCTTCTCCATTAGGCATAATATACTGCCTTGCTGTCTGCCAAGCTGAGCATTCCCATGTGCTACTGTCTAGAAGTGACATGGGTGATTTGGTTTTTCTCCCTTAATTTGCAGCAACATTCCCTAACAAAGGCAGCTGCAATGGTGCTTCCATTTTGTATTAAATTATTTTTTAATATGGGCTGTTATGCTGGCAAGCTTTGTTCTGCACAAAAATACATGCACAGTTAACATAACATATTTCAGATAAGTCTTCAGATTGTCATTACAGATATGACAGCTTCACAGTAGCTTTTTCCTCTGTCTGAAGAGGGAATTAAATGATCAGCAGCTTTTTAAGAAATTCCTTGCTACTTTAGGGCTATAGCTCTAGGATTGCTCTGTATTTAAAATATATTTTTATCAGAAATTAAATTATAGGTAACTGCAGCAGCATCAGTATTGCAGTAATTTCTGGATATATCTAAAGGTGGGGTAGGTACTGTCAGCTTTAGGTATCTTTGTTATTCAAGATGTAAGAGTACAACTAGTTAGACTAAACTTAAATTTCAACATTTTTTCATGCCACTCATTCTTAAACCCCTAAATTCTATGATAATTGCCAAGTTTGCCTTGCACCTTGCTTTGAATTCAGTGATTTGGATGATTCTCTGATGGAATGGAGGAAGAGACAGATCAGGTCTTCTGGGTAACTTGTGCCCCTCTCCCACTCAAGGGATGGTGATGGCTGGAGTGAAGCTCCCAGCATTTATCTGAGCAGAGAAGTGATTATCTGTGAGGGCTGGATATTCAGATCAGATGTGCTCTTTTCTGGCTGCTGCACAGTCTGTCACATGTACCCTACCTGCCCGCCAGCCTAATTCATCTTAGAATTAATGTCCCCAGTGATATACCAGGAGCACTTTGGACACTGTGGCTTCAGGCACATGCACATTTGGACAGGCACCACGACAGTGATTATACTTGGGCAATGTGTTGAGCTTTTTTAAATTTAATTTAATTTTTAATGGAGCTTGACATATTTCCAAAGTATAATCAATGCAGTGACATCTGCTTGAGCCTTGGCTCCACAGGTTCTGTCTGGCTCTAGGTCTTATTCCCAACCTTCATTTAACTAACTAATATGCATATTTAATGATGTACACACATTTTCCTGATCTTGGAATGCTGTATTCTGGCTGGCTGGAAAAATTTCAAGTTGTTATTGCCTCGTTTCTGTCTCAGGCATGGTCCAAAACTCTCTACTGCTGCATGTTAACTTTCTGCTGGTCCTAGTCTGTGAGCAAAACCATTAATATTTTTATTTACAAGTGTAAATAAAACATTTCTGGGAGAAGTACAATAACAGATTAAAGCTGTCATATTCTATAACCTTCTCCATGTCAGGTACACAATTTCTCTTTCCTTTAAGATCACCAATTATACTGGCTGGAAGGTGAGAATGGATTCTTGTCTTGTTAATGTTATTTTTTTTTGTTGTTCTTCACATTAAATGAGATATTAAGTCCAACAGACATATATTAAGTGTTGTGTGGAGTTTTCCAGTCCCCTTTCTCCCTCATCTCATGATAATTGCCACAACAGCTGAGTGCATGGGCACAAATTCCTTGAAGTGCATTTGATGATATACTAACAGACACTGCCTGCTTGGTTTGTAGACAGTTTCCTTTATTCTTTAATAATTGCTTCATTTAACACCGTAATGAAAACTGATGGAGGAGATAAAATTTTAAATTGTTGTCAAAATGCTCATGTATTATAATTGGCATTTACCTTACCATTTAAATGTAGTAAGAATTTTTAAATTATTTATTTTAGTTGTCCATTTAATAAGTGAAGAATATAGCTTATCTGATAAATATACAAAAATTTGTTTAGCTATTGGATTAAGCCCCTAATTTTGTGGAATTCAATCAGCAGCATGAGGAGAGAGACCATGTTTTGAAAAAAAAAAGAAAATTTCAAATAGTATTTCTTAACCATTTTCCTTTTAATAATGAATACTCCAGTAATAAAAATATTTTTCAGCTCAAAACTTTTAGTTATCCCCTTCCATTACAAGCATATGAAGGAATTGCCTACCTTCCAAGTGGCGTGATTAGGTAAACTGTTTGAATTCTCTCTGGCATTCGGGATACAAGCCCATTGTAGGTAACTGGAAATTATTCATTTTGATGTTTCAGATGGAGGCTGAGCATGAGGTTTGAATAATATTTGGTATCAGAAGCTGCATTTTAGTAGGCAAAATGAACTTTTTCCATTTAGGGTATTCCCAAATCTCACAGTGAATTCAATACACTCATAAAAAGGAAGTGTTAATGTGGCACACGAGTCAGCTTTTGGACAAGGCACATTGTGCACCCAGTTTGATGCTATCTGAACTGTGATCCTTTTCTAGAGGGAGAAGTCTGTTTCTACACAGTCAGGAAAACCATTGCAACTAGCACTGAGATGCATATCTGGAGCCCCATGTTCTCCCTCTGCCTGTTGAGGCAGCTGCAAGTGCCAGATGTGCGTAGCACTGTCTTCTCTGTCTTGGAGCTTTGAACTTGACCAATTGCCCTTCTTCTGGGACTCCTGAGAGACTCTGGCACCCGTGCTTCAAAATGCTTTCATCTGTGCTCCCAAAACATAGGAGCAAGTTGCGTTGAGAGTGGATGATATCAACATATTGTAGGAGGGAACACAAGAGCCAGTAAGCAGGAAAAGCTTTTTTAAAAGCAAGGAAACATGGATGTGTGAGACTTATACCTTTTCAGGTTTATGTTGCCTGCCAGTCTGCCTAGAGGAAAAACAGACAGTGCTGTGCTCCCAATTAGCCATTCCTGCAGCAATTTTTGACCTGACATAAATAACATGGCATAATATGCAACCCATGTCAGGCAACTTCACTTACTATTAGCAAATGGATACTAAGATACTGAATGATGAACCATGATCAAGACACTGGGGGAAGTCTGTCAAATTTAATATGGCAAGTCCCACTCTGTTATGTAGGTAATGCTGTAAAGGTCTGAGGGAATGAAGTTGGCAAGTCTGGAGCACAAAACAGCTGGGGAACTGGAGAGGAAACCTTGGACATGGTGACATCAGTGGGAATTCTGCCATTGGTTTCCATGGTACCAGGGTTTCACTCTTATTTTTACAGGTAAGAAATATTAATAATAATAATATAATCAGAGAACTCATTCATGGAAAAGGCAATTTGGCTTTTTCCTAGACCAGAAGACAAACATTGTGTCCTCTCTCTAAATCTACACTTCGATGGGCCAAAGGAATCCTGCCAAAATTATGTGAAGGCAAGCCAAACACAGCTCCAGCAAGGGGAACACACTGACATTTCTGCCTAACTGATGTGTCTGCATATGACAGTGAGATAGATGCACCAGAAGTGTTCCCGTGTGAGATAAGGACTCACAGGTAAGTGTTTCTGTGGCACTGAGTGCTTTTCAAGCCCTCCTGGTTAGTCTCATCACCTGCACCAAGCAGGACGGATGTGGACTTACAATAAAAACCTCTTTAAACATGTTTCAATATTTGAGTCTTTGGAGTGGATGCTGGATTTCATGGAAGTTAGAAACTGTCAAAAGGGCCAGATTAATTATGTCCCAAAACCACAGTTGGTTCAGCTTTTGGCTTGGACCACTTTAGAAAAAAAAAAAACAAAAAAAAACAAAACCAAAAACAAACAGTATAAGAATAGGAAAAGAAAGTACAACTAATTTTTTTCTCAAGCAAAACACAGTTCCCAAGAGGTCTGTTTGCTGGAGTCTAAGGGAGTTGTGTTCCATGGGTTCAGAATTCATACTCAGCCAAGATGGACTATTTAGAAATAATGTAACAGAAAGCCTACAATAAGGGATTGCCTAAAAATATTATAAATTAACTGGATGTTGCCTCATAATTCTTTAATTACTCTAAAGGAGTAAAACAATTTCACTTTTCACTGCATTAAAGAAAATCGACTACATTCTGCAGGAAATCCTTGTGACCCTGTTCAACTTTATCAGGCTAAAAGCACACATAGTCTTTTAGATCTTGCAGTCTGCAAAATCTACAGCAAAGAGCACAGCTCGAAACTAGTCCAAAATACAACTTGCAATTCAACGATGCAGCATGGGTATTTAAAGAAAAGCTCAGGCATGTGAATGCACTCTCACACTCTAAAGTAAGAAAATATCCAGTTATGATAGACTTACTATTTTACATTTTTCCACCCTTGAAATTACAATAATGCCTAAGAGCAGCTGTAGCCCCTTTAGGGACTACATCTTTCCCTGGATATGTTTGAGCTTAGAAATCTGCTGGATAATTTGTGCTTCTGGAAGGCTCTTTGGTTTCACAGGGGTTATATCTTTCACACCTCTCCAACTCTGAACCAAACCCAATGCTGCACTGATCCTCCTCCTAGCTTGCAATGCAATTACCCTCGTTATGATCTAGCCATGCTAAAAAATTTTAGTGTCATACTTTCTACTCTTTCATTATCAGTATCTTTTAGGATTGTGCAACAGTCTTTATCTCATGCTTGAGCATAGCCACACGACTCACAAGGATGATTGTTCTTTGGCTGTGATCAAACCAAAAGGCAGGTCTGCTCACAGCACACAGTGCAGTCCTTCTACCCCTACTGTTTAGGGACTTTCTAGAATGCAGTCACTTTCAATGCTTGGTGCTCACTTTCCCACCTGGTATATGGAAAAGGTATGCACTGTACCCAGATTTGGACATTGGAAAATATTTCTTAAATAATTTAAGTGGACATTGTTTCCTGATTTCTGTCACACTCACTCTTGGCCTTGATTTCACCTGTATTCGCAAGAAATAAAAGCCTCATTTGATGAATAGCCTTCAAATTCTCTTTCTCCTGCCCATAGGTGCATTCACCTTCAAGACCATCTAGTGGACTTCTCATCTGAGGTACTCAGAGATTATAACATACCTAACCCTGCTGGGGCTGACTCAAGTGCTAAGTAATATTTTCCTTCCTAACATCTGAGACCTAATCATCCCATGGAAATACAACGTTCCTTTTGCTTCTTTCAGTCTCCAGCTTCAGCTGAACTTGTGCAGTGCCACTTCGAAATGTTGGGGCCATTGGCATTTAAATGGCTCTCAAAGTGTTACAGATACAGCCTGATAGGTGAGAGGAAGGCTCTGAAATCACTGTGGTTGGATAATCCTTATAATATTAAGTTGGATATTACAAGTCTTTTGTCATGGAATTTCTGCCCTGTACATCAATTCCCTCAATAGCAATAGATTCTTATCATACTCCTTGGGATATTTTTATTATTTAGGTTGGGAGCTATGTAATGATTTAAAGGACAATTGACAGATTGACCAATAGTTGCATATTATCTTGCAAGATGGAAAAATCATGTATGGTACTTGAAATGAGGAAAAGGGTGGCAATCTACACTCAGTATTTGCTTTCGGCAGTCAGGTTTGCAATCTCCCTCTGTACTTTAGCCATTATAACATTCATCTGATTTTGTAAATTAGGTGCTATCCCCTCTTTTTTTTTTTTTTTATCTCTTTATGCGGACTACATGATAATGGAAAGATGACAATTGAGGCAGGAAGAACAGGTGGAATTTTTTTTTTCATTCAGTGACAGGATTTCTCCATAAAGAATTAGGAAAGGAGCCAGTGATGGCTGATGGTATACATCTGTGTATAATTAGAAAATGCTTAAATTGAATGTATTGTAGTAAACTATAAAGTTATCTTCATCTCCTTGCTTATGTTCTTCAGAACAATGGCCTCACCTTTTTCTCACATCATCTTTCCTAGAGGCTTAAAAAGTAAGAAACTTCAAAAAGGCACCTTTATAATATTTTTCCCCTGCCGTTAATTCCCATCTTGACCTACCACATATGAAGTGCTGTTCTCCCTCACTCCTCCAATGTACAAGTGGGCTGGCTGGGCAAGTGAATTGGCCCCTTCACCTTCCGGCAGAGACCCCACTTTTCCCTGCCTCTGTGTGTGATTATATAAAGGAGAGCTTAGTGCAGATCTTCTTGTTGTAGTGGGAACTCCCAGGGGTGCAGAAGGGGGTCCAAGCAGCTGAAGAGTAAGCTTTCGGGACTGCAAGCATCAGCTGGTCAATGCCAGGAGAATGCTGGCTTCCCCCATCATATCTTACTTTTGCAGTCCTGCAGACCCAGCCAAGATGCCCCATACCCTTTGGCTGTGCTGCACTCTGTGTTCCTAAGTGACATTCACCTCTCCTCTGATCTGCCTGAGGCAGGAGTAGGGGCATAGGACAGTTTTTGGGATAGTGTTGCTGTGGCCAGTCCACCAGATGGCAAGACCAAGGTAGCCAAGGGATACTTTCCTTTTGGGTTTATTGAAAGAATGCTTGTTGTACTTATCACAATGTGCCTTCCCTCCTCTATGGCTGAAGTTCTATTCACTTTGCATTTGGGCTTCTGATCACAATAACCATTGGCACCAAATTGCATAATAGGTGAGTTGAGCTTAATCTGTGATTTATTTTGGCAGCCATTTGCCTATGTAGTTTTATTTATAGTGTTTATTTCAAAGATTGATGGCAGCTGACAGTAGATACTGAAACAATTGATAAGGGCGACTGACATTTTGTCAGCTGTCTGGGTGACAGGAATATATTGCTTGCATTTAAACAGTTTTGTGCAAATAAATCATCATTGATGCCAAAATTCACCTTTGGCCCTTTCCAACTGGTTCTTGAAAAGTGACTGGAAAAGGTTTTTCCTTAAGCAGTGAGTAACTTGCTGTAAGGAGCAGATGCTTACCCTGAATCATTTTTTTCTGAATGATATTATTTAAGTATTTAAAGCACTATTGAAGTAGTTGAATTCTGTCATAGCAAAGTTGAGGATAACAGTATCATTCAGTCCTTTGTATGCACTATTAAAAAAAATAACAATTCAGTGAAGACCTGGGGGTAACTTTTAATATTGATAAGAAGGAAGGCTCTGTGCAGTGTATTTTAATTATAATTTTTTCTTTGAAAAGATGCTAACAGTCTTTGGAAAGACTTGAGTCTTGCACCTGCCAAGGCTTTCCACCTCTTTGTGATTCTTCAACAGATGCATATTCCAATCCACATAGTGTTATGCAAGTGGTCAGTTTGATGAGCTTTGATCTCTTTGTTTCTTCACTGCATCTCTAAGTCAACATAAACACCTAAATGGCAAAGTTCTCATGTATAAATATTGTGTAGACATATGGAGTTTGCCTTATGTGTGTAGGCAAAAACTGAGATGTGGTCAGTCTTTTTGGTTGGCTGTACTACCTTCAGAAAATTACTTCTGCTGCTACAAATGTGCCATCTGAAGGGCTTTTAATTGCCACCCTCTTTCCCAAAGGAGGCAGTGGCTTAGCCAAGAATAGGTCTTATGGAGTACTTGTCCCCTGTTTCTGCACAGCTGTATGTCTCCATGAGACACTAAAGACATGATTGAAAGTGATGGGACATAGCCAAGTGCTTTATCAAACTGTTCAAATGAGGAGTGGGAGAGATCTTTTCCAAGACTTGACAATTTCCTTGCATGTGTTGGAGTTTTTTACACGATGAAATGAACATGATTGTTACTGTAATTGTCTGTATCTGCACTGACAGTTCAGTAACCCCAGTTGATTCTCAGGTTGATATGTTTTCAGCTACCCTGATATCCCCTGGCATACTTTTCACTTCTTGGTACTCTTCTTTCCATCTGAACCTGATGCTGTCATGTAGAAATAAGAAGGCACCTCTCAGAGATACGAATGCAGAAAGAGATTGAATCAGTTCAGTTCCTGAGGCTAGATTTTGGGTAGGCTGCACAAAGGTATATGAAGTTGAAAGGTTATACCCAAAAAGTCTATGTCGCTGCTGATTGTCACTAGGATGGTATCCAAACAAATCCTTGGTGCTGATGGAGCAACAACAATGAGTAAAGGCATGGAAGAGAAGAAAAGGATAATTTTGAGCTTAAATACAGCTATTTCCATTGCCACATTTATTGAAGAGCTGCTTGGGATTATTTTAACAGAAATAAATTCAACCAAGATAATTAAGTTTTGCTAATTCATAAAGTCTCTACATCATGCTTAATAGCTCTGGACATGAATGCCAATAGAGCTCTGCTTCTGCAGAATGTGCTCTATGAATTTTTCCCCCATCTCTCTCTGAAACTCTGCAAGTTTTCATGACTGGTATTTTTGTGGAGCTCCAGGATAAATCCCCATCTGGGTCCTGCTGTGCACCAGCACATGGAGTATATTTATTGAAAATTGCTTGGCATTTAGACTTTTTCCATTGGCACTAATATGCAACATGCCGGGCTACATCAGGCTGTGTTATATCATGTGACTTGATGGGACTTGACATGACCTGACATGGCACAATGTTTGTGTCTCCTTACATCAGAGACTAACAGAAATACAGCTTATTAAAGAGTAATAATGCACAAAATACAAATACCTTATTGCTGCCTCTGATCAGAGGCAGGTAGCACTTGTTATGTTTCTGGCACACATTTAATTGTGAATTTTTTTGCAGCAAACTCCCATCCTGCTATTTGTAGCCTTATGTAACTATAGATCTGCTGCTGGGTCAGGGACCACTTTTTATCATTCCCTTTTGCAAATGTATTGAGAATGCACAATGTAATCGTTCAGGCATTTTGCCATCCTAAGTGATTCAGTTTATCATTCTGGCCCATGTTCTCATTTTGCCCTTCCTTGATCTCTTAATTTGTAGTACTGCTAAGAGTGTTATATGTAGTGTGGCTTTCAACTCCTATTTTCAAAGTTTCTTTTTGCATCTCTAATGCTATCCTCTGCTCTGCCATCTTCTTGTAATCTACCCCATGTTTGATACTTAATTAAAAAAGTTGCTTAGGCATGGTAGAGTGAGTTTTTCAAAATTATCAGTAACTCGTTTTGATTTCTGTAGTTTTCGTGACTATGCACAAACATTGCTTTGAAAACTGAAAGTCTTAAAGAAAGATATGCTGCAACCTCACATGAAAACTCTCCACTACTTTTGTGGAAGAAAACACTGCCAAGATGTAATTTCCTAGAGGAATTTGAAGGATAAAAAAAGGCCAGTCCCTCATCTCTGTAAATGAGGCAGGAATGAGGTAGGGTTTTGTGTCTGGAGGTGCAATTGCTTTTGATGCTGATGGCCTGTTTGTCTTCTTCAACTGGAGTTGTCTATTGGTGTTACATATTTTCACCATCATGAGGCACACACCAGCAACAGGGGTGCATATATCATGAAGAAAGACATAAATTTGTCCAGACATCCTCAAGGTTGCTTGTGGGACCACCAAAGTCAGAGTTGCAGCAGCTTCCCTGAATGTCACACCAACTAGATGTAGCTCCTGACCTGTCCATGCACCCACCCTCTTGTATGTTGATGAGAGATTGTATTTCTGTGCTGCTGCATCTTGGTAAATCATGAGATTCTCCTAGTAATTGAAAATGAAGCAGATATCTAAAGATGTCTTGGATCTCCAAGGACAGGCTGCCATCCGTGCTTATCTGTTGAATGCTAGAATGTCAGCATACTAGACCAAACACTGCTCTTTAAAAGTGTGGCTAGATGGCTACAAATCACAAGAAGAAGCTGATTCAAAGCTTTGGATTTTGGGGGTGTCTTGGTTTGGCCTAGTTCTTTTACTAACTCTGGACTGCCCTCCTCCCTCCTCTCAAAGTCTTCCCAGCAAAGGGGAAAAAAATCGTGGAAAGCAAAGAACTCAAAGAAACTGAACTGAATTAAAAAGAAATTTTATTTTTCTAACATCTACAACCATGTATGCAATTTGTACACATTATGTGGGGCCCCACCCCAGGGGAAAAGGGAAAATGGAGGAGGGAATGGGTAACAAGGAAATAAGGAGGGACAAAACCAAACCAAAACAAATGAAACAGACAAATACAATAAAAAACTTTGAAAAAGGAGAGAGCAGACAATGATACAATCTCACCACATCCCGGGCTAAGAAAACCAACTGA
>JAWWEV010000115.1:12074485-12104724 GCA_035583235.1 Hafferia zeledoni
CACAAACCTGAAGATGATATTTTAGAGTTCATTTAAAATTCATAAACCTAAAATTAACACTTGTATCACAAGAAAAATCTGTATATCAAAGGAGAATATGAAACTGATTGTTTTGACTGCTTCATAAAGAAATTGAGAAACTCACTTTACATACATTCACTTTTTGACATCTTTAAATGGTAATTTCATCTTTCAAATGTCTTTTCATTCTGTGTCTTCATCTTCCTTCTTCAAAACTCCCTTTCAAGATTCTGAAGGTATGTGACTTTTCTTTAGTATCAGCGAAAATAGTTTAGAGAATTATCAGTTATTATATGGAAGTCAGGTTTCCTCTCTTGAGTTGGGAATATGTAAGAGGGGAAAAACATTCAAAGTGAACTACGGCAGGATAATTTTAACCTGACACTTTGGCAATCTGAAATTCTGTAATTTTACACGTATGATTATCTTTTAGTCCTCTTGTGTTAGCATATTCCTTGTCAGATAAATAAGGCGTAGCATAATGGGGACTTCTGTACTCTTCTATATTTTAAGAAAATTAACTGTTTCTGCCTGTTGACTATTTAAGCCTGCTTCTTCTAAAACTGATTTCAAGTGGGAATTATAATCTGACTTTTTGCTCCAAATAAATTGTCGAGCTTCTAGCAATAGCCCTTTTCTCCAGAAGGTCTGGTATCCAAAATGGCAGCAACCAGCTCTGGGAAACATCCAACTGGTGAAGCCTAAAGTGATTATGAAAAAATATTTCCATTCTTCAAAATATGTTTGCTGGATTTGGGATTTTTAAATGCTTGTAACCTTCTGCATTAGAATATAGTTGTTTCCTCATTGTCTTCTTTTCAGACTTCCACACAGAAAAGCCATATAAGTATGGAGTGGAGTAGATAAATTAATAGTAATTTGGTTTTTCCTTTCAGAATTACTCAGATCTATCCTACCACCCTCAATACACTTCAAAGTTCTGCTGTGGGTACTGCTATGCCTCACCTGCTTCTTTAAGGTTATCCTTCTGTGCTTATTCATGGAGCAAAACATTACATTTTTCTTTGCTGTGACAGGGTAAGGGCATCTGCGGCAATGAGATCTGAGTTATTTGGTGGCAATGAAGTATTTTTGGTAATTGCAGTACCTGCTGCTAGACTGTACCATACCAGCTGTGGAACATAGCAGTGTGGGATATGGACTTTGGAAATTTCAAGGCAGGTACTGTTGTCATCTGAAATCAGAACAGCTGCAATTATATTGTGACAAATGATAAGAATTTGCTATTTCAGGAAACATTTGCTTACACTTGGGATGTGTTGATCAAAAGCTCTGGGGTGAATCACAGTCTTCCTTCTGGATGAATTTTTGTCTAGACAGCAGGGTATTATTCCTCGTGCCTAGCAGTGAGTTTATATTACCCAATTTTGAATTAAAATGAATGGTTGAAGTTATAATTATTGATGTACTGTTCTTTCTTGTTTGAATAAACATTATGTTATTACATGTCTAGGGTATATCTTAACTGTAGAAACACTACATTCTATTAATCTTAATTACCTCTGCTTCAGTACTTGAAAGTTGGAAGTGGAGTTAAAATAAAAATATTTGAGAAAACATTTGTTTCTAATTGTCAAATGGCCAATGGCTTCAATGGAGGTACACAGCTACCCTGTTGAACATATAGAATTGTGGAATAAACAGCTTGTTGGGATTTTCATGATTTTTCCCTAGAGTTAGCCAGAATTTTGCCTTGCCTTTTCCCAGTGTTGATGAAATGGGCTATTCAGATCTTATGTAGCTTGGTGTATGTCTGAGAGAAGGACAAATGATAGTTATTGTCTTGGAGTGACTTTCTGGAAAACCATTCTCAAATATCCTTAAAACTAATGTGTTAATTTAAGGTGAACCTTATATTGACTATCAGCATCACAGGAATTGTCCCTCTATTAAAACAGGCATCTATGTCCCTCTACTCTAACTTGATGCATTCCAAATTGTATTTTTATCCATCAGCACATGTTCTCTCTATTGCCAACGTGCCTGTAACCCTGATGCAAACTTGTCTGTCCTAACTTGTCATGGCTTATTGCTTCCCAAAAACACTTCTGCCCATTTAGTCTGTGCAATACATGTCTGTAAACAAGAAATGATGTGATGGAAGTAAGTTCATCTTTCCATTGGCTTTCATCAGTTGCAAGGAGTCACCTTCTTGTTGCTTTCAAACTTCTCCAGATTAACCCTCTCTTCCTCCCTGCTCCGTCTGGATCTATAATGGGATATAGTAATGTACATTATTAGTATTCAGAATAGGTCACATGATATCCTTGCATGGTAATTCAATTTTAAGAAAGAGCTTTACAGAGTTGTGGTGTAAAGTGTGCTATAATTGATTCCAGCCATATTGAACTGTTTTGCTCAAAGTTTTGGGTTTTAATTTTTTTTAAATCCTCTGCTTTTGGAAAACTGTTGTAGTTAGCAGTTTCATCTACCTGAAGTATAAAGGTACTAAATTTCTTAAATTATTATGTCTCCTATTTCTGGTATCATCACTTTAAACAAAGTACTATTGTTTTCAGGGCAATGGTAATGATTGGCCAAAAGAAACAATTCCTATACATGCGCAGAACTTGACGAAAAGTGACATGTGCCATTCCAGCTGCGAAAGAGGGTCTATTTGTTTTCACTGGTGATAGCAGATGTCCAGTCTGCTTCCTAGGACAGTAACTGTAAAGGAAGAACCATATTAGAGAATGTTGTGAAATGGTTTCTGATTCTTTCCAGTAAATTGCAGTGAAAATGAAGGCGCAGGTTTGTGACTCTGCTGTTCTGAGGACACCCCACAGGGGACCATGAAGCAAAATCCAGTGAATTTACTAGGAGTTTTTTTATGGTTTTCATCAGTAGTCATTGGGTCAGCCCCTAAAACTGAGTGTTCTTTTACTGGGGAAATACAATTTTTGAACAACACTACATGGGAATGTCAGATTTTTGCTTTCATTAATTATTCTGGTTTTAAACTTTAAGATAATAAAATAGATTGGGGGTTATCTATGTATCTGCTCAATCTATTTCATAATGAATTTTAAAATAATTTGAAGTGCTACAGTGACAAATACTTTACCCCTTCAGAGAGACTTACCTAATGTACTTTTCAGGATTGATAAATAGAGCTTGCACTTTTTGACATAAGCCCATTCCCTTGAGTGAATTTTAAGTTACATTGTATTCACTATGGGGCCATCTTCTGGTCAGTTTGCTGCTATAAATAAGCATGATATTTATAATTGTATGGAATAGAAAATGTGCATTAGAAGCATTTATGTTATCTACTGTAAGTGCTAATTAAATTATATGGTGACTATGTGCCTAACTGATTTAAATATTTTGAACACTTCACAATATTATTATAAATAAATGAACATATGCTCTCTTCTCCCTTGCTACCACTCTTTGTCATTATCTTTGTTAAGCACCTTAATTTTAATTGACTTCTCTGCAAGGCAAACAAGACTATCAAAATTCAAAGCTCCCAGAATCTGAAGCTTTCTGGCTGCAAATATTATCTTCTGTAGTCTTTCCTTTTTTTCCTGATAAAATTACTCCATTGCAAAATAATTCATATTGTATACAAAGCAAACAGTGATAGATCATGTGTGCCAAAGTTGTACTGAGACTTTGACTTTAAATCACGAAATTTTTTCCCTTCTTGTCTACCTAGTTTTTCTTTTAGTTTCCATGAATGGAGACCAAAAAAATGGAGTTATTTCAATGATACTGTGCAGAGAAGAATGTTCCCTTGGTCTTAGAAGGTACTTGCAAACTTTTAGAAGGTCACAGACATGCCTGTCATGATCATCCATGGAAAATATGTAACTGCAAAGCTATTTTCAGTCTTCTAATATGTCCTATATTATGTTCAGTCTGATTTCTACCCCACAACATTTGTTTCCAGTTTGCAAAACCAACAGTGAATGGTCTTGCAAAACTCAGAAGCCAGGTTACAGATCTACGTATTTGTAATAGTTGAAGGTGTATTTTCTTTCCAAGCATGTGCAATAGTTACAGCCCATTCTTTCTTCATATATGTGGTCATCTGTGCAGTTTCAGCAGCATAATCACGTTTTTATATGACAATTGTCTACGGGTTAACATGTTTATTAATAGCATTACACGTAGCTTGCACTAGAGGCAAAGCATAAAACACTTCATGGAGTGATTCCTGCCCACTCCATGCTTTGCATTCAGCCAAGAGTAACTGAAAGAAGTTTGAGATTGAGGGTATTTATATAGACAAATGGACTCAAAATGATGATGATTATTATTGATGTTATTATTGTTTGTAATTACAAGTGTTAATTCAGTGGTGATATTACAGGGCCCTGCCCTTAGCCCAAGAAAACACTGATAAAACACAAATATTAAAGTCCCATCAGTCATTATTTGAAGAAAGGTATCAAAATAAGATTGATTCTAAACATTCAACCCGGCTCACTAGGGATAGTACGTTGTCATTAAAGCCTGTAGGAAATCCCTATGGATTGGTTTGTAATTTGACTGAAGAATGTGTTAACTAGGGGCGGTGTAAAGGAGAGCACACCGGACTCTGAATCCCAAGGTCATGAGTTCGACTCTCAACAGGGACCATCCCCTGGCAGTTCAAGCCTCCATGACATCCAATCCCATCAGATCTCAGATGCTCAGCAGGGTCAGCCCTGGTTAGTACCAGGTGCTGTGATAGTCCTGAGGACTTCATTTTCACTGTCCAAGTCTGCTTGGCCATGGCAGATGGACCTTAGGACTTAAACGGTGGGGCCAGTTCTGCACACGCTGTGCCTCAACTAAAAAATTCACTGCACAGGCTCGAAGGACACACTCATGTGAGGAGAGTCCTTCCCAAATCTTTGTTCACGAAGTTTGGCCATACATACACTTTAACTACAGACTTGCTACAGGAGGGAGAAGGTGGCAATATCCTACACAGATGGACAAGGACCATCTAGATTTGATCTTTCTGATTTCCTACCACTTTCACCATCCATTTTCCTTGGCAGTTCTCTAGAGTACTGCTCCTTCTCTTCTTGTGTTTTGCTTGTATTAGGACCCTGTTTTCTTGGCCTTGTTTCTCTGTTCTTTCACATCTTGTTCTGTCTCTGACTTATAACTATGAAGTTACAATCCAGACTGCCACCCCGACCTGTCACCTCTGAAGGCTGTTGTTATCAGCAGATTTGATTGCTGCTGCAGGAACAACAGGAATCAAGGTGACTGCTCCATGACCACAGGTGAGGGAGCACAGGCCTCTGGCAATGTATTTCCAGTCATATTTATCAGGTATGAAGTATTCAGAAGGAGGAAGGAGAGTGAGGTGTAATACACAGATAATAGAAAAGTACAATGAATAATGATTCAACTATTGTTTCTACCTGCCAAAAACATCCTAACGAAAACCTTTCTATCAGCAGTTTTGCCAGATGATTTTACAAACAAATATTTCTCAGAAAGCTTCCTTCAACATCTTCCTTGTCATGTCATCAGATTTGGCCAAAGAATCCTCATACACATAAAATTTTTGCCTCCTGAGAGCTTGCACAAATATACAGCTTGTCATCACCAAAGCATCCTATTATTTTAAAGGCCTAGCTAAAGATGCATCCTGTTATTATGAAGTCTAGCTAGAGCTGCATGCAAAAATTCACGTACAAACCTCTTTTGGACACTACAAAAACTCAAAAAAGACACCTTGGAAATTAGGTGGGGTGTGTGAAGAAAAGAGAGAGAGTACCAGGTACCACAGCTAAGAAAACTGAGATCTGCCATGCTATATGCATGAGTTCTGTCTGCTAAATCAAAACCTGGCCCTGCTCGTCTTGGGGTAGCCTACAACACAGCTTCATGTGAGCGACAGATCCACACGGCCTGTCTGCACACCAGAGAATGGTGTTGCACATGTGAGTGGTGAGGGGCCAGGCATCACATCTGCATTTCAAAGACTGATGCCAGACCCCCCTGGAGCCACAGAGATTAAAAGCAACAGAGAAAAAAGGGTAAAAGATGCTTTCGTCCCTCCAAAACTAATTTGGCAACAAATGGTAGGTTTTGGTGGTAAAATTCTTTCTCTGCCTCTAAAAGCAATCTTAGCATTTTTCTAACCTGTTCTTATTTCCCTCTCTCTTTAATTTCTTAGCAATTAATTAATAATAATAAATCAGTATTGTTTTGAATTTTAATTTTTCTTGAGAAAATATTCAAATCGAAGTTCTTTCTGCAATAATTAAGCAGATTGTAACGGGGGCAACAGAGCGAGTCCTCTGTCTTTGGTAGCTCTTGAATGTTCCAGCCCAAGAAAATACGTATGTATTCTGGGGTCCTGAATAAACTTTCTTTATAAGTATTAGATTTTATCGACTGAAGGTGAAAACCTTGCTATGTTGTAACAAAAGATTAAGATCTAGTAAGCCATGCAGATGGAATTCTGGATCTTGTGTGAAAAGTCATGTTCCCTTTGTCCTCACTTTAAACCTTCCTTACAAAAGGTAAAAACTCTGTTCTTGTCTCATATGGAATTGTTCTGCTGTATGGGTTGACCCATCTTTCTTTTTTTTGCATCTTATGGCAATAATTTTGCAGGGATAAAAAGCAAATTATACTATACCTACTTTGATTTCCCCATGGTGTTCTGTAGCTGCGGTACAGCAGTGATCGCATTATTTGTTAAGCTTCATTAATGCAACAGTTGTGCTCCAAAATAAATAAGAAAAAACTTCCGTACTTACCAATGCATTAGTGGAATAATACTGTGGAGGTGCAGATTATGATGATCTAGATGACTGGAAAATTAGGGGGACTATGGTTATTTCCCAGTGTCTGTATATTTTTTCCAATTCACAATGTCATTTTTTGTGCTCCTCCATTACTTTGGGTTAGCTTCAGTCTTACCACTGAATGGAATTCTGTGTTTGGGATTTCTTTCAGGTTGCAAGTGCTTTGTTCTTTCTTGTTGTCTCTTAATTTTTCTATGCTGCTGTTGAATTGGTTCTAGAAAGGATTTTTACCTGTCGCAGAAGCAGATCTTTTCAAGGAAGCAGTTGCCAACATAAGCTTAAGGTGACCTTTTGGGCATTTACTGAAAGAAGCATGATGCTTTTTTCTTCATCGCACAAAACAGAGGAAAGGACAAATTTATGTACAGGTAAAACACTTGCAAAATATCTGAGGAGTAGAAATTATAAAGATACTTGTTACAGAGTGCCTGGAGGCAAATGAGAAGATGAGAAAACCAAAGAGAATTGATGCTCTCAAAGCAGTGGCAGTTCTGATGTTTTTAGCTAGCAATATCTCAATAAAAACTTAGTGGTATGTTTGTGTGTGTGTATGCACCCATGGAGGCAATGCAGTGGAGATTTAAGCAAAAAGTATTATACAAAAGTTAGTATAGTTATTCATTCCTAGATAATACTAAAGAGAGAAGCATCTTTGTTTTAAATTTTGGGGGGTGAGGAGGGAGGAAAACGGCAATTACCTTCTAAAGGAACTTAGGAACTTGTAATTCTTTCTTTTCATGTGCAGGTAGATACATGTCCCTCCTTGAAATTATGGGGATAGCCTGGGAAAATCTTCATGGTGGGCAGTTGTACCGGGGCAGTGTGCTTAATCTTCTGGTGTCCTGCAGTGTCAGGCTTGGTGCTGGCGCTGCCACTGTTAGCACGAGAGGGGTAAAAATAGTTATAAAGCCAAGGGGTAGGATGGACACAACGTCTTGTGTACCTACTATCCTTAAGGTTGTAGCCACCCATCTCTGAGAAGAAACTAATGCCAACAGTGTAAATGATGTCTTCATTGAGGTAAATGCAGTAAGGAGGAATAATTAGATTAGCAGTAGTAGCAAAGAAAGAAACCAAATAAGCATCAGACAAATAGAAGCCCATGGCCCTTTTATAGTATTTCTATTACTCTTATAAATATCTTGCAGGAAACAAAACATCAATGATAAGAATAAGGTAAGTTTTTCACATGTACATATGCAGCTTTCAGTAGTCATGGCAAAAGAAGTGAGTAAGAGATCAGAAGAAGGTTGTTTCCAGAGCTAACCGATTATTCTGTAGGGATATTTTCAGGCTAGAAGCACACAACACTATGAGAGGCATTGAAAAAGAATTTATGTTTAAGAATTTAATGCTCCTACATCAAGAGTCCCCTACGCTATGATACCAGTAGGTTGCAGGAGGTCCCTCTCAAACACTATGCTTAAATGGTTGTTTTCTTCTGGTATCCAGAAGCTGAGGTCCAGAGGCCCCTTAGCATTGTTCTATAAATCATTGTCCCAGTGGAAAAATACTGATTTACACTATTTCTGATGAATGCAATTTAGGAACACTTGACCATAAGTTTTTAGGGGCCGTACCTTCTAATAGATGTAAGTATGAATCTCAAAGAGGTAAAATCTTCAGTTGATCAAAGCCATATAGAGTTCCAAAAATGAGAAAAAAAAAAGGGATTACAGTATTCAATATTTAATTTGCAGTCTGGTTTTAATAGGACAGTGTTGTTTTTATCTTTCATACCTGCATAGAAGCTGCAAAAGTTGAAAACAATAAAAGAAAATTATTGCAGAATTATTTCCATGCTGACATTCACCCAACCTGGCTGAAAATATATGGATAAGTGTTGCTATGCTTTTCATTTTCAAAGCAGGGAAATTCTGGGGTCCTCTAGTCTCAAACTTCTGATTGACACAGTGTCCACTACTGCAGTGCCTGAGCTTTCAGCAGTGTGTTGTGAGATGTCACAGATGCTTGTTACATGTTTCATCTTCTTTTCTTTTCTCTGCTTGCCTGGGTTTTATTAGATTTCTATATGGTATACCTATGTCCAATTCATTAAGGCAGGTTGAAATACAGTTTTCTCTTGGAAGTCTGCAGAAAATGTCGAAGCTTCTGATAGAGTCGAAAGTGTTGATGCTGCAGGGTTGTACTTCACAACCTTGTAAAGCCCCTCAAGGAAGTTGTCTCCTGCAAAAAATGAGATTTACCCTTTGCAAAGACAGTTCCTCTGTACTTGAGGAGTAGCAGTGGCTCAAGTTTTACACGGTACCACCACTCCTGGATATCTTCCTACATGAGCCCCTATTTGCATCCATGGCTTCTCATGGATGCAAATCTCACATCTTCGTATTGTACCTTGCCAGTACTAAGATGGTAGAGGGTGACTGCTGCAGGATATCATTTCCTCTGCATATGTAAAACAGGTGAGTAGCCTCCAGCCAGGCTGAAAATTTACTGCAAAAAGTCTTCAGCAATGAGAACACTTACTTGTTCCTAGTGCTGGAGACACTGGGTGCCATGATCAATTACTTCTTGTTTCTAGAAATAACAAACCTCTTTTGGTAAAAATTGTGAAAAGTGGACTTTTTGACGTGTTGCACGTAGAAACAAAAGAAAGCACAAAATTGAACATTCTCTCCAGTTTCAGCAAAATCATGAATACCATTGAGTTCCGGTTTTGTTCTTTACAGTTTATATAAATTCAGTATAGCCCAAGTCTTTCTATCTTACCATATAAAAATTATAGCTGTAACAAATATGAGAACATTTATTCATATATTTGAATGTATTTTTGTTTCCCAAGAGAAAGTATTTTGGAGCAGGCTTCATAGATCACCTTGATTCAGCTCTAACTATATTCATTTTAAAATGTTTGCTGTGCTAGCCATTTCAGCTTCCTACAGTCTGAGTTTGCCTGCTGTGGATATGCCTCTGGTTGCATGGATGATTGAACAGAGAACAGATATGCCCTTCATTGCTCTCCTGTAATAATCGGTAGGGAAGTTGTAACTTTTGTTTCCCTGTAATGAGGTTCTCAAAAAAACAAACAAGTAAACAGGCAAACTTAAAGCTTTTCGTAGCTCATGGGAATAGATGCTCTCTGAATTATCTTGCTGACCCATTCTCATTGTAAGCACTTAGGATTTGAGTCCCATGGTGTTTGATCGTGGAATGGGTACACATTTAAAATTTGCATCTCTGCTGTTTTCACTTGTTTATTACTGGGCATTTACATTCATCCACTTGATGTCTGCAGACTCCAATTTTCATGCCTAGGAAAAGAAAACACATGGAAAAGCAAGGTTAGTACTCATGTACACCTAAACTTAATGATGTCAAAAACCTTTTACGCTTCTTTTTGCATCCAGTATTGATTCTTTCCTTCAAAACCTTCATATAGGCATGGTGGCTCTGATGATACTGTCTTAAACAGCAAACATTACTTAATAGTTCTAATGAAATCTCATCAAGCAACTGATCCCTAAAAGGTGTCTTCCTTGCTAAGTGCATGAAAAAATTAATCCAGTTGTAAATCAAACAAAGTAGTTGCTCTTTATTCTTTTGATGTTATTGTGCTACTGATAAACATAAAATCCTCAAGAAGTGGCATGTTTTTCTAAGTGTGTGTTTGTCATTCAAAAGAGAAGTACTCCTGTCTTATTTAAATAATGAAAAGGTTTGCTTTTATCAGCATCTTTTTGGTGTTCTGCACCACTGTATGAGTGGCATAAGGTGGCCTCTTCTGTAACTAATGTCTCTGTAACACTAAAGGTATTTTCTAAAAGAAAAAAACTAACTCACATATGACAAGTAAAACCATGTTATGAGATTGCATGAAAAATCAGTGATACAACTATCGGCAGGCGGCCTATATTTCTACTCCTCGTGTCTCTCTGCTATTCAGCTAACAAAACAGTTCAGTTCACACTGCAGTGGACTCTGACAATATTTCTGTAGATTAAGAGTGAGGCATTTTCAGTAGCTTTAGAGCCAGGAGATCTAATACAGAGTTAAAATTGCTCTGGATGGGCAAATGCAGAATTCATCTGCCAGGAGTGAATTTAGGTAGGTTTTGCTTATGGGGTCACTCTCAAAGCTCTCAGTTCTTCAGGGATATATGACTTGGTCTTGCTTAACTTTAGCAACAGTCTCCAAAGTCACATTGAGCTATATAGACCACTTCTTAGAGCAGCAACCTTTTCATACTTGAACACTGAAAGACCCTTGGCCTTGCAATGCCTTATTAAATGGTTACCAGTGGGAATTTTATACCACTGGATTTTAAGGTGTCATTCCAGACTCAAGTTACTAAATAAGTTTAGTCCTGTTATCTGGCTGGGCAGCTACAGTAGTGAGGGGGCCACCTTGAGAAGAAGGGTTGCCACTCTGAGCCCAATGTGTTTCTATATGATCTAACTCCTTTTTCGTACTGCCCCTTGCAGAAGTGAAGCACAAAAAGTAAATGTCATGCTGGCTGTCACTGCAGCTCTTCCATTCCCAGCCAGCCTTGTGACAGCAAGCTGTTAACCAGGATGTTTGCTTACTAGAGGAGAGGAAGCCAACAAAAGCAGTTTTCACATGATGCTGTACCTGGGAGCAGAGTGGAAATGTGCTGTTTGCTAAGACAACCTTCTGGTTTGAAAACAAGTAGGAAGAAAACAGGGGAAACTGCATAGTTTTGAAGGCTAACTGCATTAAGAGAGTGAACATTGCAGTCAAATATTCCCTGCAGGGCTTTTGCATTACGCTGCCTCGCAAGCTGCGATGGATTTTTTCTTCCCTGTTCAGAAAGACGGTACCGTGGTAGAACCTCCAGAGCCCACAGACTTCAGGAATACATGGTGATGCCTGCTCCCAGTTTTCTTTCCAAGCACAGTAGGAGGTTGGTTTAGTGATGGCTTTGATCTTGTGCCTATTCCATTCCCCTTGACATGCAAGGTGTTAGTTATTGCTTTATAGCTTCAAGTCATGCACAAGCAGCGCAAGGGCCAGTGCTCAGACTGCCTCCTGTAGAGATGTGCAAAAACACATCCTCCTTCCCCACCTACTCCCTTGCATGGATTGTTGTACACATCCATCACAGGTAATCTCCACCTGGCAGCTCAGCCACATGTAGCCGCTTGCTCACTTCCCCTTGTGGAATGGGAGAGAGAATCAGAAGGGTAAAAGCAAGGAAACTGGCGAGTTAACAATAAGTTAATAACTGAAATAAAATAAAAATAATAGATTTTAAAGAAAAGGAAAATAACAAAAAGAGACAGAAATAAAACTCAAGAAAAACAAGTGATGCAAATGAAAAATAATTGCTCACCACCAGTTGACCAATGCCCAACCTGTTCCCAAGCAGCAGCCCTGCTTAGTTTTCCCTTGCAGTTCATAGGCTGACCATGACATCATATGATATAGAATATCCTTTGGCCAGTTGGGGTCAGCTGTCCAGGCTGCATCCCCTCTCATCACCTTATGCACCCCCAGACTGCTTGTTGGGCAGAATGACAAGCTGAAAAGTCCTTGAATTAGTTTAAGCACTGCTCAGCAACAATTAAAACATGTTATCAACATTATTGAAATCCAAAATACAAACCACAGTACGGTACCACTACTAGGAAGAAAATTCACTCTATTTCAGCTGAAATCATGACAGTATCCTTTAAATAACACCAAGAGTAGGGATAGGAAAATGATAGCACATTATAATCATGGAAGGCTCAATAATAAGGCTCTCTCCAATTGAAATCACTGTAAAATCTTAAGGAGCAATTTAATTATTCCCCTGGCCTGTATCCAGATCTAGTGCCTGTGTTCTAGCAATGGGATTGTTGTAATACCACTAGTGACTGTCATAGCACAGTGACCCCAGCTCTAAACCTTAGCACAGGGTTTTGCACATTCAAGTCCAAGAATGTGAGAAGCAGTAAGTGTGCGTATGAAATTATGCAGCCATCTTCAGAGCTTACATCATGGCTTTTGTCGTGCTGAACACTCTGGGTCAGGAAGAAATTATGCTGATTTTGCCCTGAAAATACTGTGCCTAATGACATTATGACTGAACCTTCTAAGGAAAAAGCTTAATTTTTTTAAACTTTACTTTTTTATTCTGTCTCCCAGACTGCTGCACATTCTTCAATAGTTCAACTAAAAGACAAAACAAAGAAAGCAAAACCCAAAAGGGCTAAGCTTTTATGGTTCTTTTACTGTAACAATTAAATTACTACAGCACTGTATCGTGCCAAATGATGTCAACATTGAGGCTGTGGTGTGAACCTTTCTTTTGGGAGTGAAACTAGAAATATAAATCTTGATGAGGGAAGAGTTCAAGTCATCGTTTTCTGTCCATTTTCACAGAGAAAATGAACAGAGAAAAACAATATTGTTATGTGTTTCTGGTCTCCTAGTTTGAAGCGATCCTGTCTTTTGCTACTTAAAATGTTCTCTGAAAACAATAAACAAAAAAAAAAACAATAAAAAGAAAAAATCTCTAAGGAAACAACAGTCTGTTATGAAAGGAGTTTATTCAATTTACACTCTATTTTTCACTGCTATTAATTTTTCTATTAAAATTTTTCCGAGGAAGAAAGGATTCCTCTCTGCAGCTTTTCCCTTGAACAAGTATTTTTCCATATACTTATGTACTGGAAATCTCAACAAGAATGAAATAGCACTGAATAATGCACACAAGGACAGCAGCAATCAGACTCTAATCCCAGGTGGAGTTTTTGGGTACTAATTCAATATGAATAAAATATGAAAACAAGGAATGCTGTTTTTACCACCTGCATATAAGTTTTCCCATCAATCATCAAATTCTTGTTTGTATTTGAAGTTATAGCCCACAGGTAGGGAACTGACTTAAGCATGAGGTGTGATGCAAAATAAGAGGAATTCAACTTAAATCATCATGTACCAAGTATACCTGCCAGGCTCAGGGCACAACCTAAACCAATTACACCCTGGTTTCTGCAGCTCTGGCACCTTATCACACCAGTTTGTAGTCTAACAGTTTTGATCGCCCAGAGTTGCAAAACCTAAGGTCTCTTCACACTTAAACACTTCCCTCTCAAGTCATGTCCTCATGACATCAAGAGGACTTTGAGTGGAATGCACTAAATCAACATTATTTGTCCTCTATGTGTCTTGTCATTTTGAGGTTTTGGAATTGTCTAAGCATCTTAAGGTTAAGTAAAAACATTCTCTGTAAAAATAAGTCTCTTCCTGTCTCTTTGCTTTTTTACATCAGGTTCTCTTCTTTATTTGCTTTTCACTGGGAAAATCACACTACTTACAATTTATTTTCTTTTCTGAGGCAGTTTATATTCAATGCCAGTGAGTTTTGGTTTTGTTTTTCTACCTTCATCTTTAAAAATATTAATATTACAAGCATGGTAGGGCATATGCCTTAATTGTATTGTATAAATTACAAGACTTCTCCAGAGAGGAAAACATACTGCAGAGTTAATGTGCTTGCATATTTTCACCTCAGGGCTACATTTGATCCACACTGTTGTGACAGCCACACTGGCCTTACCAGCTAAATGAATCTCTTCCTCCTGATATGAGAAATTCTTCCTAGTCATTTCAAGACATGGCAAATACCAGCCATGATTGTGCAAGAAATACATATTTCTTCCGTATTATTGGTGTGCGATGGAAGGTCATAACAACCTTGGAGAAGCATAACAGTGAGGAAGCATCAAGAGCAGAGAATCAGAGAAGGACTGAGTAATAGCCAAGCGCACTCAGTTTCCACTGAGGGACTTGTCAGGGTTGAGCTTGGAGAGATGGGAGAAAAGCAACACAGACGATCATGAATGGGGAGAGCAGACATAGGGAAGGCAAATCTGAGACTGTACTCATCCAGACTGAAAAGTCTTCTCTGTTGAGAAGGAACTGCAGAAACACTGCTTGGTACAACTCTATGTGAGGAAGGCAGAGACAGGTTTGGTCTTAGCACCTGGAACGCCAGATGTACCTAGGAGACATGGAGGGGATTTGAATCCTCAGTAGCATTTCAGAGTGACATCTTCTGGGGCAAAAAAACCCACAAACACACACACGCACAGACAAAACCAAAAAAACCCTAAAACAACAAAAACCCATCCAACTCCTTTTTTCAGTAAAGCTTTTTTATTGTTTGTTCTTCTTTTTCAACACCATTAGTTGATTACTGGTGCTGAGGGAATGCTGGGTGTGGAATGAACACCAGAGCAGAGGAGAGCAGGACAGGGTACACCCATCACATCTCTCAGCACCACATGTGATTATCCTGCATTTTTTCTCCTCTCTCATAACAGACATGGCTCCTGTGTTGGTAAAGCTGTTTTGGTAAAAAATCTGATATAAATTTTGGGGTCCTTTTTATCAAGTCTTTGCAGACATAGGTCTGTGTAATGTCTTCAGTTCACATTTTCAAGTTTAGCTCCAATGATGATGGGGAGAACTTTTTTTAACAGTATTTTTTAAAAGTGGAGATTCTGCTCTAGTTGTGCTATTGGGTCAGCAGGCTCCTGCAGAGCTGCAGTGTGTGCCACCACACAGAGATGTTTCTCTACAAACAGGAGGGACCTGGAGCACATAAGGCCCTCAGAAGATTTTCAAGCAATCTCAGCAGGGTGGTTTCCTCAGTGCCACACTCCTGCTCCTAGCCCAGGGGATGCTCCGTATTAGTAGAGACTCACTGATGCTCACAGGATTTCTTTAGAAAGCAGGAAGGAAAAACACTCCTATCAAATGTGCCAGTTTTTTAGGTTTGAAACCATGTTCAGCCACTATAACTTTCTCCATCTCCTGCTTGTTTGATGTCAAATGTTTCACTTGCACTTTATGATCTGCAGGAAATCCTGTATTAAATTGAAGTTTTGAAAAGGGCCCATCTTTAGATTCCCCTCAAGAGGTCTCATCTGTCTCTGGTTCTCGCTGCACTTTTGAAAGCACGAATGTGTTCTTAAAAGCCACACTAATGCGAGGTTCACTGGTGCACCCTCTGTTTCTAGTATCTTTCAATGGTAAATTAGACTTGCTTTGAAATGATCATGGAACAGGGAATGAATGAAGTAAAACATGGGGAAGGGTTTTGTTGCAGTTTGTTTCTCCAGAGAGGTTTGCAGCTAGTACAAGATTTAAAAAGATCAAGAATATTGATCTTCATTCTAAGCCTCTGAAAAAATGAAACTGATTTATGTTTTGTGGAAATCTGTCAAGTAGAATGACATAAAAAGAAAAGATTACTCTTTTATATCTTCAACCTTATTTTGCTGAAAGAAAGCATGGGAAGGCTTTTTGGAGGGTTATTTCTTGGTTCATTTGTTTTTCTTAGCTTAGTCTTGCCTTTTAAAAATTGATGGGATGGATTGTTTTAATGTACGTGTTTTATCTTCTCATCTACATGAGAAATTCTAAGCAAGTAAAACTCAGATAACAGAAAAGTGAGAGCTGATTAGACCTGCTTGTTATGTTCTGCTTGATTCTAGTGACTGAGAAATGCTTGGGGAAAATTGTATTAAGATTCCTTGCCTTTGCATTTAAAATTAATATATTATCCATACTGGAAATGTTAGTGTCCTTCAACAGTACTGGGAAGGGCAATATCAACATTGCAGGTAGTGCTAAATAGAAAAGGACTTAAACACCTTTATTTCTTAACCCTGCTGCCTCTTTTCTCAAGGACAATCTTCTATTAATTCTCAGTTAAATCAAGTTTATCAGAGTGGAAATTAAATAGATTCTTCTGCATGCAGGCATGATTTACAACGTGGTTTTGCTTTTTTGTCAAACTCAGGTTTGCATTGCTGGTAGACCACTTCTTTCTGTGCCTGTGCATATGCCAGATGATTCTCCACCACTGTCATGGAAAAAGCCTGCATTGTGGTTGTGCATGGGCCTTCCTGTTTCAGCATCACTGAACTCCAAGTACCTCACTGGTAACTTAGAACACAAAGAAAAAATAAAATCTGTATTTTAAACTGTAGGAAAGATGCAATCTATCTCAAAGCCAGGATTTGAATGCTTTCTAATTATTGTCCACCTTTCTTGGGGCTTGTTTGGAGTATTATTTTTTTATTTAAATGAAATTAAATTTTATTGTTGAGAGGAATCTTGTGGAAAAAAAACCTTGTTAAAATGGCCTTGAAGAAAGCAGTGCTGAACATAAAAATTTATTTCTGCATAGCTAGGAGGGGAGTTATGTACTTGCCTTGAGCTCTTGCATTAGTGTTCTCAGCTACTAGAAACCAAAAATCATAGGGTTTCAGTTCAGTTTGTTGGTGGTTTTTTCTTTTCTTGAGTGGTTTGCCTACCTCTGGGTGATATGCTTACTAGTTAGAATTAAAAAAGCTATTATTTTTTACCTAATTTATTTCTACCCCTTTAGGCTCTTACTTTCTCATAGGAAATTAGGAGGGTTCTCAGTGACTGTATTATATATATTCTCTTTTTTTTGTTCCCCAAACAGGCTGAAGCTGTAGTGGCTGGGCATAGATCCTGACTCTGAACCCAGACTGACCCATTTAATACCAAAAGCTCATGTAAAGCCTTTTCTTTGGTCTGCTACATGTGTCAGTAATGGAGAGATTTTTCCATTTTCAAAGGGTGAAACCAGGTGAACAAACCATCTGACCAAAAAAATGAGAATCAGACCTCTTCTGAGGATTTTTTCCCCCTCTCTCACAATTGCAGCATTTGCTCCCTGAACTAGGTTAACTGCTTGAGGGACCTTTTATTATAAACTGCTGCTGCTTCCCAATGGCAAAATGTGAGTAGCTCAGAGAATGCTGAAGACAAAATATTTCATATACAATATACAAATTTATAAGAAAATTTGAGTTAGCCCATTAATTGGACACCCACTTACAAAATACAGAGGCTTTTACTTAACAGGAAGAAAAGTGCTCATTGTCACTCCCTGTATGCTTGTGGTTGTTGTGACATACATAATTCCTGCTAGGTTTTTCCTTTCTTTCTTATTCTTCTCTCTAGGAAAATATGAAGGTATAGTAGTTGTGAAGGCCCACATAAAGGTGATGGTCTGTGTGTTGCAGTGATCTGGTATCTGCCATTACCCTCACATGATTGTAGTGGGTGTGATGGTGGGAGTCCTACTCCTATATGGGCATGACCACTTGAAGAGGACAGGGCAAGAAAGACAAACTTTGCTTTCAGATTCCTTAACATTGTTGTTTGCATGTGGCAAAGAAGCAAGCTGAAACACACTCACTGCCATTCTGTTCTTCAGCCCCAGCTCACTTAACCTCCCCCAAGAACTCTTGCCCTTAATCCTAGCTACCAAAGCTCTGTTACTCTCCACAGGCTTCTTCTGAGTATGCGCCTCTTACCCTCGATTCTGCTACAACCATCTTAAGCATCTTCTCTGAAAAAACTTCTTACCCCTCACACTATCACTTTGCCTATGACACTCCAGCCTACCAATCTGCTACGCAGGTTTACCCTCCTAAGGCCCCTAAAGGAAATGTGCCTGAACCCCAAGGATCCCTCTTCTGGGGAGGATAAAACTAGTCAATCCACAAATAGTTCAGATGAACAAGTTGGAGAACGGTTCCACTTTTGCTGCTTCAGCAAAGCAAGAAGGTGTGAGAACAACCCCGCTGCTTAGCAATGCCACCATAATGTCTCATTGCAGGTGTTGTAAGACCAGTGTAAGGTTACCTGTACTGGCTGGGTTTGATGGGAGTGTGCTGGTGTTGCTGGTGCTGCAACCCCTGGTAAGCACTTCTACCAACACTGCTGAGGAGACGAAGATGATATAGCTATAGACAGCATTATCCACAGATTTGCAGTGAGCATCTAGTCTTTAGTTAGAGACCCTGAACTGCATTTTATTCCTCCCTTGGAAGGTGAGAGACAGTTTACCTGTAGCAATTTGTAAAAATAGATGACAAACATTCATCATTAGAAATTTCCCTCTGTTATCCTTCAAGTCTGTTGATCAATATATCATTGATCCCTTGGAGTTTATAAACATTTGCACCTGTTCTTAAAACTCACATCAGCCTCTCTCATAATATATGGCTGATGGGTCCCCAGAATTGTCCTGTCTAAAAGAGAGCTGATTGCAAGAGAACAATGCAGGAATCCAAGGCAGACATAATAGAAAGGGTTTATCAAGACTTGTTGTCAAAACCTTATAACATGCAACTGAAATTATTTGAGACGGATTAATTATTTTCATTATCTGTAATGGGCAAGGAGTGACTGGTAATCTAGCCAGGTTCTCTGCATGGGTCAGCATCTCCCAGCCAATGAGACTCCCAAGGCCAGTTCCCTCACTTCTTGTCTGCCTGATTCCAGTATCATTCTCAAATCGTTTGCCTTTGTAGAGATTCTTTTTGGGAAGTATGCATTACCAGAAGCTCTTGATTGGATTGGGTAAAATTCATCCAACACTATTTGAAAGCATGAAGTTGATGGTTCTCTCACTCTGAAATGCTCATGTTAGGTTCACGTTGGCAAATGCAGTAGGTGGTTGATTGCTGTTTGGCAGGCACAGCGTGTTGATAATCAAGGATACGTAAAGAACAGTTTTCAAGCTAAACTGGTGTCCCCCTGTAGTGTCTTATATTTGTGGCATCAATTTCTTGAATGTTACATATTACAGGTGCCTCCTATGTCCTAGGAGACAGTTATTGTGTAAGAATCCTAAAGGATGCTGATCTGCTAAGAAAAATCTTGCCTTTAATATAAGGGTAAAAGTAAAAGAAATGAATCCCTAAATGCTTGTAACGTAGTAATGAGATAATTGCGGCAATTTATTTGTATTTTTAAGATGAAGCCGGTACAGGAGATGCGTTTTACTTCAGAATGTAAACTGAGTACGTTTGTGCTCTCTATTAAAGTTAGTTCACATCACATTTATTTTGCTTTTAAGTAACTACTAATGATGTAAACAAGTTAAACAATTAGAAATATTTACATATTTATTCTACCAGGTTAACTCAGACTTTCTCAGGTTCCTTTTGCTGCTGCCCTGAGATTCAACTTGCTTCACCAAAAGAACATTGGATGAAAATTTTAGCCAGGCTCTGATCTTGAGTGTTATTGTTTAAGTCCATGGTGAAGAAGCCTATTTTATGAGGAGACTAAAGTGTTCCTTTGCTGTGAGGGCTTCCAGTCAGACAGTGACAGGAGCCCAGCTGGAGAGCTGTGTGTATGAGGCAGCTGGTGACTAATGGCATTCACCTGGTGGTGTCTCAGCTACTGCCTGACCAAATCAACACAACCAAAATCAAAGCTAAGAATTACCAGTCACTTTCTTACCTAGACTGTCATATACAAATAATGCTACAATTGAGCACACTGCTTTAATCAAAATTCATTTGTACTTATTTTCTAGAAGCTGAGCTTCTACTTGCAATTGGGTTGACTCTCACTAAATTATCTCAGCTGTATCTGAGTAGCCAGGAAGCAAAAATGTCTCTACTACCAAGTGAAGGGTTTTTGTTTGAGAAGCTGCTCATTGAGAGTTAGGGCAAAAAGTGCTGATGTTTGACACTCTTGTAGCATATTGCATTATTCATAGCATTGTTTTAATCTTGTAAAACCTTTTCTTTTTTTTTTCTTGTTATTTTCTGTTGTTTTTATTCTAACTGTTCCATTTTCCTGGTAAATGATTAAGCATGTACTTGCTCTAATTTTCAATGCCTGCAGGTGGTAGTGAGCAGAGCTGTCTCTAGCCCTGTAAACAATACAGGTATTATTCTTCATGAAAATCACAGTGTAGCTTTCTATAGCACAGAAAGTAGCTCTAGGCATTAAGCTTTGAATTGTGAAATAACTTTATAATTTAAATGTGCGTTCATATTAACAAAAAGAAATACCACAGTGAGATTGGCTACTATGGTACAAATAGTTCATTTTGACAAAGAAGGTATCTCTAAGTTGTATCCTCATAGGCTGATAAATTCATGTTGCAGGTGGCTAATACCTGAAAATGTACTTAAATCAACAACTCTCTTTCTGCCTGTCTCCTACGGACCTCTCTTTCTGGGTTTGCAAGGGACAGCCCTTTGTTGCTGCATTGGTTCTGCACACCAGATTTCATGCAAAGAAAAATGTTTCACAATAATGACATGTGTACATTGTGCAGCTGTACTTTGTGTTGGGAACAAATGAAAAAAACATATTTGAACCCAGGACTATCTTTTAAATGCATTATAGGCTTTCATGACTGGTTATAATTAAATTGTCTCATAATTTCAGTAATTAAATATAACATTGGTAAAAGAACTTAATTTTAGAAGTATTTGTTATCTTCACAAATGATTTTGAAAACTGCTGCTTCGGATTTGTCCTATCAGACTTTCAGCAGTTAAAGATGAATATAAAACACACCCTCTAGACTATGAATGAAACTGAACAGGAGTAGTTAGCTGGGCAACAAGGAGATGAGAAGATAAATGATATGTTGCATATAACAGGACTTTATTTTCTGGCTAAGGACTGATTAGTGCTTAAAGGTGAGATTTGGTTTGCTAAGATGGTTGAAATTACAATTTTCTCTGTAATAATACAAATAACAGTAGGAAATGAAACTCAGCAACCATATGCACCAATTCTGCCCAAACTGAGGCCCTAATTCTTTTTGTCGACATACCTTTAATCAGAGGTATTAGCTACAGTATTATCATCACATAGGAATGGATATCTGAGTGACAGGACAGTGTAGAGACTCACAGTGCTGCTGCTTCATGGTCAGTAGATAGGGTACCCCATGGCTGTTCATCTGGCAAAGCAATGCATATTCATTCCTCAAGGTTAAGGCATTTCTGTGCCCATACCTTTGCAACATGCATTTCTCTATGACCATAGAAGCAATGCCTGTTCTGTGAAAAAAACCAAAGCAACAGTGCTGAAGTAAATAATTGCCCATTCTCTATGACAAAATATCAGGCATCACTAGAGAAATTCTCCTGTTGTAAAATAATTGAAGTATTAATCTCCTTTTTAACTTTCAAGGGACTGTGGAAGGGAGAAAAATGAAAAACAAAACTTCAAGATGCCTGCACGAACATTTTGTTAATAGGAGTTTGTCCTTGTATTTAGTGTTCTAACTTTAGATTCTTGGTCCTTGCTTTGGTTAATGTTCATTAATGCATGCGATAATTACTGACTCTGACAGTGGAGACATATAAATAGTGAATGCAAATTGTGGATGAATCAAAGTGGAGTTATCAATGGTGTATTTTCAAGTGAGTAGTAAGTGCTCATGAGTTGAATATGTTTAGCTTTCAAAAAAATGGGGCAAAAGTGATTCTTATCACAATGTGTTAAAGAGACAAATTGGTGTATATTAAATTTCCACTGTCAAAAAGGAATTTGCTGTGACATTGAGACAACAGATCAGCAAATTATTGGAAGCAAGCAGTTCAAATTCATTGACATATTTGCAATTCATTGCAAATTCAGCAGTATCTTTAGAGCATAAAATTATCTCCACACATCACTTCGACATTAAGTATCTCTAATGAAAAATGTAAAGAAAACATGATCTCTAAGTCAATTTATTGTGCCTTATTGCATAATATTGCAATGCACCTTCTTCCCAGTCCTGTGTTAATTACTTGTCCATGCTATATAAATGTAAGTGTACATATAATTATATATATATATACACACACATTATATGTAATATTACTGTCACAAATAGACAACAGAGATGTTCTTTTCTGATAGTTGGTCTGTCATTCCACCTTGATATGATTTGTTGCTTTATTCAATTGGAAAGGGATATGGAAATGGAAAAGGTTACATTATGATCATTTGCACATTGCATACTCATGTACAAGAGCAATGCATCTCCCATCTGGGGATGGTAGCAGAAAAGAGCTCTCTTTTTTGCTTCAGCATCTTTATGACAGAAATAAGATTTTAAACATTACTTTCTATATTAAAAGTCATAACATATCTAATAACAAATGCAGGTCAGATATATTTTGTGATCAAGAAAGTAAGAAACACCTTGCAGACCAAAAGGATAATAACTGTGAAGAAGTCAAGGTTTGCAAATTCTCCTGCTCACCAGACTGTTTGCTTGGGATGGGATAAAGTGTTAGATTTTTCCATCTTTTTACCACTAATCTCTAAATGCATAGAAGTCTTAAGTCATTTGGTGAAGGGGGCGGGGTGGGGGGGAAGACAGGAGGGGTAGAAGAGACTTGACACTTTTAGAAAATTGTGAGCATCAGAAAATAAGGTTAGAACAGAAATTCGAAAGCACTGTGAAACACAAGCAAGGCATGTAATTCATCGAACAAGTCTGAATAGGCTTTTTTACCAAAATTTTTTGGTGTTTTCCTTGACAGTGCCCCCTAGTTACCTGGAATGGCAATACATCACTCCATTTCACAGCCCAGCAAGCAGTTGCCCAATTGCAGTCTTTTCTGAGATATGTTGCAGTTACTTCTTTGAGAAATTAAATGTTACGTAAGAAACTCTGAGTAAAGGCAAGGCCTTTCACAGGACTTCAGGAACATTTTGATTATCTTTATTTGACATACCATTTGACTATACAGAAAACATGATCAAGCTTACAAGGTGCAGGAATGAGGGCTAAAAATGACAAGAGGGATTAGTCCACTGAGAGAACAGATGAAAGTCACTATGTGTAACATGGGACATGATGTAATGATTTTTCAAAAGGTACTGCTATTAATGATCTGTTGATGTATGGCTCCTAAAAGTTCACTTCAGCAGAGGTATTGACAACGTTTGGTTTGCATCAAATTCATCATGCTCGAAATGCTTTTTTCCCCTCATCCCTTCCTTTTGATTCCTTTTTTTTCTTTTTGCCCACTGCAAAGGGCAGTTTATTGAGATCTTTCTTTTCTTCAGACACTCACTATATCTAGAAATATTGATAGAAGAAAAAGCCATTATGCAAGTTCACAATGGTGAGCCATTTCCATCTGCTGCACCATTATGGTAATGGGTGGATTGTTAATAACTTGCCCCTACGTAGCTTTGGCAGACAGCGTGATTTGGCTTTGTGCGCACTTTGCTGCACTATATCAGAACTCACTGTCTTTTTCTTTAAGGCCAGAATATGACAAACAGGTTAGTGTTCTTGAAGGTGACAAAGGGAAATAGTAGTAAGTATCCTGTTCCAAACATGTAGGCTGTGCTCAATTTTTTATCAGTTACAAGCACTTACTGCTCTGTTTAAATGCAGAATTTGTTACAGGTGTGTGACCAGACTCCTTGCCCTTTTCCATTGTGCACCTGCAATGTGAGGACAGATCCCGGTTACAGTCCAGCTCTATCGGATAGATGCCAGCTGGGTCAGTACTGGGTTGCTGTGGCATGACCTTTGAATGACTGCACTGACTTGCAGCAGGTGCATTAATCACAAAGGCACAGACTCTCGTGCCTCTCTGTAATGAGAGTATTTTGACTAAATATCTGTATGAAGGCTCTCTATGCTGTGTAACACTCCGAGGTAAGTAACTGGCATTGGCTTGTGAGTATAACACCATTTCATTTGTAAGACAGGTGCTGAAGATGAAACTAAGCCTTTATAGAGCTGAGCATAGCACGTTCCCCAGGATAGGGTATCCACTGTGAAACAAATGCCTGTCTTTGTGCAAAACATTTGTGCACCTAGACTGCCATGACAGCCCCCAGTGTATATTGTTACTATTAATGTAGCATTTTTAAAGGTCTGCTATCTATGAAGTAACCTTTCTTTAACCTAGACATGCTTTTTCTTGGGATGTCAATCTTTTATTCCCCATAGCGCAAGTTCTTCAATCCAGCCATGCATATGTTACAGTAACTGAAATCTTCTGACCTCTGAAAGGCCTGCTTGTGAAATATAGTATCATGAACTTACAGTGATATTTTCATTATTTGGATAAAAATCCCACTGGTCTAGTAAGAGTTCTGCTTCAGAAAGAAACAAAGAAATGCCCCTTAGTTCCCACCAGCACACAGAGTATCTGAAGGAGGAATAAAGGCACAGTCAGTATCTGTACTAATGGTATAACACTTGTAAACAAAACACCAGCTCCCGGGTTGCAGCTGGGCTCATCTCTCCTCCTTCTTCTATACCAGAATAAAAAGAGAATGTGTTACTAGGAAAGCTGAAAAAAAAAACTAAAGGGAAAAGACAGAGAGAAAGGGGATTGGTCAGATGAGAGGCAAACTTCATGGTTCACACTTCATGCCAAAACTGAACCTCCCCGAGATTAGCAGCTGGTGCCTGGGGTCATATGTAACCTCACTGCTAGTCACACCTAGCTGCTCTCTGGAACCAGTGTTTACACAGCTGAAGACCTGACTGTGAGAAGTCTCTCAAATAAGAGTGCTCACTGGAATCATGTCAGGTTAGCAGATCCATATTAGAAGCTGGTTTGGATGAAACATAGTTGTACCTGGTGGATGGAGAGCACTACTTATTGAAATTGTTTGCACCTAAACAGGGGATGATGGGGCTAGGACAGTGTTGGAAAGTCCACATTGGGTGATAGCAGATGTGTGAAAAAGTAGATTCCTAGACCAGTAAGTTCTTCCATTTTCTGTTGCACATTATGTACCAAGACTCGCTTAATTGACTGAACCTAGAATTTCCAGTCAGTGAAATCTTTGTCACTTCACCACAACATCTGTGACAAAAGAACATCAGACTTTTGGTAAACTAGTACATCCCCTCTATTGCTAAAATATTCTCTATAAATGATAATTCAGGAGACAAATGCATTGCTTGATATAAAAACATCCATGTAAGTATCTCTTGAATGATGTCCTTGCATTTTTAGTAATAAAGAAACTGGCCTAGGAGAGAGGATGGGAATGAGGGAATGCTGCTGAAGTTTATATACAGATCTCATAAGTTTCATTAGCAGTATCAATTTCAGGCCAAGCTTGTCAATCCAGAAAATTCACCAACTCTACATGAGCAGTTGCACTGAAACACAAACTGTAGGTGTAGTACTTGAGGGTTTTTTACTTATGCACACTTCAGATAGATAAAAACTCACCCATGTCAAACAAACATGAACAGACTATGACAACAAAAACCCCTGCATCTTTTAGAATTTGTCAGGTTTCTTTCAGCTATACTTTGAACCTCTCCATATAAATGCAGAAGTGATGAAAACATCCTAACACACATGGCACACAAGGACAGGATTTTACACCCTAGACACCATTTTTGAAACATGTTCATCTCAAGTTTTGTAGCTTAAGGAGGCCAATATAATTATATATGGGAAAAATAATTTTAAAAAGCTTTTGTTAGTACTCTGTGTATCATGCATTTCTTTGTTGTTTGTTTGCTCTTAACTGTTGAGACAAATGAATAGTTAAATCATCAAGCCATCTAGTCAAAGCTATTCCTCTAGGAGAAAACTGCATGTGTTCGTTTGTTCCATTCAAGAGACCAGACAAACAAAAGGATATAAAGAGCCTGTCCTGGTGTGTGATGAGTGAAGGCTAACGAGGAGGGTCAGGCTGGAATGCAGGGAGTAAGCTGAATTTTTGTCCTAACATGTGATGGATGATGAGAGCTGATAAATGTAGCATATACGTGGATTTGTTGAGGTTTTTTGATGCGTGTAATCTTTTAACTCTTTGTAACTCGGAGTAACACTGAGCTTTCTGAAAGCTGATGAGTGTTCAGTTTCCCCCTGCTGCTGCCCCTGAAAGTACACGAAGGCAAGTTCTTGAGCTAAGGTTAGCTCCGTGAGGGAATCACAGCAAGTCACAGTGGACTTGGAAGGCAAAATCATAGTTCTGGGGGGAAAGAGGTAATCCTGGCAAGAGAGGAGTGGATTTATATCTAGGGGCACTAATAGGAGGCAGGCAAAGATTTTAGCCCTGATTTTTTTCTTTTAAAACCATAGTGAGCTGCTGGTTTTTCCCAGATTTAAAGATTATGAAAGGAAGCATATAATAAGAATTCGTTTGACTCAAATCATGGTATTTTATGTGAAGGGAGCATAAAATTTAGATATTGAATCATACTTACAATTCAGTAGGAGTGAATGGTTTACTAAGTCAGGGCAACTCATGAAAAAGTTGATGGGCCCCAAAATATTCCTCTTGAAGAATATATCTCCTTCTTTTCAATGGCACAACAGCACGTATTTTTTGAAGAGCAAAAAGCTGGTCTCAAGAAGTCTTTAGAGGCCACTGGTTTTCTAAGTATAATTAACACTTCTCTGGTGTATAAAATACAGCAACACAAGTGTAGGGTCAAGCATTTAGCTTCTTGCAGCTCATATTATCACTCTGTGGAGCATCTAAGCAATGTAAAAAAGCGAGAAGACCACATTGCCTGTGGCACAGTGCTTTACTGCAGATGGACTTCACAGCCCCTGGACTCAGGCTGTCAGAAACAAAGCAGCATGAAATTGCCTTAACCTCTTTGCTTCTGGAACTCAGGGTATGAACAGACTAAACCAGCTCTCACTACTTCGGTAAGACTAATTTTTATATAAATAGGCCTTTAAGCTAAATGTTTCACACTTGGGTGTCTGATTCTTTGAGTGTGATTCTTCATTCAAAGCTGTGCCTATATCAGACAGCACAGTTAAAATTCAGATGTCTCATATTCAGGCTGTCTTTAATGTTGAGGTTTTTTTAAAAAATTATCTGATCAGCTGCAACTTTAAATATTATCAGCTAAGGACTACTATAAAAATCCTCTTCTTCTTAATTCAGCATCCTTGTTTTGAATAAACTGTAAGGACACAAGAAACAAAAGAACAAAACATGAACAGAAATGTAATGTCCTCGACTAGGGAACATGCAGCACCAAATTGAAACAGAATTAAGAACACAATAAATATTGGAAGGCAAGTTCATTTCCACACCTTAATAATGCAAAAATATACATAAATATATAAATATAGAATGTTTTTGGAGTAAATGCAAATACATGTCAAGAAATAATTTATTTATCTACTGAAAAGCATGTGTTTAAATGAAGGATATGTTATATTTCTTCTACACCATTTCTCCCACAAAGAATCTTAGTTTTTACTGGGCCAATATAGACCCATCCTGACTTCCACTGCTTTCCAGCAGATGAAGTTCTGACATGTATAATTCTCCATTAATTCCTCAACGGAATTAGTCTCTTTATAAAGTAAAACGCAAAAAAACTAATTAAGAAAATGTGTGAAAGCAGCCAAATTTATCTAGACAAAATGTGTCAACAGAAGGATGCAGTCTCATCTGTGACCAGAAACATGACTGGTTCTTTGTTTGTTGTTGTATACTCGAACCTAGGAAAATGAAAAAGTGAAAAATAATGTTCTGTTCTGAAAATCAAAAGTAATTAGGAAAATTGCAGATTTTGCCCTTGTACCTGTGAAGTGCTGCATTTAAGGACCTGAAACACTAAGAACTGTAAAAATACAAGAATTGCATGACTTTCTTTAATCCTATCATTTTATTATTTATCTTCAAATAGAATATCATGATTGTCATTTTAGTGGGCCTTGAATTTTCATTTGAATAGAATCAGAGCATGATTATGTTCCCTTCTGGTTATGGGCTCTAGCTGCCCATGTCTTACAAAAATTATTTGTCTAATTTGAGGTTTCAATACAAGGCTCTTGCCCACATCTGGTCTAATCAGCCCTTTCTAAAGGCCTAATCAAGGTAAGGCATGTGCCTTTTGTGTTGAACTGGTTGATTTAAACCCTTATAAGGAGGGTACAGTAATTTTCAACTCTACTATATGGTAAAATCATACATCTTCCTTAGTGAGAGCAAAACTTTTCATCAGGCATCCAAGTTAACAGCTCTATATTCAGAGCATTTTGTTAGATAAAATTCATTTGTCTTGGGGCATGGGGTGATGTGATATAGCCAGTGTGTCTCACATAACTCACTGCCAGGAGAGAACAGGTCACTATCATTTTTATTGAGAAGACAGTGGGATGAGAAGAGGCACAAGTACACTTCACTTTAACTGTCCATCTCCAGGTAAGTTCCATTAGGTACTCCATTGCCATTAGGATTTTATGGAGGTAGCTAAGATGCCCTTGTGTTAGCTAGAGCAAGCTGCCACTTTTACAGAGAAGCCCAAAGCATCACTGTGTCTCTCTGCTGAGAAAGGATTGCATACAACTTAGCTTTACGCTTCAGATCTGGTCTCATATGCATGAGCAGATGGCTGCTCCTGCTCTCCCAGTAAAATGGGGCTGTCTGCTGCCATGACAGAGCAAGGAAACCTATTGGTAAACTCCCAAAGGGAAGGAGGGAAAGAAGTACGACACTTACACTGCTGCACAGTTCTGCTAAACAGGGAGACAAAGTAAAAATCTCAATTTCACATATTCCTTACTCTGGCATAGTGACCCCAACCCAATGAGTACTGCAAGTCTCTTTGCATGCAGCATCTTGCCAAACCCTGAGGAAGGAGAGCTGTGAGAGTGTGAACTTCCTTTGCATGGCAAGTCTGGGTTCCCTCTCCCAGTGTTTACCCAGGTTACTCCCCCAGTCACAAGTTCCTCACTTGTGAGAATTTCTGTGTCTATCTCTGCCTACAGATACGAAGTTAAAACTCAACTGAACAGGAACCCAGGAAAGGTATGTCTGATAGATTGGTTGCAGGTTAGTAAACTGCCAAGTGTATTTGCCTAGGAACAACACGCAGTCATTTAAATGGTTAAAGACCTCAGACTCTAGAGAAAAGAGCTGACCACAGATGTGTGTTAATTCGTGTTTCTTCAGTTTTTCATCTTCTTCACTGAATTTCCTTTCAGGGCTAGCACACTGCTTATGCTCTGTGCATGTATGCATACCTGCCCTCTGAAATGTGCCCAGCTGTTTTTCAGTTCCTCAGCCCAACTTTTCCTGATGTTTCCTTAGCTCTTTCCTTTGCTAGCATGTTGGGAAAGATCTTTGGCTGGTTTAGCCTCATTTAGCCACCACATCCAGCAAGCTTCCTACTGGTAGCTCCTTCCATTTACTGGATCCTGCTGTGAGCCAGAGTTTCCTGGAGATGTAGCAAAGTGACAAGTTTTTTTCTTCTCTTGGCCAGCAACCTTCTCCCTCTTTACTTGCTGAAGATCAGTACTGGTGATGCCCAGTATGGAAGAATTGGTTTGTATCTTGAGTGTGCTGATGTGTGCTATGGCTTTTTGCACCAGAGAATTTGGGAGACAATTTCCACCAGCGTTGCAGTGGCTATATGGATAGTGGTTAGCGATATGCTGTCCATAAAAGGTCTTCCCCAAGAGCCAGTTAGCACTGATCCCAAGTGCAAACCTGACACTTCAAAGCAAAGACCGGGAAAGATGGATCTTTTTGCCCGATTTTGTGACAAAATTGTGTACATCCAACAAGTGAACTGAGTTTTGCTCCTCCAACATACATCACACTCTTCTCTGGAGAGAGGTTGTCCTAGTTTAGCAGGTGAGACCAGTTGGCACTGTGTGGGGGTGATCAAGGCTGTGTATTCTACCCCCTCTATTC
>JAWWEV010000115.1:12104824-12158961 GCA_035583235.1 Hafferia zeledoni
TTGGACTTGGGGGAACCACGCGGGTCTCAGCACAAGGGCTGACAAACCCCTTTGGGTTTGTACCCCAGGGCACTGGGTTATACTGCTGCGTTTTGGGAGTTGAAAGCAACTTCCCTCTGTGTCAGTTTATTTATTGTATCATTATTATTAAATTGTAGCTCTGATTTGTAATCTCTCTCTTGTTGAGTTCATTTCTCCTGCTGGTTTACCTTGAAACCAGCACAGAGGTACATGTTGATCCAGGGCTGTGAAAATCAAGCCACCCTAATTCTAAGGCCAAAGACTTCTGCCCAGTAATGCTACACCAAGACTTCATTTTTTCAGTAGTTTTCGTTTTTTCTCCTGAGGTCTCTGTTGAGTGGCACAGGAAGGATATGCAATATTTCTGCTGCTAATGCCAAATAAAGCACTGAATAAATGTCAAAATATTTCCATCCTAAATAAGCTGTCCATTCTGATTTTTTTCTGTAGAGCATAATCATCTTTATTCCAGTCAGGTTCTCTCACTCCATCAAGATCAACCTGGCCTACTTTATATGTAACCTTAACTTTGTCTAGCTAGATGTGAATATATTTTTTCTTTAAAACCAAATTTCAGAATTTGTGAACATACAGAGCAAATATTGCAAAATCTCATTCTCCTCTTCTCTTGTGTATGCTTACTCTGTCCTGTACAAAGTGGGCTTGAGTTTTGACAGTCTGATCTGAGAGTATTTACAGCCACACAGGAAAAAAATCACACAAGTTACAGGCAAAACAAGCTGTCTTTTTAGCAAAAAATTTCCAGTGTGCTTTAATCCTCCCTAGGTATGAACAATTCACTCTCTTGTAATTGTTAAATGCAACCATGTGCTTATTGTGCTCAGAACAATTTCTGTATTTGCATTATTTTGCTGTGCTAGTACTAATGCAGGTTAGCTGGATCCTGTGGAATTGCTCTTGGTATCCATTGCAAATACCTGTCTTTATGTCTCAACCTTTTTTTCTTTTTTCTTTCTCTCTCTCTTTTTTTTTTTTTTTTTTTTTTTTTTTTTTAATGAGCATATGCTACATTTCAGCTAATGTGCTTTGGTAACTAAATGTTATGAAAATTATCAAAGAGATGGTGAAATATTAATTACTTTCATTGCCTCAAGAACAAACCCAATGAAGCTTCAGTGAGCCACTGGACTGAGTTATGCTACTCAATATGCCATTTAGTGTTTACCAGTTACTATTCAATCAAGATATCTTTATGAGAGGTAGCCTGCAACCCCTAAAAGTATTGCTGGGATGAAATGAATTCTAGCATGACATCATGCAATAATTTTCTTTGGACTCATTGCCAGATGAGGAGAAAAATGAAATGAGACCAACTGATGAAATAAGCTAGGAGTGGGGATTTAGATTTATGGTAAAAAAAAAAATCAGGCGCAGGTTGGATATGATGAATTCTGCAATTTTTCAGCATTAAGAGAAGGAATTGGAAGCAACTCCTTCGAGAGGATGTACATGATGTTTATTTGTGCAAAATGACCCTGTGATCCAAAAACCATTAATTTGATACACAGAACATGATCGCCACCCTGTGGATGTTGCTAGAATTAGGCAAATGTAACCCATTCCCTAATTAAAAAGCAATTAATTCTTCCTACTGTCTGAAGCAAAGGTTTTTTGCATGTGCTTTTTGGATGCAGCTGGGATCTTGGAAGGAATAGAGCAGTGCTGGCTGTTCCCTTGGGAATGGAGTTTGAGAGCTGAGGCTCTACCATGACTGAGGAGAGAGGATTTATTTTGGATATGGAAGTCATACCTCTGTCTGTAAGCTGTTTATTTTACAGGTTCCTGAGTTGACGGAATTTGGCTTAATTTTCACAGGATGATGAAAGACACATCCCAAACAAAAGCCATATGGGAAAAGTGTATTTTTCTGTAATTCTACATCAAAAATTGCGCAAACATTTTTCTTTAGATTTCTTATGGGAAAAATCAGCATGCTAAAAATGCCTAGAAGGGACCGTTGCCAATATTAGTCATAAGAAAATAGCCTTACACTTCCTTAGTAGTTTTCTGAGAGAAAGTCCTGCCTCCCAAGGGCAATTTTATCCAAGAGGCTATCTCTAAGCGGGGTACTTTGCCTGAGAAGTCTTCCTCCTTTTATAGAGGAAGACAGAGAAGATTCAACCCCCACCCTGGAACGGTTCTCAGCCAGGCTGGAAGGAGCTTTAATCAGCCTGGTCTAGTGGAAGGTGTCCCTACACATGGCAAGGGGCTGGAACTAAATGGTCCTTAAGGTCCCTTTCAACCCAAACCGTTCTATGACACTGTTAAAGCACATTAGATAAACATCTGTTTATCTTGAAACTTCAGCTCTGTTTTAACAAAACTATAATGAACATAGTAGAAAAGCCTCCTGTGGGAAGTGTTGGATGATGTTTTTATCAAACCTAGCATCCAATACTATCTGCACTATCTGCACATGTAAGGTACCCACTATTATAGGCCAATAAAACCAGGTACAGTGCAGCCAGATGAAGATTGTACACAGAGCAGCATTGCTGTAGCCCTCTGCATGGGTAGTTTGAGCTGCATTTGAGGTAGTTTGGCTTCCTGGGGTAGGCACGCTCTCCACATCTCGTGGTTCTCTTATGCAGGACATTTTCACAGCCTCAATGAGAGTTTTGTAGAGCATAAAACAAGACCTGGTTGTTGCTGCTGGATTGTCTTTCTCCATCTTTGTATCAGATGATAAATCTAATCTCTCAGAGGAGCTGGAGTTGGTCTCTTCTCAGAACACATCTCAAGTACCATACTGTTCCTAAGCTCTTCAGAGAGACAATCCAAAGGTGACCAGCACAAACTTTACTCACCTGTAATTTAATTTAATTCAGGAATTAAAGACCTGAAAAGTTAAGTGAATGCATTTAACCCACAGAACACTTAACCTTCAGAACAAATTAGCTACTATGGACTCCCCACATTACAGTGGGAGTTTATGCTAACATTTTTCTTCTACCAAATGCTTTTCCATCACACTGAGATCCTGTAAAGGACAGGAATAAATATAACTACTCACCTCAAAATCAAGATTGGAGGTGAAGAAATATAACGGCAGTGCAGTGTTACCATAGTAACAAAAGCTCTAAAGTGATCTAATCTACTGTTAAATTCCAGCTCAGAGATGAACAAAAATCAACATAACAGAATAAATGTTATATTAAAACGGGAATGAGGATATTTTGAGACTGATATTGTATTTCTGTCACAAAATATAACCTAAAAAATGTATTTGAAAAGAGAGGGAAATTTTGGTCTTTTGACTTTCACATTTATCCTATTTGTTTCTAATTTGGACTCTAATTAATCTCTGGTGAAGTTAGCTGTCAGGTGACTTTTTAACATACTGCCTAAGTTTACTCACACAGATGTATTGGTTTTCAGAATATTCCCCTCCTGTCACTCTGGTAACACAGATGGTGAATGGTGTCCCATACGCTTTATGTCCCAGATTTTTCAAGCCATTAAAACCTCACATCCATAACTGTTGCAGGATCTAAATGAGTTCAAACACTAAATCTCTTCAAAAATTTGTTTAGACCATGTGGAAGCCTCTGAAGGGGCCAGACAGAGCTATTTTCAGTGTGTTTCTCTTCCTGGTGATTGTTGCTATGTCAATAATTATTTTCATTTTGCTTAAAATTAAGAAAAAGAATAAGCGAATCATTAAAACATCACATGAAGTTCATTGTTCCCACCACCCCTGGCCAAAAAAAAAAAAAAAAAGAATTAATTTTTAAAAAACCCAAAACACAGAGGTTCTGAAATACACACGTTTTCTGCACTATTTCATGGCATATCAGTCTGAGTGTGGACACCATGCATTACCTCAACAGGGTAAAAGTAGCTATTTTCTTTCAAATTTTGTTTTAATATCCTTAAGGACACAGTAGCTTCAGCTACTGGGGAAAATTCACTGTGATTTTGGTTTGGAGAATGGGAGGCTGTGGTGTTTAATGTTAAGCTGTCTCTAATTGTGCTGCATGTTTGAGATTTTAAATATTGCTATTTAAGCATTTCCAAAGTAAGCAAGAAATTCATAGTAGTAGTACAGCTGAGTTCAGTGTAATTTTGACGTATGCATAAAAATGTAAAAGTAAACAGAAAATATCTGAACAAGCACTAATACAATTGAAATAATTTCTGAAGGAATTTGTTAACAGACATTTAAAATGTTCAAGGTAAAGAAGATATATACTAGTGACAGAGTTTGACCAAAAAACACAGTCCCTCTGAATCTAAGCATCTGGCATAAATTTCATAACAAGGTATGTCTTCATGATCAAAGACACACCAGAATTTCTCTCTGCTTCATACTGAAGAATAAATTGACTTTGTGAATGTTTTAAAAGTAGGTCTTCCAGTGTATTTCATCAGCAAGAAACAGAAGAAAATAGAGTTTGCAGAGCATCTTTTTCATTTTATCATAATAGTTTACAAACAGCATGTGAACAGCACGCTTTTGAGTTAGGTTTTCCTTTTCTAATGGGAGATTTGCTCTTAGAAAATGACAACTCATTTGCATGCAATTTGCACACTGCATTTTTGCAGGAATACATTTGATATTTTGCACTTATCTCTGGTAGTTGCATTGAATTTTCTCAGTGCAAAATAGAAGTGTTAGGATCAGATTTTAAAAGACAGACCCACCACAGACTTTAGATTATTATTTGCAAAGAAGTCAGGGTGCTCTTTCCAGCTCTCTTTTGCACACTGTGTAAAATCTAATAATTTTCTTTCCATTATCAAATCATCTTTGTGTTTCTTACGCCTTTATACCATCCACCAGGCACTGTTGAATCTTCCATAAAGTTCTTGCCTCATTATTGAGAGGTACAGAAAGTAGAGCTATTTCTGAGGCAATAATCCTTGCTTTTATGGTCTATTCTCCTTCACATTGATTGCTTGAATTTGAAACTCTCATGACATTTTGCAGGCAATAAAAACCAGAGGAAGAATGTGTTTCTTTTTGGCGGTGTGTTATTATTAAGCCAGGCAGAGCTGCTTACAAACTTGGTGCAGTCACTGTCACCAAATTCAGGAAAATGAGGAAAAAGAGCAATTTCCATGAAGGATAGAGCTGGAGCTTTCTTCAGCTGTTTCACAGGTATCCTTTGCTTTTTTCAGCTCAATTTTTCCTCATTCTGTTTGAGATTTCACTGAATTTGAATGGATGAAATTCACTTGGGGGCAAAAAATACCATCATTCCTCTCTCTCAAACTAGGTGCTAAAGTCTAGTGCAGTTTACAAAGGGATTGGGATAACTGAAGAGTCTCTGCCCCTCCATGTGCATCAGGATACACTACAGTCTATTGGACACCTCTGAGGTCCGGCTGGACCTATGACATTTTTTCACATTAATGTAAAGAGTGCAAGATGACATATACATACAGAGGAGCAGAGTCAAACTTATGATTCAGTTTTCAGGCATATTTCCTCAACAGAGTTAAGATCCTTGGTGGATGTAGGAGTCATAAAAGGATGCAAAAGAATATTTATTAAATTTCTTTACATATATAGATATAGATTAGATATATATAGATGATATAGATATAAATAGTGTAGATTCAGGTAAATATAGTAGTATGCAGAGCATCTTGTAGGGGAGCACTTTGTCATCTTCTTCCCATCAAACCTGAATCATTATTTTAGTCATATTTAGGACATCTAGTCAGCATTTTGATCCCTCTGCTTCTTGCATTGTGAAATAATAAATAGACTACTCAACTTATAATTTGGCCTTTTTCTACCAGGAAAAGGAAGATCTCAGAGCAAACTGCTCAAGGCTTATCAAGAACAAGCAGTTGGGTTTATGGTGCCATGATACGATGGGACTGTCAGAAATTTCAGATCTCGGGTCATCACCAAAGTCTGAGCAATTTTGATTAGATTTATGTAATCCTGAGAGATGGTCCATTAAAAACTCCTACTTACTAGGGGACCTTTTTCCTCAAGACTGTATCCAGATGCCCAGAGCATACTCCACCAAATTCAGACTTAGCATAAGAAGGTGCAACTTCTTCAGAAGTGTGAGGTCTAAATAAGATAGGAAAGCCATCACAATGTGAATGGAAGTGGCAAAGAAGTACAGTAGTAAATGTGATAGACCCAGAGTACAAAATGAGTGAGATATAAATGTCTGAATAGACAGGAGACAAAACCAAGCAAACTTAGTAAAAATATTGAGATCCCAAAACCAGGACCTGGTTGTTCTTTTGTTAAGTCCATGTTCTCTTGGTGTTTCTCATTGCCAATCACTTGGCAGACAAGAATGCTCCTACAGGGGTAGACCAGTTGTTCATGTAGTCCTGTGTCTTGTTTGTAATATTGATCAGGAGCAAGTATTTGTGAAGAGAACATGAGAGCAGAGCGAGTACATGGTTACACTTCTCCCAGCACTTTCCCAACTTCTGTCAGTCTGTAGCTACTGCTACAGCTACAGCTACTGCTGCTTTAGTCACATCTGGCAGGGTGTTATAGGTTGTCATTAATTTACATATTGTTTATGTAGTGGTGGGTTGTTTCATTTTTTTTCTAGACCTGTTTAGATGCTGTCTTCCACAGTATCCTTGGCAATTAATTTTGACAATTTCATTATAGATTGTGGTTTAAAAAGATAAATCTTTCTTTTCCTAGTTTTAATTTGCTGCATGATAATACAGGAATTAAGAAGCATCAAATCAAACTGGGGAATAATGAATAACTTGTTCTCTGAACTCCTTTGCAATGGCATTCCATATTTTTGCATAATTCCATCCTATCTTTCTTTGATTGTTGCTTTCCAAGTTTAGAAAACCTTAGTCTGTATGATCTTTCTTTGTATGGATACTGTATTTTTTCCTTGGATCATTTAGTTGCCTTTGTTTTCTTCTGCTGTTCTATCCTTTTAGAGGTGAATTGCCTAGAAAGGCATGCAGTATTCAAGCTGTGGGAACACCATGGCTTTATAAAGTGGTGTAATGATGTTTTTGCTATGGTTTTTCATCCTTTATTAATGATTCTTGCCATTCTGTTTTCCTTGCTTGCTGCTCTTGAGCCATGAACTGACTTTTCTAAGAACTATCCATCATGACTCCAAGATCTTTCCTGAATGTTGAGAAGCAATTTAGAGTACATTAATATATATATTTAGACTATTTTTCCCTCAAATGCTATGCTTTAAATTTCACCTGACATCCATTGATTGTCTCTTCATTCCGTATTGTGAGATCATTCTGCTACTTCTCGTAATCAGTTTTCATTTTTAGTATCCTGAATAATTTTGAATCATAAAGAAATTCTGTCACCTATTTATTCCTTTCCTGAGCTTTAAATACATTGAGGAATATTCCTATAGCCCCACAGTTTAACTTCCCTATGTGATGAAAAATTACTATTTTCATGCTTTACATTCTATCTTTTACTAAATCACTTATCCTGTAAAAGACCTTCCTTGTAGTTTCATACAGTTAATTTTTTTAAGACCCTTTGGTGAGAAACCTTGTCAAAACCTCATTGGAAATCCAAGTATAGAAGATCAATTGAAATGTCTTAATCCCTATTTATCTTCTCTTTCAGAGAGCCTGAATACCCTCATGAGACACGGCTTTGTGTCTTGGCTTCCCTATGTTACATTTATTGGTCTGTGTGCTACTTCTTCCTTTATTACAATTTTTATCAATTCACCTGTTATAAAAAGTCAGATTTTCTGGTCTGAACTTTTCCCAGTTTTAGATTGATCTGTTAAAGAAAAACACAGAATTCCATATGTATCTACTGAATCCTGTTTAAGTGATAAGTGTTCCATGTGTAATTTCTTTTAGGACTCTTACTGAAATACTACTACTTACTCTTTTCTTATCTTAAACCTTGCTTGTTTATATTTTAGTTTGAGGCAGTTGCTCTGGCTTCTCTCCTGTAGAGAAGCTGTATGTCACCTCACAGTTATTTCCTAACGATCCCTGAATGCATTGATTTCACTTCTCTAATAAAGCACAATCCTTTTGACTAATTGTTGCTTCTAGACACTCTTCGGCAGACACAACACTATAGATATATTATCTTGAAAAAAAAACACCAAACTTTGCTATTTGTAAATTGATCCTTAAAATCTCTTTTGCCTGTCCATATTATGATTTCCAGAATTTACCTCCTAACATGCCCTTTACTATTTTCTTCAGATGAGTATAGCTTCCAGTTCTTGATTTGCTGATTTTGCTGAAAGATTGAAAGTAGATTTCAATGTGATTTGTTATCCTCCTTTCCTTCCTTCATAAGAAAAAATGAAATGGTTAACAGTATTGACGTGTAAATTATCTCTGCAAGGCACTCAAATCAATCCTGTGCTGAGGGATTTCACATCCCCCGCCACTCTAGAGACTTGATGAAACATGAGGATAAATGAAGACAGCAGCATCGGCTTCAATATGTTGCTAATGCGTTGCTGGCTGAAGTCCATGCTGCTGTATGTTCAGTGCTGGCACTGCTGGAGTCAGGCAGATTAAAACTCAGTAGCTCTGCAGTGCAGTCATTACTCAGGCCTTGTCTACAACAGTGCTTTTTGCCACCTCAGGTGTCTGAGATGTCACCTTAGATGGACACTAACTCAAACCCAAACATAGTTCACTTTGTGGATGTAGTTTCTACCAAATATCTGCATTATGTTCGGAAATCACTATGCCACCATTATGTTCTGAAATCACTATGCCATGAAAGCCAATTCCATGAAGGGACTTGTTTCTAATGTGCCTTGGTTTTTTTGCTGTTAATAGGTCCAGTGCTGCTACTGACATCAGTGAAATATCTTGCAAAGAAAATGCCTCTTTAAAAGGAGAGTCTGCATGCTGGTTCACCATCTTGGAATTAGCAAGGGGAAAAGCTGCAGGTATACACTCTCTAACTGTACAGATGTCTTGTTCTTCAATCTTGAGATGGAGAGCCTTTATCTTAGTCAGAGCAAAGGCAATGACAGGTGAGAGAAGGGAGGTAAGGGAATGTTTCTATAGCAGAAGGTTTTGTTGGCATGAAGCAGATTTGAGTTTGCATCTGTAGGTAGTTTAAGAAAAAAAAAAAAAGCAAAACCAAAGAAAAACTAAAAAAAACCCTCCTTCCCAAACCAGACTTCTTCAAGAAGATACTTAAGGATAGACCAGATATCAAGCTTCTCTGATTGGGATACTCTCTCTGCATGTGTTTAATTTTTTTTTCATCTACTCTAAGAGCTAGCAACCGTTTTTTTAGATAGATAATTCTACTGAATATCTAACATCTTTCTGCCTGCCAAGTCAACAAACCTGGACATTAGAGCATTTAAACTCCAGTTTCATATCCTAAATACAGGGGCTATATCTATGTAGCTAAATTTGCCTCAGATTTAGAAAACACAGGAGTTGCTAAATTCATGAAGAAACATATATCATGTTATTCAGGGAAACTGAACTTTGTGAAAAAAAGCCTTTCTATGAAGACATCCAGTTTAAGAATTTTGCATTTTTGAACAAGGTATTTAGGCAACATGATTGTAAAACTTTTAAAAACATGAAGTCTGAACGAATTAGGACTTTGTGCTAATCAAAGCACGTAAAACTGCCATGATGGAAATAAGTGCAGTATTTCAGTTTTCAAGATCTTGTTCTGTGAAAATACTCAGTATTTAATGACTGGTAATTTGGAGTTTTCCAAAGCTTTTTAGGAGTTTGTCCTGTACTTTCTGTTTAACACTAATACCAATTGCATTTAAAATGGTTAAACAATCCTTACTAATGAGCTCTGTAGCCTTGGTTTTGCATCAGCAGTGATATCTTTCCATTTTATAGTAATGACATTTGTTAGGCTATGTATCAGTCTTTACCAATTCTTGCTATTCACTTCAGTTTCACTTTTACATATGAAAGACTATTAGAGTTGGAAGAACACTCTAATAACTTATTCAATCTCCTTTTAACTCTAATAAAGTAGTTTCCCTGCTGTAGACCATCTCTAATTATGGATATCTCAGTCTAGGATACTTCCAAGATATTACTAATATGCATGATACCTTATTCCTAAAGCTGTGTGTTGCTGTCATTATTTCACTGTTTCTCTTCACAGTTTTGATGACATAATTAGTATTGGTGCTTATATATCTGGTCATATACTTTCTCCTGAACAAACATGGTGTAATTTAATATTTTTCACAGTGTTTTAAGGACTTTCAATTTTTTTTTTAGCACATCAGACAATTCTAGTCTAGTCTTTGGACTGGAACACTGGTTTGTGTTTGCTGTTGACCTTGAAGGTAACTTTTATTCTTTATCCTATTTGCCCCTCCAAAGTTTGGTCTATCTCTTTGCAAAATGCATTCATCTCTCATAGTTTCAAAATTTGTAGGCCAAGTGTTGACTATGGAGTAAGGGAAAGGGGATTATTCTTACTTTAAATATTCTTTTCAAATATATTTTCTTTAAACTTCATTTCTGCAGGTCTCTTACATACAAAATATCAAATATGTTTTTGAAATGTAAAACATTTTCACATTGCTTTGAAATTATTTCCTTTTACATTAAGGTATCTGGAAGAGATACCACTTGTGTTTTACTCAGCCACAGTCTTTCTCACATTTGAAAGGTAGAACTTTGATACTCTTCTTTTGCTACATTAAACATAGCTCTCTGTCCATGCACCAGTAGATCAGTAAAAGAATATAAATTTTGAGATCTGTGATGCAAATGTCAGAGAAAAACTTTCACTAAAATCTAGTACAAAAGCTACAAAAGCTCTAGAAAATTTCCGGTAATTTGTATTAATAATCTACCTTTGTAAGTAATTAAGCTGTTACCCTGTCAGTTTAATATAAAATTCTTTAGCAATTTGCCTCTTATCCATAAAAGACATAATACAAGCAATGATTTAGAGGCCTGCCTAAAGATGACAATGTTTCTAGTACTATACCTTTTTCCACAAAGTTAACAAGAACTTTTATGAATCTGGAATTCTACACAATTAATTTAATCATATTACAAATAAGTATATGATTCAATCTGTCCTAGTTCAGCAGGTGGGACCAGTTTATCACTGTGTGGGTGTGACCAAAGCTATGTATTCTACACCCTCTATTCATTTCCCATGAACTGTTAACAATGGACCATTTGCAGCAGCTGCCCAGGGCACACCTGACCCCTCAGGGTGTGAGCTGGGTGTGAAAGACACCTGTGAGATAAGAGCTGTGATAACTCCCTTCCAGCAAGTCGTTAGCACCTCCACACCCAGCCTGAGATGTCATGTCTGCTAATCAATGTCATGTCAGGCCATCAATGATTCCAAATACCATATGACTCACAGAGTGAGATTGCTCATTGTGTAATTCCCTGCCCTGGGGGAGGTACTGGGCAGTCCCACCTGGACCTGAGGGAATATAATCTTGGGCGTTTGGGGACTTGGGGACCATTTATCAGATCCAGAGGAGGACCAGAACCTCACTAAGACTGCAACCACCACTCTTAACCAGACTGCGACTGTCATCTGCACCAAGAAGTTTCTCGCTTCTTTTTACTTTGGACTCAGGGGGAACCACGTGGGGCTCAGCACAGGGGCCAATGAATACCATTGTGTTTGTGCCCCAGGGGGCTGGGTTATACTTCTGGGTTTTGTGGGTTAAAACCAATTTCATTTTGTGCCATTGCATTTATTATAATATTGTTATTAAATTGTAACTCTGACTTATAATCTCTTTTGTGTTGGGTTCGTTTCTCCTGCCGGTTTACCTTTAAACCAGCACACAACCCTATTCAGAGAGAGGAAAACACACAGGCTGTGCTTGCACATTTTTTTCTCTGTTGAGAATAAAGAGCAGGTTTGTTGCCATTCTTTTTTCTAAAATAAGCCCAAATTTCTCTGTCATGCTGAATTCAAGGTTTACTCAGAGCATTCACTACAAGAGAACTAGTATTGTGTGTTTCAGAAAGCTGTAAATCCTACTGCTGGACTGAAAAACATCCCATGGGAATGGGGCCTTGGCTGACGGTACCTCTTCAGGCTGACAGTTCCTCTTCTCAGAGCAACTTCCTGTGTTTCTTCTCTGGTTATAAGCTGCGGAGTTAGTATGCTGCAGCTGCTCAGATTTTCATTTCTGATAAAACAGCCTGAGAGGTATTTGTTGCTGATTGTCAACAATCAGATGAATTATAGATGATGTTGGTAAACAAAATCCTGCCTTGATGAATGATGAGTTGGCTATACTATGACATGACTGCTAAGTCATTCAAAGCACTGATTAAACCCATTACAGTAAAATAATCACCATCCATTACGTTTAATGTCGTGAACTGACAACCTAGTTAAGGCAGCTGATGGTGTCAGCAAAATGATTTGTTGGTCCTCATGTCCAATGACAATAAATCATTTCGATAAATCAATGAACAGTAGCAATAAAACAATATATTTTCATTTTTCTTGACATTCAATTACAGAGTGTGTATACAGACTTATTCTTAAACATTCAGTGATATGGCAGGATTCAGCATCCACCAGCAAATAATACATACAGTTGTCGAGATCTTGTTTTGCCCAATCACATTTTACCCTTAGTTTTGTTTTCTGCTGCATCTGCTGTTGTGATACTTGACTTCTCTTACAGAGCCAGATTCATTCTTAGGTATAAAGGCAGAATTTTTATATTCTTTTTCCTTTCATCTGAAGAAGTTTCTTCTTCTAAAAAGGTTTCTATAGGTGTACTATTTTTTTCACACCTTCAAGGATAATGGTCACATTCCTGTTTTTGCACTTTTCTGTATCACCTCTCAGCTAATTAAGTCTATAATTTGGCTTTCAGGTTAAATAAAAGCTGAACTTCAGCATTTGAACAGCCAGAACTGAGGCAAGGCCTCCTGTGCTGCTCAGGAATGAGCAGTCAGTGAAACAGCTAAAACCCTGCTCAGCCGATAGCCATTATCTTCTCTGTTCTACTGCCACCGGGGCTGTGCTAAACATCAGTCCTATCAGACAAACAAACAGGTTTGGGAGCATTGTATTTTATTTTAGAAGGATTCATCTATACCTGTTTCTCTCTCTTGTCATAGATATGTTCATGTCTGCATGTTGATATAAAATTTTGGGCATGTATAAGTACCAATCCCTAGAAATTAATCATTCACTCTTTGGAAATTATGAAAGGCAGGACACCTCCCAGATACTTGAAATTAAAATGTCTTTTTTTATGTAAGGTCTTAGTTTTTTTATCTAAAGATTGACAACCTCAAAATCTTTGGTTTTGTCTAAAGAAAAATTTAAGAGTACTAAAAAGTTTTTCTCAGGATTCCTTCCTCTGCCTCACCCATGTGTACACACTCCCCCAGACTTAAAATACCCTGAGAAATTCACAGGACATAATTTGTTAACATAATTCATGTAACCTATTATCCAGGTGGGTAAGAAGCAGACAGATGAAAAAACAGGTGACTGTGGAGTCTCAGTACTGCACCCTCTTAACACTCATGTGCCCTGAATCTCTGCTTGGTTGGACTTGATTTGTTTGTGTCATACTTTAAGAATTTTGCTATCAGCATGAACAGGTATTTTCTACATATGTGCAAAAAGAAGAAGGATCCATGGTGGGTTTTCCCCAGTATAGTCCAAGGGGTTGAAAGGAAAAGCTCTGTCTGAGGAAGTGGGTAATATATCACATCTGCATTGACTAATGCTTACACCTTAAGTGACTTCAGTGTATGGGGCCTTGCCTTTAATGGCTTTAATGGCTAAAGTGAGAAGTTCTAAATATATACATCAACTGTTACATTGCTAATCTTTCTTTACTGATACAAGTTTGAAAATCTCTGAATGTCCAGTGTGTTTTTCTGTACCATTAGTCTGGAGAGGTCACCAGCCGGGCACATGGGGTTGGATAGATTCCCAGTGCCAGCTCCTGTGCAGTACACCAAGCCTGCGCTGAAAATAGCATTCAGTTTGGGTTTGCTCCTGGTAGTGACTTAACCTGGGATCTGTTTCCTTGAGCACTTGCCTGCTGGAGACAGAAGGACCATCATCAAGATGAAACTTTTCCCATGTGGCTACATTGAATGGCATATGAAAGATTTTCTCGTTTCTTTCTAAAAATGGATCTTGTCAGTAGAGAATGATGGGTCTCACTGGACATATGGGCAGTTAGAACTAGGAAAGCTGAATGTCACTAAGGGATGGTAAAAATGAAATGTTTGACTATAAATTATTTTTTCTGTCATATTTAGATTACAATATAGAAAATGCAAGTAGTCAATATGAGTTATGTAGCAGACACCAGAACGTGTCAAGAAATGTTCCATTTCTGATGAAATTGCACTATGATGGAGACTTGCAGTGATGTAAGTTGTTGATCCTTATTCCAAAAGTAATGTCTGCAGCAAATACTTCTGAAATGATGACTTTCAGAACGTTGGGAGGAGGTATTTGCTGTGTAAGTGTTCAGTGGTCATTTGAGATAACAGTCTTCAATTTGGCTCCGTAAAACCTCAGCAGTTGCTCAGAAGACAGGCAGTAAAGCAGACTACTCTCCTGTATTGAATCATCTGCCTATGAGATCTGTGCAAGCAGATATAGTTTGTAAGAGGAATGCACAGAGCTTTTATAAAAAAAAAGTTGAGTTTCAAAGTTTGTACTAAATGCAAGGGATTAGTTGTGTTATCACCAGTGAGAACTGAATTTTTTCTTGCAACAGCGATTCATTTATCTGATTATATCTCATCCTCCAAACTTTGCATGCGCCTATATGTTAAACCTCATAGCCTTTCCCAGGAACTTCTTGGCACATTAGTGCTTTGCCTTGCAAAGCAGAGCCTGTGTCTTTAATCACCAGACGTCCTTTCACCTACAAATTTGCATATTTGGACCCTGTTTTGACTGGTTCATACTTCATCTTAGTTGTTTAATCAATGTCAAAATGGTCAGAATGCTGCTTGGGAGCATGGCCTGGAGACTGAGCTTCCTTGCAGCAGACCACCTGGGTGGTGGACCAACTGGTGCTCCCTCTCTTGTGTCATGATGCTGTTGTCCCTGTTGTTGAAAGGAGAGGAGGGGAACAGACTCTCCACCAACCCTCTCTTCTGTTTACTAAAGCTAGGGTCAAATCCTGTGGGAGAGGAGGCTCAGGTGTTCCTTCATCCCAGCCTTACCTGAAACACAATGTCAATGGCCTCTGGCAAGGTAGTTCATATGTAAGTCAGGGCTGCAATCAAAAGGTTCTGCAAGTGTTGAGATGAGCACCATGCTTTAGAATCCTCACCAGAGACGGACAGTACCAGTTTCCTCAGTTCTGGAGCAAAGTTAAGATGGAATTTCATTTTAAGCTGAATCAGTTTGGCCATCTCTACGTTTGCTTAGGCTATGTGGAATTTTGGTTAATAGAGACACAAACTGTTTATTAAGCAGTCTGCCTGTGGAGAATGAGAGCATCTACAAAGCATTTTTCAGCATATGCTGTTCCATACCTTGCTAAAACTGCAAAAGACAGTAAGAAAATGGGTAATGTACAGTAGAGGAACTTCGAAAATAACACTCAGCTGATAATTCTTTATAGGGTCTTAACTCTGTCTGAAAGGTTGTGCAATGTTTTTTTTTCCAAAAAAGTTAATCAGTTATTTTCTGTATCTTCAATAGCTAAATTATAAGTTTCTTATACTATACTAATACTTACTATACCTTTGTAAAGCATTCAGCACTGCGTACTGGCAGTGTCTGAGAACATATACCTGAAATAATTGCTTGAATGAGACAGAGGCAAGTTGTTATGAAATTTTCTCTCCTACTTTCATTTTGAAATTTCTAGTAATTCCACTTCAATATTCCTGTTATCACTGCCTTGAGATTAACAAGAATATTGAACAAAATATTGATTTAAAATATGTATTTTTATTTGGGTATTAACATTTTATATAGTTTTAAAGTTTTCTGCAAAATTACTTTCATTCAATATATATGAGGAGACCCTATTACATAATAGTCTGTGGTCCTCCTTGACTCAGAATAAGATGAATGCATTAACCTTTTTCAAATGTCATCTATAAAATCTATGCAATGAAATAGTTAAGCTCATAAGCTCCAACCCAATCAATATTTATTGCTTGGTAAAACTGGCTCTGCAGCATACCTTTGCCATCTCTATAAACATTTATATAGCAACCTTAACTAATGTGTCTGTTTCCTTTCAAAGCTGATGTAGAATTTCTGAAGGTGTCCTACCTAATCTGATAGTAGTATAAATATTGGAAGTTGACCTCAAAATTTCTTTCCTGAAGTCCTTCTGATCTTGGTCGCGGTGGCAGGAAATGAAAAATTAAAGACTGAGAACACACAGATCCTGCAAAATCCTTGAAAGCTATAACAAACCCTGATGATCCCTGCAATGCATCATTCAGTACTGCTGCATGTGGCACAGAGGAAACCGGGTAGATTTGCTTCATTACAGTAAGTACAAGTTCAAGGCTCTGAAACAGGGGGAGACAAGGAAAGTAATGCAAGCACCAACAGCAGGTGGACGGAGGGATAGAGGATTAAAAAAAACCCCAAAAGTGGTGGTGGAGAGAGCCTGAAATTTAGTGTTACCTTTTTTGTCTCATCTCTCCATGGGCCACCGTCACCGTCAGAGCAGCAGCATGTGGGGTGACTTGTGCCACAGCTGGCAGTCAGCAGTGCCTTGGGGCTCAGGCCAGGAGGGACGTTGGCTACTGAATCATCCTCTCCTCCTCAGAGAAGGTGCATCTCCACAGACTAGGACAAAGATCAGTATAAGGGCAGAACAGGGAGAGGAAGGTGGGAGAGGAGGAGTACAAGCACATCCAATTTTTTAAACTCACAGTGCTTTCACTTTGTCTTTGACACCTGCCCTGGAGTACACACAGCACACTGCTAAATAACATCTTGTCACAAGGACCAAAACCATGATTGCACTATGACGAGGTTAATAAGGCATTTTTATTTCACACTTGTCTATAAAGTTACAGTAAATAACCACATGGCAAAGATGGTCTTCTGGGAAGAGAAAGAGAGGTTTTTTTAAATTGTCCAGTTTTTTTAATACCTTGCCACTGAAACTATAAAAATGCCATACTGTAGTCATATAATAATAAGAAAAAAGCAAGCAAAAAAGCAAAAAAACTAAAAAACCCTTAACACTAAAATAAACCCACACACACATTTCCTTTTTCTGCTTTGTTAGCTCAGCACGGGATGTTCAAAACATGATTTGGTTGGTTGGTTGGTAGGGGCTGTGATAGCAGAATGTAAACAGTTATTAAAAGCATGCTTCCCATGACTTGGTGGGGAAAAGAAATAAAACTTACATTTCATTATTAAATTTGCTGTTTTGATTAAAATGTAAAAGTTGTTCATTTTGTTACCTTGTAAGGCTCCCCTACTTGTCAATAATCTCAATTTATGCCTTCATTTTCCCATAAGAAAAATGTATTCAAGCCTGAGAATTTGGTATATAATGAGACTGTACTTGTATTTGAATTTTGAATAGAAAAATTGCAAATACTTATCAAAATATTGTCAAGATTCAGAGCAAATTAATGATCAAGTGAAAATACAGGGTTAAGCAAATATGTGTGTATATACATCCTGTCTTGCAGAATGTCCTCCGGAATAGCTTTTAGATTAGATCTCTATTGGAATATCTCTATTAATGGAGCTTAAAGAGTACATTTACCTTTCTTACAGCTGTAGCCAATAGGTTGCCCATCGTCTCTGTGAAGTAAATTACATTCTCATTATTTGCACTAGTTCTGGCAGCAAGACATAACTTACTTTAAAGGCAGAAGGGAGGAAAAAGAAGAGGATAGCTTCCAAGTATATGGTGAGTGAGCTCTTTGAAAAACATCCTCCAGCAAATCCAGCTGTATCTGTGTAAGATGCTCCTGGCATCGGCTGATTCTGAGCAGCTCTGTGGTTTGGCAATGTGACTTAGACATCTTAAACTTGCATTTCTTGCACCTCTTGATTATTGTTGTTGTTGTGAATTTAAACTCATCAGTAAGTTAATAAACCAGCGCTATTTTGGCATGGACACGTCCCACTGAGCCATCCTTGTTTCAGGTTGGTCATTTTGGTAGGAGGGACATTTTTGTGTAATCTTCAGCCAGTGAGGTTCGTTTAGCAGAGTCTGGAGCGTGTCATAGCTCTGGCTCAGTACTCAGGAATATGATTTCTGTGACAGAGCCTAAGGAACAGCTGTTACCAGTGTGTTGCACCACGAGGCTCTGCTTACAGCCTGAGGTTACAGAAAACATTTTGCTGATTTTAAATAAATTGATGAAAGAAACAGACTGACAGCTATTTTATTGTCCCAGGAAGGTATCTGGTTTCCCTTGCCTGAAAAAGGTTGTGATCAATAGAAGGTTCTGTCAATATAAAGAAGTCAATCAGTAATTTCTCTATTTTCACATTAACCAGAAAACAAAAATGTGTGTGGTTTTTGGTTTTTTTCCTGCCATCTGATTTTCCAGTGGTTTTTGCCTAAATAATCAGCATGAGTTACAATATTTGTGTTATAAGGTCATTCCCTGCAAGTCTTGTCCAGCTGGAAGATTTACAAGTGTTATAAAACACAAGGGCTCTCCAAATGTTTGTTTACACAGGCAGCCACATTATTTGTCTAAATTCGCACAGGTTATGTTTTCTTTTTCCTGGTGACCATTCTGCCATACCACTACAACAGCAGGAAGTAGCAAACAGTCAAAGCAAATGGCTCACAGATCAAGACAGGTCCTCTTCTTAACATATGTACTTCTGAAGTACCTGACAAATATTTGCAAGCACACTCAAGAGCAGTCAGGCTTGATTTAGGAAAACTCGTTGTGTCCAGACTGATATGCCGTGTTTTAGGGCTAGTAAATGCAATACCAATGTGGCCCACACAGGCAGCAGGTGTGTTTCATGATCAAAACCTTTAGGTTTTTGTTTCCTTGTTTTTCCTTTAATGATTATGAACTGCATTGGCACAAAGAGAAGTTGATTGTAAACTCTTCACTTCATCTGACCTGTTTCTGTAATAAGAGAAATTTTCAGGTAAGTAATTGAATGCATTCATGACAGAAAAGAAGCATAGTGGTTAAGGAAAGTCACAGGGTTTGATTTTTTGTTTTGTTTTAATGAGTAGCATGGATTAGTCACTATGTGCTTTGCTCGGATGGTTAATGAGACATACTGAGCTCCAAGGAACATGATAGGAGTAAATTGATTTGCCAATGGCATCCTTAGTTCTCATGATCCGGGAGAAGTCCATAGGTCTCCATGCAGAACACAATCTCAGGCAACAGAATTTAATTCTTTGTCGTATGTATTTGTTCTGTATTCATGTGTCATATGTATCTGAATTCTGCATCATGCTAATGCTTAGTTATTGAGGGTTACTCTGTTCAGCTATGAAGCAGAGCTCTTGGGAACTGAATTTTAAAGATGTTTCTGTTGCAACTGCTGGGAACAAGTTACTGCATGGTAATGAGGAACAGCAGGTTACAGCATGAGGAGTTCAGTCAGTGCAAAGTGAAGCAGATTTCTGCAAGACTCTCGGCTTCTGAAATCTCTCGTGCCCCACAAAAGAGATAGTGTGATGCCCAGGCAGCACTGCTTCATTGTGATGATGTAATGATTTAAAACAGGAGTCTGTGATTTGGTACACTAGTTAAAACCAATCTGTAGTGTGCAAACATAACATGTGATGTAAACCCAAAGTAAAATGGATTTTAATTCAAACACGTACTCTCATAGTAAACTCATGCATATTCTGATTGAAGGTGTTTATCTGGTTATCTTGAAAGACACATGAGAGTTTACAAGCAATCTCAAGAGTGACACCTGAATGGACTGAATCCTGCATCAGAAATCACAAAGATGCTGGTGCAAACAGGTAGCATTAGTTTTGCTTTTACTTACTAGATTGTGGATACACATGCTGCTTTTGTCATTACTTTCAAGTTTTGCAGTTTCTTTAAACTAGGTAAATCAGTGGAGTACTTTCACGGTGCTCCTATGCCTCCACGCTATGTCCCACTTGCATTGGAAATCTAATGAATTGTCTCCTTAATTAATCATTCTGTGAAAGGTCTGCAGTCTAATTGTTTCTCATGTATGCAGTTGCTGTGTTTTTTCATCAACTGAGAGATAAATCTGAAACGAAATATATAAATAAAAAAATAAATAAATTAAATTAAATCTGTAATTACAGGGTATAAGTCAGGCATTCAAAAAGCCAACGAATGCTAGAAGAAACTTTATTATGTATTGCAAATAAATATAACAATAAAACTTTTAAATCTCTGGAATCCTACTTAGATTACATCCTCTTCCATAATAAAAGGTATTTATTATTGGTGTAAGATACTCTGCAAAATGATGCTGCCTTCAGACAAGATGGATGTGCAGCATCAGCAGTGAGCACTCCCACACTATTTAGGTGTCACATTATTTGTAGATGTGTAAAATTAAACAGGTTTTTTGTGAAGAAATCTGTTTGTGAAGGGGCCACAACTGTAGTAAGTCAGCCTGGAAATGGCTCTGATGCCTCTCCTGGTTTCTTGAGGAAACTTCTGCAGCAAACTGTTGTAACACTCTCCTTACTGTGCTGCATCTGTGGGGGTTTTTCCCTATAGGAATTTTGTCAATTTGAGGCCAGCTTTTCTCTGCCTTTTCCCAGTTGCTGATGTGAACACTACTAGTTCCTAGACTGCGCTATAGACACAGACTTTTTTGACACACCTTTGCATCCCAGTATCTCTTCATCCTGTGATGGCAGCAGGTACTTCTGCACAGCAAGTAGATAGGAACACTGCCTTATCCTTCAGCGGTGTCTTGTTGGTCCTCTGGATTGCTCACATCCTTTTGGAGTAATTCCATATCCAAGTTTGAGCTCTTCAGCATTTTCTTGCCACTAGTGACATTCGCTTAAATATTTAGGGAGACTACAGTTCTAAAGCCTCCACTGCTCCCAAAGTCCATAGCTGCCTAATATAGGCCAGTCCCATCATAGTTTCCCTTTTTTCCTTGTTTCTAGAACCTGTTAGGATCAGACCTGAGGCCTGCACGGTGTCCCCAGTCATTGACACCTCTGCAGCAAGCTGCTTGCTTTATACTATGCTTCTGTAAGCTACTGTAAACTCTAAACACGATCAGATTTCATTTTGTGCAGCTTTTAGCCACAGCATGCTGCTGCCAGCTGGCCGCAGAAGACTTATTTTCTATCACCTGTAGTTGGTCACACTTGCCCAGTCTGAGATTGCTGCTTATCACTGTTGTTTTAATGATATTGTATCTGGCACCACAACCCAGCTGGAATCAAAACATTCATTTAATAGTACAGCTGCAAATATGGCAGCCGAGTAACAGGTGACTGACTTTGACTGTGCACACATTTTAAGAGTCCTTGCTTTTACTCGAATTGCACTGCAGGCCTCAGTCTCTGAACTAAACCCCTCTTCATCCTTGGGCTGTGTATGCACCGCTTACTCCTTTCTTCCTGAAATAGCTGTAGCACTGGGAATTACAGATGGTTCTATTTCACATTCTCCATGCACCTCTTGCTTTGTTGCTCTTTCACGGCTGTCTTTAGCTTAAACCTATTTCTTTGTGGGGAGTGTTATGGGGTTTTTTCTTCTTTTTTTTTTTTTTGTTTGTTTTTTGTTGTTGTTTTGGGGGATTGGAATGGTGTGTTTTTTTAATTAGTTTGGTTTGGGTGGTTTTTTTGTTGTTTTTTGTTGTTGTTGTTGGTGGTGGTGGTTTGGGGTTGGTTTGGGATTTTCTGTTTGTTTGTTTTGGGGATTTTTTTCCAAACTGTGATTTTGCTGTTTTTCCTATGCACTTGAGTGGCCCAAGTGGATTTGTAGTAATTGGAGGTGCTTCTCTGGAGAGAAAGCATTGCTCTCTCAGCAAATCTCATGTAACTAGGATCCTAGGCTGATAGGGAGTCATCTCCAAAAATACAGGTAAATGAGAAAATTTTCACTTCTAAATTTAAATTTTTTGCTACGTTTTTTCATACAAGTTCATGGTAGATCTCCTTTGGCTTAATGTTTGGGACTACAATGCTTATGCGATGTTTCTACAGGATCTCTGATATTTCAGTTATTGTCCTTGACAATGGTGTTTTCCTACTTTTCCTTTTTTCTTCACAATGTGATGGATAATATCCCCTTTCTCTCGAACTTCCAGTTTTTTATCTTTCAGCAGCTGTCACTAGTTCTGTATACAGACTTGACTTTCCTCTAATTTATGTTTGTGCCAGAGTCGTTGTTAGAAATTCAGCATGGCCAATGATCTGAGTCACTCTGTGCTAATCACTTTCTCTGCCTTGCTGTGTATCTCACCAGACTGCCTTCACCACATTTCACACATCACAGGTTGGCTCATAAAACCAGAGGGTTTCATGCTGGTAAATCTAAGTTGCTCTGTATTTAGCAGCTTCCTCCAGAGATGCTGCAAGTGTAGCACAGACTCCTCCTCCAATATATGGGTGGATGTCATGGTTCTTCCCACAGATTCATCCTCCTTTTCACATTTTAGGGCAGAGGCAGTAGTTTGAGTGCTATTTTCCATGAGTGTTTAATACTTTTGCAAACAGCATCCTTACTCTTTCTAGGAAAGGCAGTTTGCCATGCACCCTGAAAACTGTCTGAGGCTTTGCCAGCCAGGCTGTCTTCTAGAGTTGTATGTGTAACATTTTTCTGTTCTGTGAAAAAATTCCTCTTTTTTTCACCTACAGGAAAAACTCCACCTTTTTAACAGGAATAAGATTTTAAAATCTCTTTGGTGAGAGGGAGTCAGGATGTTGGACTGGGATGTAGGATGTCTAGGTTCAGTGCCCAGAGGTGCCGCAGAACTTCAGTGACCTAGTTCAAGACATGTTTATCCACTACTTACTAGATCTCCTCTGCAAGGTGATCGCTACACTTGATTATTTGTAAGTGGCTTGGATTAGACATTAGTATTCTTTGAGTACTAGAGTAGTGAAGTCTCCATACTGATTCCTCCAGCTTTGTGTAAAATGTGCCCAGATTGATAAAAACTAACCCATACTGAGGAGGGAGCATGTTTTTCATGTGGAGTTGGAGTTTGATAAAACACAGGGGACTGAGCTTGCCCCACAGAGAAATTTTCTGTACCCACAGGTTGTGAAAAAGTGATGCCTGCTTGTTTGACCTTGTTTATTTTTGCACATCATTTTGAAGCTCTCCTCAGCTTCAAAAGTGAATGCTGAAACTATAAAACTGCATTTTTTAAATGCACTTTTAATATACCAGAGAATACAGCAAAGCTTAAGAGATCCACGAGGCCAAACATGTTTGAATAATTTAAGTATTGAACTTCTAAGCCACAAATTTCGAGGGTGCAGTTAATACAAAACTTTGATATTTTTTTGATCTCAGGGCTTCAATAAATGAGTGCCTCACAGTCAAAAAATGTCTTGTGTGGTAAACCTGCAAATTAGCAGTACTTTTGTCATCATTTTAAGACATGGAAGTTAAGGTCCGTATGCATGTGGAGGTTATGCAGAGAGTCTATGACAGACTTATTATTCTGCACCTGACTCAGAAACCTTAGCCAAACAGGAGGGAAAGGGTGAAACAGAAACACAATAAGATGGTGTAAGAACTGTTAATAGAAACCAAATACTTTTTTTTTTTTTTAATCTAAGTAGGGAAAGTAGTTACACTGCATGCACATTTTTTAATTGTGGTTGTAGAGTTTATTTATACCTTAAAATGAAACATTTTAAGGGGATCAACCAAAATGGCAGAATTGTTGACTTTTTGACTATACTTGTATGTATTTTCTATTCAGTTAAGTTGTCTCTGTTCAGTTATTTGCATCTGTTCTTTGCTTGACGAATTCTCATATCTTACTCAACCCTTTACTCTGGGTTGTTTTTGTTTTGTCTACTAGAAAACTTCTGATACTGCTATCACAGAAATAGATGTATTATAACAATATATAAAATGAGAAATTGTGCCAAAGTAGCACAAACTGTCAGACCTGGGAGCTGGTCTGGCAGAAAGAGGGGCAGTCGGTGTAGCCATATGTAGAGAGCTGTTTGGGATTCATCATTTTCAACAATCCAAATCATTATTCCTCATTGAGGATAATCAAGGGCGGGGGGAATTAAATATGCAGTTTTATTTAACAGAAATGTTTTGAAGATGTATGGAATTCTTTGTGAATAATTCATATTCTTTAAGATCAGAAGTGCTAAAAAAAAAAAAAAGGTGGGCACTTCTGCTGGGATGTGCCAGTTTAGAAACAAAGCAGCACTCTTGCCACATGTAAATGCAGCTGAAACAGGATGGCTGTAACATCAGGGAAAAAAAATCTTTGCTAAAAAGTCTGCAGTAATATAGATGATCTCTTCTTCAGAAAGTAAATTATTCATTTTGTCCTTGATCAATTCCAGTTAACATGTATTTGTGGCTCACAACTGCTTCTCTAAAACATAAAAGTGACTCACAGGGGGGAAAAAAAAGTCACGCTTGGGGAAAAGAGCATCAAGAAAACCCTGCCACAATGCAGCCTTCTCCATCTCATGCCCCTACCAGGCATCACTGATTAAATAACCCTTTCAATAACTTTGGCACTAACAAGTTATTTAAATTTTCCTTGCCTCTCCGAGTATATTGTTCTACTTATTTTTCTACAAGAATAGACACAGAATTGAAATAAAAAAGAAAACATTGGAATGTGCTTTTGATTTTGGGTGGTTGAACAGGTGTAGTGTGGGCTGTAGGCTGAAGCCACTGAGGTATAGGTGACAGTTCTGTCACCTCATGTAAACTTTCATATGCTCCCTTTTGTGAGCTGGCACCAGCAGAGTAAGGTAGGTATTAATTAATATTTTTTTCTATATCTACACATAGAGTCCCTGGTTTTGCAGTCCGAAGTGAAGTAATGGGAATCTGCTGGTGCTTAAAAATTGTTCCTCCTTCTTTGAAGAAAACTGTCACATGCAAATTGTCCCCTGACTGCTCCCTGCAGGATATGCTGAGCAGCTAAGTCCCTTCTGGGGAGCCCCTGTCAATGGAGCTTTCTTCCCTTTGTTATTTTCTTAGCAATACATTCTGTCCTTCCCATTACAGGAAATACATGAAGCAAAGCATTCTCCAGGATTGATATTTCTGTCTGTTTTTCTCAGTAATTTGATGACTTCTGGATGATCTGTAGATCCATTTAATCTACCATTTTAAATGTCTCAGAAAACTAGGTGCAACTTGTTTGTGTTCATCATTCAGAAGCTGAAATGCTTCTGAAAATGTTCTTATATACAAGCAGAATCCTTCTTAGCACATATGTGCTGCTATTAGCATATCTCCTCTTGTTCTCAGTGATGAACACTTTTGAACACTCAGGACAGGACACCTTTGGCTACATAGGCATGGGTTAGGTAGAAGCATAGTGTGTCCAGTTACACTCTAAGGCCAGGACATTTTCACTTCTTAGGTTACAAAATGATACTTGTCTGGAGAAGCCATATAGAATAGAAATGCAGCAGTCTTTTAAAATACCATTTTACCACGTCTTTGCTACTTTTTCTGAACACAGATAAATAAAATTATAATTTGGTGGGAAGGTTCATTCAAATCAAACTGTCTCAACACTAAGCCATTTTTGGAACTGCTGCAGCGTGCCCTGCACCACTTCTTTTCCATTTTACATGCATGCAGAGAAGGTCAAGCAGTGAATTAGCAGACACCTTTGATGGTGCCAAAGACAACAACCTGCTTCAATACATTATCAAATAATAGACTATAAATTATGTAAGCACTGAAATGCCAAGCAGCAAACAGCATTTTCACTGCTAAATGGAATCACTGAATTCATTAGAAACTGCTAACCTGATGATGTAATTTTTTGAGTCTGAATATTAACTCTTTGTTACCATCCTTCCTTTTCTTTCTGCCTCTCTATCAAATGCAGTCTTTTTTTTATCATGTTCCCTTCATATATGATTCTCCATCAAGCCCTGCCTCCAATATGCACACAGTGTATTTCAATTCATGTTCAGACCCACTGCATAAGCTGACATATTTCTAAGACAGCTCTGAAGGAGCACCACACAGGAATAAAATGTTGAGTGTGCAAAAACTAGGGAGCAAAATGCCTGAAAATGGAGCTGGCAACATGGAGCTCTGATCCTTTATGTGCTGCTTAGCTCCACACTTTCCATAAGCAGCCGATGAAAAGGTGACAAAACCAGTAGCTGTGCATGCATCAGTGTGGTACCTCCTGAGACAGATCCTGCAGCCTCTGGGAGATGAGAACTGCAGCCTGCCAGCACTTTGGGATCCATGGTAGTGAGAAGGTCTCAAAGGAGTTTGGGGGAAACAAAGAGAAAAAAAAATGTAAAAGTCAGATTTTATTAGAAATTAAACCATGATATATATATTTTTTGTTTTGTTTTTTTTAAATAGAAAAACATCAACATAAATAGGATAGATGGAAAAATATTGACCCCCTTGGTTTCAGGGAACAAAATCACCTCATTAGTAAGAGCTTGATATGTCCAGGTCAAAGGAGTCTTCTAGAAGTTGAAACATCCTTAGAAAGGGAATATTTTATATGCAAACTTGTTTCTACAAGTTCCCAGAGGCTGTGGACAGACAGTGTTCTGCTAATACAGTTGTTAGATACACAAGGTCAAGAAGTGCTACATATGCAAAATGCCATCATAATTTATTGACAAAATATCACATAGACTCAATGAACAAATTAGGCTAAAACAAATGCAAGGTAAAAACAGAAAGTCCATAGTCTAGCATGGTACTTGGTCCCTATTTTAGTTCAGCAAAAGGCATGATCACTGGGTACAAGCAGGACTCACAGGCATTTGCAGATCTCTATAGGGAAATGTGGTAGTTCATATACTCTTTCAATACAGACTGCTATCCATGCATTATTTTGGGAAGCCACTAAAATTCAGTGAATCATTATCAAAGGGTAAAATGCATAAAGTCAAGCACCAAATCAAGGCATTTGCCTCTCAACATTTTACTTGCTAATCCCTTTTCTTTCAGAGAACTCTATAATTTCTAAAAATATCTCTCCCCTTTTCATGACCATATATAGCTTTTAGAACAACAAAAGCATGGTGGCGTTTTTTTGCATTTTATCTCAATATTTCACTGAACAGTGAAATTTTGTTAAGACCTCTAAAGCAAAGACAATTTGAAAATTAATTTCTCCACCACTCTGAAAATAGAACCACCAAAAGAGCATGGCATATCCTATGGCACTGTGTTTCTGTGATGGAACCTAGTGGAAAGAACACATAGAATTATGTGTTTCATAGGTGAATTTTGCTCTAATGATTCCTATAATTGTGACAATTTGCTAGTAATAACTGCTTAAGGAAGGGCTGCAGTTGTTCTACATCTTAGTTCAGGTGGTCTTGCTTCCTTCTTCTGCAAATAAACTTGAAGCAAATGATCAGAGAAACATCTTTTCCCCCTTGTTTTTTCCATGCACCAAGAGACCAGATGTGTTTTGGTTATAGGGGCTCAGAAGTTAATTAGCTGAACAAAGGAGAAGTGAAAAGAAAATACTTTGATGCATTTTTTCAGAACAGGCCAAGCTGTCCCCTGGCAGTGGAAGTCACTAACCAAGGAATATCCTCAAGCAAGTATTCAAGTTTAAGCATGAGTTGTGATTTGGTATGCATGAAACAGTTCAAATTCATAAAATTAGACAGACATGTACTTGGCAAGCAATGATTTCAACTCTTAGTAATGAGCCACAGTCCTTACATGAATCTGGAGGCAGTAAGGATATATGACTCAAGAGCTCATTGCTAGAAAGTGTCTCCCATTTCTAGAATTATCAGCGCCAGTATATTTCAGTGCTATAACTTCTATACAAGACAGTGAGGATGTTGAAGAGAAAAATGGAGATTAACATAAATTATTTCAATTAGCATAGTATAGAAAGTCTTCAGCTACTATATAAAAGCTAATTTTCTTAAAGTCAGGACTGGCCATTGTAGGGTCTCACATGCCTAAAGCTGGTGACAATGTTCACACAAAGGCTTTGCTATTCTGTCTCCAGAAGTAGTCATAAAAGGACACCTAAAGCAGTCAAACTTAATACCTTCCCCTAATATTATCTCAGCCTCCAACTTCATACATCTCTGGGGATTTCCTAAGTCTCTTGTGGCTTGTTCATTTAGCAACTCCAAATCATTTCTCTTTCAGTTACCAGCAATTTTTTCCTTGAATCAGTGTCCACTCTTGCACCCACAATATACTTTAAGAAGGAGTTACACAGATCTGCTATCTGTTGTGTTAAAAAACAGCTCTCCTGGCTTCATTTGATGATGAAATGTCCTTCTTGAAATGAAAGAGATAGTGAAAAAGTTGATTGTAATCCATCTCTTTCATGCCACTCATTTTGTAGACTTGTACCAAATTCTTCTAAAGCAGCATTTCTTTTCAGTATCTTCACTTTCACCCCTGTGTCTTAGCAATATATTTCCCCTCCCCCAACTCAGGTCAGAACTGTCACTTTACCCCTAAGCTCTTTGACTTTTATGAAGAACTTTGTTAAAAAACTTTTGTAAATACAAATAGGCTTTATCAATTAGATCCCCTTTTTCTGCAAGGATCTGTAAGGCAGGATTTCCCTTAGCAGTTTCTCACAACTCTGGCATTTTTCCACACTCTGTAGCTGCATCCTTTATTACAGTTTCTGCTAATTTACCCAGTGTTGTCATGATTGCAGGCTTGTGATTCCCCAGATCGCCCTAAAACCTTTTTTTAAGGATTGGTATTATACCAATCCTTGAGATTGGACCTAATTTTAAGTAGTTAATATGCTTACATATTGCCATTGGTAACTCAATTACTTGGTTTGAATTCTCTTATAGTTCCTAGGTGACTGCCATTTGGTTTTTGCGACACGTTACTGCTCATCTGGAGCTGAAGTTAACCAGTGTAATTGTATTATCTGCCCTTATTGGCGCTCTGATTCCTCTCAGCACAGAGCAGTCTAGGTCAGCAGCTTCCTAAGGGATATTCTTACCACTGGAGGATCCATGTGGCTCAGTGTCATCATGTGTCCCTCTTCATGTTTTAAGGATGCTTCTGGAGTTAATCATCCTCTACAAGCCTCTCCCTATCTTCTTCTTGGGAAGATACACTGAAAAATAAATGGAAAAAAAGTTGAATGCTGGACTTTTCTTCACATCCAGCCCTGTCCCATGCTGTGTCATAGTCACTTCCCCTTGAAGGTGGCATCTGGCTTCAGAATGAGGCTGAGCTGAGAAGTCAAGTACAGTTGGGACTGTGGGATCTATTGTTTCAAGCTTCTTGCAGATTGGGGTGGATTCAGAGAGTAGGGTGGATTTGCATCTGAGAAATGCTTGATTTTTTCTTTAATGAATCTGTAACTCTAATCTCACCATGGGATCTGAAGACTAAGAAGGATCAAATAGTATTTATTCCTCTGCCTCAGCCTGCTGTCAGAAATATGTCACATTATGCTCTGACAGATCAGTTGAGGACAAAGAAGAAACGGGATGAAAGAGAAGCTGTTTACAGATGCTTAACTTTGGTGCTGTTACTTTCATACATGGCAGAAATGTCACCTTCTCCTACACACATTGGAGAATGGTCCCTACAACATCTGTGGACTGCCAGTGACAAAATCCAGAGTTTGTGGTAGGATGTGAAAGTGTGCATATTGGCCACGATCAGCCTTGGGAACATTTTCCTGCTGCAGCTGGCATGCTTTCTGCCCAGAAGCTGGATGACTTTCTGGTGCTTTGTCAGCTGATACTGGCTTTAGATTTGGCCAAATATCCCATCTGAAGGGTATGTGTTTCTGTTTCCCCCCCCAAACTTTATAGATCTTTATAGTGGCTCATGTGCCTTGGCTGTTATTCATCCTCTTTTCTTTAGGCATATGTGAGCATACTGTTTTACCAGTACAACAAGGTTGCATAAAAACATGCAGAGACTAAAGATGTTAATTTCTTAATTTTTTTTTTCCAAGAGAGTCCATTTAAGTAATTTTATTCCTCATTCAAAATTCAGTCCTTTTCCCACAGTTCTGTGTCACTGCTAGCATTTGGTAAAATCACTCCTATAATGAATTTGAATTGAGATCTATTAGGGTGACCAGTGGCTTAATGGCTCAACTGTAACTACTCCTTGAATCAGCTCCTGGGTAATAAGTGAGGTAAGAATAGCTCCTCATCTTGTGTGCTGCACTACCTGAGGTTCCTGCAGGCAATCATTATTACCTGCTACTTCATACAATGTTTGGCCTGATAATGTCTTGCAATTAGGCCTTAAGAGCAAGCTATGGAAAGCTCTCCATAAAAGCTGATTATATTGGAGCCCAGCAGCACATCCCTACGACCATTCTCTGAGATTTATTGCCTTTTTGATGTCTCACTGTTGCTGCTCAGATCCAGAGGCAAGCTGTTTATCCAGACTGCTGCAGTTCAAATCTTCAGCAGAGTTGCTCTGGCGTTGCTGCACTGAAGCCAAGGAAAATATGAACTCTCTGCTTCTCACTTACGTCCTTCATATTCCATGTATCCTGTTGGTAGTTTTGCATTTCTTTTATTATACACTGATTTTTAGCTGGTGTAAATAGCATGTTGACATTTTTCCAATGGATTCATGGTTGCAATCAGGCTTGTTTTGGATTTTGCATAGATGTTGAAAAGTTTATGGGGGCTGTGGAAGCAAAAACATAGAAAACATTGAAAGTTTGGTGAATGTCAATATAGTTCGGGAATAAATCTTTGCTGACCCTTAGGGTTACACTGATATGTATGGAATGGATGGACAGAGTACACTGGTCCCAAAAGACACAAAATGCTTTGCTTGTGCAGAGCAACAAACTAGCAGCACAACTGTCTCCTGAGAACTGCACTGTAAGCCCAGATTTAACAGATCATTCTGGGATCCAGAATCTATATGGAAATTTTCAGCCTTCCTCTGTTCTGAAGAGGGCATCCATATTTGGCCAAGAAACCTTCTTTCCATTTTCTGGAGCTGCTGTTATTTGGGAGGGTATAAAACACTATTCTCCAGCTTTGTATTTAGACAAGCAACAGTGATCTCCCTGAGGCTGGCAACGCAATGCTCTCTCTCCTAGGGCATACCACACAGTACTCTGCAAGCAGAGGCAAGGTCACTTAACCCACCTGCCAGGCCAATCAAGAATTATATGTGTAGGACTGGTTAGCACTGAGTGTGAATTAATGAGCCCTAATGAGATTTCTGCTCAACTGGAGCACACTCAAAAGGCGTTTGTAAAATAGCATGTAGATACTTTTTAAGAGACAGTACAAAAACTTCACTTGAAAGCTCGTTGGTCTCTAGGAATTTTAAAATTCACCTGGAGAAGTAAAAATTAGCCAAGGTGTGGTCTTCATTACTTGGTTTGGCAGTGTTTAACAGATTATACTTTGCCTTTGCAGTTCATCTTAAAAGCAGCAAAGAAAGGAGACCATGTAAGGTAAAATAGTCTTGCACCCTTCCACACACAATTTGGTTTGGGTTGTTATGCCTAGATTGTGGTAAGCTTAGTCCAAAAGATGTTTTTTTTTTTTCATCTCAGGCAGCTGTAACATGACAGGATACATCATTTCTTGATAAATTATGACATGCTAAACCATGTCATGTGAGTCAAAATTGTAAGGAAAATTGTAGTAGAGGTAAGAAAAATGAAACATGTTGGTGGACTATGACTTTTTGTTCTGCTTGGAGTTTACAGCATTCAATAGATTTAAATGTTTTTTCAGTATCTAAAGTTTTTCTTCTCTAACCCATCAGCGAGCCATATCCCAGCATTGTCACAAGGGTGGCAGCAGCCAGAACAGCCTTTCTGAGTGAAAGACATGCAATCTGTCAGGGTGGGCAGGCTAACACAAGTCTGATAGCACTTTCTTTTCCTACGCAGGTCAGAGTCTTCTGGTACACTGGCCAGATTTCAATTTGGGTAGCTGTACATCTGTTGGGACTTCAACTGTGGCTTGCAAAGTTCGTTTGAATCTTTGGAACAGCAAATAAGTCCTGTGTAAATGTCAGGTGTGATGGTATTGAATGCGATGTGTAGGGGGGACCACTGTGCATCTCTGTCCTTTCCCAAGCTTTCCCTGACGGATGCCAGTGAGTTTCCAGGGATGCAGGCAGCAGCAATGCTTCTCTGTTGATAGGTCACAGCTGGATGTGCAAAGAAGCACAGTGCAGATACAAAAAGTGGCTGCAGAAGGGCCAGGGGAAGATAAGAAGTCCCATGCATGTGTTTGCAGTGCAGGGCCCCAAAGTACAGCATCCTGGCTTGGGCACATCACTATGGGGATATAATTCCTGTTCATAAACCTGCACCTCCCTGGGATCCCTGCTCTGCACCTCAGTGGATCTACCCACCACCAGGCTGCAGATATGCCATTAGTTTTCTTGACATAGTCTGTAAAATGATGTTAGAGGTGTTTCTGTGCTGTAGAAGTGGAGACAGAAATGGGCATTAGAACTGCAAGACTCTTTGAGGACATGGTAATGAGAACTATAAAGCACATGAAAGAGATGGACAAGTTTCTTTTTCATCATCTACAGAATCTCATTAGTCTACCCGCCATTCCCTTCTTTGCCTTAAGAGCAATATCAGGACCTTACTCTTCTCCTTTTGCAACTGTGACTGACCTGCTCGCTCTGTGCTGAGAGCATTGGCAGGTAGATCAAGCACGGAGGCCCCTCTTTGTCACCTTCCATGCAATAACCTGCTTCCTGGAAGAAAAGGTGTCAAAGGAAAACTATTTCAAGGAGGAATATATCACTGGACTGTCTTATAGCACTAATTTGAGCTTGCTGAAGAAACTTGGAGCTCTTCCTTTTTATTTTTTCAGGGCTTCAGCTGTATAAAGACTTAGACATGCCTAGCTTTCTTTTCAATGCTCATTTGCTTACTTTTAAGTGCATGTGTCATTTTTCATTATTTTATATGCTAAGGGGCAGATCCGGAATTTTTTAGTCATGTTTGGCAGAACCTTGTTCCATAAATAATCCTATTAACTTCAGTGGATCTGTTTGTGGAAAATGGCACTGTTCAGCAGCAGCTGAGTCCCAGCAGGAAGCACAGGGAAAAGTGGAAGAGGAAAATGGCTGCCAGAGATTGAAACAATGTTTAGGTTTTAATGTAGCTCCATATCTGTCACTGAATGAAGTAAAATAATTTTTTTATTTTGCTCTAAAAGCTTCAGCAAAAGTAAGCAAAACTGCAAATGCCCTTTCAGAGATGCTTTAAAATGAATGTACAATATTCATTCTCATTGTCTAGTGCTAAAAAAAGACTCAGTGACTGTTTGGCTCCTAATGTCACCTCAGGCAGCTTATTTAGCCTACCTGTCATGAAGGTAAGAAATATACAACACACTGTAACTCTTGCAAAGTAAATGAGGCACTTTTTTTAGCCTTCCTCTGTTAATATTAATAACCTACACTAATTATACAGTACTTCTTTTTTTCTTTTCTCCTTTTTCTTCAATTTGCTACAGAGATTAGTTAGCTACTTGTATCTTCTTTAGAGATCTTAAATGTTAATTTGCCATTCTTATGTTGTTTTTTCTTTTTAAGTGTCAGAATGAAATTAATTTCCTGGAAGGATATTTAGTGTCTTTCATGCATCAATCACGGCTGAGTTCTTCCTTTTCTAGTGAAGAGATGGTTTCGCCTAAACTGTATGAGGTCAAGAAAAGAGAAGATACAGTTTTACACATTGCAGGGTATCTTGATAATGTTGGTATGCTGTAAAGATGTTTCCATTTCAGATCTCTTTAATGTATTTCAGTGCTGGAAATGCTTAACCCACCTGAGTAAAGTTCAACAAACTGAATTGCTCTGGCCAAACAGAAGGTTGGCAGCACTGTGTATGTGCCAATTGAAAGTACTAGAAGAACTAAACAAGTTTTCTTTTTACAGATATCTCTGTACTTCAATCTTTGAAATTCCTCATGTATGCTCTGTCAGGCACTTCTCTTTCTTTAATATGAGATTATAATTCTGGCATGTTGTGGAGGCATCATTAAAGTTTCTTTAATACATTTCATGTCATAATAAATTGTACTTGAACAAATTAATAGCCTCTTGAATTTCAGTGAGTAAAAAGTTCAGGTTTGTTGCTAAACTGCATAGCCTCCTGAATGGCTGGTTTGTCAACTTTGAAATGGTGGACAGGAAGCAGTGCCAGCGTATCTTTTTCATGGTGACAAACATTTCTCCTTTATTTACTGATTAAATTGATGAAAGACTAATAGCTGAGTAGTACACTGTAACCATTCTCAAAAGTAATCAGACTAAGTCCCTGAACAATCCAGTTTGACCTCACATTGGTCTTTTAAACGTCCATGGAAGGAGACAGCAAAACCTCTCTAGCAGACTGTGCCACTACTTGACTCTCCTCAAGACAAAAGGTTATCTCCTTGTAGCCAGTCTGAGTGTGACTTGTTTCTACTCATGTCTGTTACTTTTTGTTCTCCCTCCCTGTACTTCTGCAATGAGCCTTCACTTCTTGATCTCAATACCATAGATGCCAGGGACTGCTTTTATGAGTCCACTGGTCATCCCTACACAGGCACTGGAGGCTACTGTTAGGTCCCCACAGGCCATCCCTTCCCTAGACTGAGAAAACCCTGGTCTGGCAGCTTCAGCTCACAGAGCAAGTGTTCCTGCCATGACCACCCTGGCCTTCCCTGAACTGCCTCAGTTAAATTATGTCTTTCTTCTACTGGGCATCCCAGCATGGATCCAGTGCTGTCAATGTGGTCTAAAGAGTACAGAATAAAGGGGAATTACCACTTCGCTCAATTTACTGGCAGATCTCCTTCCTGAACAGGCAGTGCCCACTCTACATCACTGCAAGGAGTTTGTCCTTAACAGGCTTTGCATTTGTCCCTGTTGGATTTCATGAGGTTCTCCTGCTGCCAACGTGAACAATGTATGGTTATTGATGTCTGTAGGCAGGTCTCCTTGACACTACAGTTAGGCAAGATTTCTCTTGCCTCACATCTCTGACCTTCAGATACCTTTTGCTGGCTGGGAAAAGTGTCAGGGAAGATTATATGATGCAAAGTGTGATTCTAGGGAGGCTTTGGTGTCTCTTTTGCATTATTTTGGTCTAGTCAAACCCACTCATGGACAGTGCAAAGAAAAAGTACTTCTATAACTGTGCTTCTACAGACATGTGACAGAAACCTAGCAGATGGGCTGTGTCTTTTATTATCGACTGGGGATGAACAGACCTGAACCCAAGGAGCAGTACTAGATGGAGTGGCAAAGATTATTCTATGACTTCACTGTTGTCTCTTGCATATGTCTCTTGTGGTCTGAAAATACATGAGGTGCCTATATCCTCAGATTGCCTCAGAAAAATCATATAGATAAAGGGCTGAGTGGGAGCTTGTCAGCCATCAAAGCCATGAAATTATTGGGGCAGAGTGAAATAAAGTAAGTCAGAATTCTCCTGTTTCCCCAGTTCGTAGGACAAGCACATGCTCACTGCTGAGAAGTGTCAGCAGAAGCGTTAGAAGTGTCCAAGACCCTTCTGTGGTGGGTGTTGTCCTTTCTGTGCTAAAGGGACAGGCAGGACCTTTTACATCAGATCCTAAATAATTTTTAAGGAGGGTGAGGTATCTAAGAGGAGGGAAGCAAGAGACACAGTGCTATTGGTGATTTCTGCTCTACAGTCTGCAGAGGTGCAATTTAATAAGGGGACAACTAATCACTGCCAAGTTTTGAAGTCAAGACTCAGGCAGTTACAGGAAATCTGTGTGAGCATAATTCCATAAAATTTCTGATCCTTTCCTTACACTAGTGTATGTTGTCTTTCCGAGTCAATGCACTCCCTCTGGTGGCAAATTTACTGTCTCAGTTTCACTCTTTTAGGAGTTAAGGTTGCATATGAGCAGATGGCTAAAAGAACTGAGAGAGCAATAAGCTACTGCTTTTATTAGGCTACTTTATAATTTTATATTCTTGACACTGAGGGCACAGATAAAGTCTGTCCATTCAAATGTATTTTAAAATAATCCTCATATGCTGAAAAAGATGAAGCTAAAAATACTCTATTCAGAAAGGCTATTTCTGGAAAGAGCCTAAGACATATTTTTCCAGGTCAATGGTCTGTTGGCCTAAGTGATCTGCTGTTTTAAAACTCATGTTGGTCATTCACAAAAGGTAAATCAATAATGTGTCAAAGTCCCTCTTAGTAATTTCCTCTAATTTCCTTTTAGGTGTCTATCTGTTCCATCTCACATGGCAAGCACTTCTGGATAGAAAATATCTTTTTCTGCTCAAAGCATGGTAGTCAGGACAATAGATGCTATTGCTGCCTGTAAAGCTACAGGGAGAAGAAACTAAGTGCTGCAAATCATCAAAAGAGCAAGAAATCTCCACTCTGAAAGATAAAGTTCTTTTGGATGTGATTTTTATGCCATCTGTTCATGCAGCTGATTTATTTGCCTACACATGTTTAGAGAATGCTTATTGTTAAGCAAAGGCAGTGTTAAAGTGGTATTCAGTACTTAAACACTATTCTAAGGCTAGGAAACATCAGTAGAAACAGTATTTACTTAATTAGCTGTCATGTTGTGTTTCAAAATAGAGAAACACAAACAAATGGGGCTTGCTTGCCTTTAGGTTGACACACAATGAGCTTCTTGCCTTAAGAAAAAGAGCCGTTCCCACACCTCCAACAGCTGGATTTAGATGCTGAGCTGACCATGTCTGCACTGTGGTGGAAAGACTAAGAGTTATATTAGGAGCAATAATATTGAGGGCAAGAGAGAGAGAGCTGGGGTGGCTCATTTTACTTCCTGCTGTAACCTCATTAGTGTGGGTGACAACATGGCCCAGGACAGGCACTGCTGCTTGGGCAGGGGATGGGGTCTGCAGAACCCCTTTGTTCCTCTGATTTAGTGCTCACAGACTTAGACCAAAGCAAATTTTAGAGACCAGTGGTGATGTTAGAGGTCAGTCCTATCAACCAGACCCCATTACTATCATCTTAAAAAAATCCCTTGGTGACTATATAACCTTAAGAGTCTGCCTCAGATGCCATCTAATTTCATAATCTGTAATGTCATCATTGAATATCTGTCACAACTCACTTAATTGCATGTCTGTTCCTACAGTACTTCAATTTGGGGAAATTTCTGTTTTCTTATTCATGAAAACAGTTTACACTCTAAAGACCAATTTGCCAGCTGGAGCATAGTTCTTCGGCAAATGGATGCAAAGATAAGGCTCTTGTAAATATCTGAAAGCACCATCATCTCTGCATTTACACATTCAAAGTATGAATCTCAAAGACAGAGCATCACCTTCAGCCACCTCCATGAGATAGGTCCTTGCACATGATGCTCTGAAGGTGTCAGAGTGTGTAGCTGGGGCAGGTATGAGTTTGCCACCTGTAAGAAGCCAATGAGAAAGAAGTATGAAACCCTGTGGTGGCACAAAGAAGTGCGGAATATCTATCTCTATCCTTAAGTTGCTCTCACAGATCCCCTGCAACAGGTCCTCTGGGTTTTCAGGCATGGTTGTAGCTCCAACCTGGTGCTCAAGAAGGACTTGTGAGTGCAACCTCCCCAAAAAGAGACCAGGTGGGATTTTTTCCCCCTCTTTGACACGGATTTTCTTCTTGAGAGACTACTGAACTGGTAGTGAGAGGATCATCACCTGATTAACCCATCCATCCAGGGAACTGTAATTATGTGACTGTGTGCCATTTGTCAGTCATGTACAGAAATTAGGAGAGATATTCCCTGTTCAAAACATTAATAGACACCAGAGTCTCTTTTTTAGATCATCAATCATATATATAAAACCACTCATAGATGCTTCTGAATCTTCATTTATCCTCAAATAGTTTTAGTGTGGTCTTGAATTAGTGCTTGCTCTAATATAAATGAAATGTCAGTTCTGTTTACCTTACTAGACTGATTTTGTTGAATGTAATGATAACTGGATATTGCCTTCAAAGTCTTACCTCCACAGTATTACAAAAGAAACTTGCAGTCTCCGTGGGGGAGGTTTATTACTTAATAATTGTCACCTCATTCTTAACTATTGCAAGTGAAAGTGGAGCAATGTGTACTGTACTCATAAAAAGGTCTCACCAAACAAAAATGGGAAGGAGCTGACCTCACTCCAATTTTTCTTCATTATCCTCATGATTTGCTACCTATCCTGACCTGATGTTTTAGAACATCTTTGTTTTACTAGTTACATTAAAATAAATTATACTTTTTATAGTTTTGGAAGTCACTAATAATTGCAAAATATCTTATAGCCCTAGTGATATTTTTTAATCTTCTGATTTTGCATTTAGAAGTATTATTACCACCATCTGAAACAAATTCTGTGGTTTGATACATGAAACCCAAAGTTAATTAAATTGTAATGTCTTCATATCAGTGAAAATTATTTTGACATTCAGAGATTGTTGCCACTTTTAAAACTATGTCATAAATATTAGTATCCATTTCATTAGTGTAACATTACCATTTATATTGATGTATTTCAGGATGAAGAGATATGGCTTCAATTCCACTGTAACTAAATATTCTTGTGCCCTATATATTCCACAAGCTTCACCTTTTGTATTTTGGAGGGATTTTTCCAGCCTGCTTTTAGACTACAACTGTAGAAGCTAGGGACTTTCTGTTGAAAAGAAAAAACCCCAAAGGTCTCAAATGAGTTGTCTTCTGGCTTTCATTTAAATCCTGAAGTGTGTCATTATTCAAACTTGCAATTGGCTACAGCAAAATGTTATTAAAAGGTAATTTGTTTGATCATAAAGTGCAGTTGTGCAGTTTTCATTTCATTGGGTATGAACTCAGCTGAAGGTTTACTCATTTCACAAGATCTTGTAGATCTAAGATCTTTCAAAGGAAAGGGGATAGAGAGATATGAAGGAAAAACCACTAATGTTTAGAAATTCTTTTCTGGTAGTCACTGTTATTCTCATGAAGCTTAGCAAAATGGACTCTGTTTTGCACATACAATTAGAGGAATACTATTTCAATTCATTATAAATCTATCATTGTTAGAAAGAGATTGTCTTGATTTTTTCTTACCTTTTTGTTTGTGTGCATATTGTGCTTCTCATCTTGAGTAAGCTTAAATGACTGAGGGGAAAAAATAACAAATATTTCATGATATTGGGTAATATTGGGATAACTCTAACAGTAACTTAAAGAAATACTTTATTTTAAAAATCCTAATTAGCTCCCATCAGAAACATTATGAGGCTTATTTTAAAGGTGAGAATGATGGAATCTTTTGGTCAGGACACTTTAAAGAAAAGATGCTGTCTTCTCTCTCATTGCATTTGTTTATGCTTTTCAATTACGGAAGAAGAAAACAAAACCAGCAATTAAAAACCCCAGGAAAATAAGCTATTAGTAGATTTTAACAAGACTAAGAAATTCTTCTGAGCAATGTGAGTCAAGTTCAGCAGAATCACCCACAGCTACCTCACTTACCTAAAATACACATGATTTTAAGCTCTGTGTGTCTGAAACAGCTGTTTACAGTTTAAAAGGAAAACAAACAAATAAAAAAACCTCAAACAAAAAAACCCAAACACCTTTATCTCAAAATGCTCCTTTCAGGTCTCTTGTAGAGAAGCCTTGGTTCCAGACAGTAGCTTGGTGCATGACTGAGTGACAGCAAAGAGTTCACGAAGTCCTTTCCTCAAGGATTAATATTTGTAACAAGGTATTTTAGTCAAAAAGGAAACAAAAATAAGGACTCAAAGACAGGATTCATCAACCAGACCTTCTGATGTTGTTCTTGAAGCTGTTGTGTTACAAATACTCATTTGGCATATTTCTGGGATTTCCCTTCCAGATAATGAAATTAGTTTGCCAGTCCACAGGGACCGTTGGGCTTGTGACATTTTCTTCTGTTTGGGTTATAAAATTGTAAAAGAAAAAAGAAGATGAATAAGCAAGTGCATGAAGAATAATCACAGTTGAAAAGAGAAGACATGTTATGTAGCTCTGGCTTTAGGATAGTAGAGCTTTTAACCTCTCAAATAGATTATATGCCATATAAAAAAATAACACGTTTCTTTTGCCTAGGAGCAATACAAAAGCAGGGGCTCTTGGATCCATGAAGGAGAGCATAAATACTGCCATAAATACAGTGGTTCTGCTTCAGGGACAAAATGTCTGGACTGTATAAAGTAAAACTGCTTTGTTGTTCCTGGATCTTACCAAACAGCACATGCAAACTAGTGTAGCCAAGGAGGAAAGACCTTTTCCCAGTGCAGATAGCCAATGCATTAAAAGCTCTGGTTAGTACAGCTGGGCTCCATGATTTCAACACCACTTTAAATATAAAATACTTGTGTCATCAAAAATCAGCATTGCTGTTCTCTATCCCTACTCTAAGGCCACAAAGAATCTGGGGTTATGAAGTGAAACTTGCTGAGAAGTCATCCCCCAAGAGCCACATGGTTTGTCCCAGTTTTGAGGCGGTTCTTCTGTCCAGGGAGTTGATTTGGGAGGTCTCTGCATTCCTCCCTCTGATATGAAGGAGACAGGCACAGATGTGAAGGCAGAGATGTCTTCAGTCCTTGCCTGTTTGCTGGTTTTCCTGGTGGGCTGCTTGGGATGCCAGCTCCATGCCTGTCGTTGCATGGGCTGGGTCTTCATTTGTCAGGAAAGCAAGGTGGTCCATGTTCCCCGGGACATCCCTGCCAACATCACTGAACTGTAAGTACAGAAAGGGAATGGTTGTGAGCAGCAGCCTTGCTGCTGGCTCTCAAAACAAACTGCTGCTTAACAAGCCAAAGGTCAGGTTTGTAGGGAGTAAGTTCGGAGATTAATGCCAGCTGTTTGCAAAGCACAGCCTTTCCTCTGACACTCACTTAATTACGTCTTGAAGCTCCTCTCCATTTCTCTGATTGTGCTCATTTTAAGATCTCTGCTAAGAAACAATAAAGCATGTTATAATGCAAAGTGCAGACTAAATCTTGAACAAGCTTCCTTGGTACTGTGACAGTAATTTGAAGCATAAAGTCTAAGCTTTTGTTACAGCTGACTCTAGTGTTGTTGGAATATGTAGTGCCCTAATGTTGTCTGCCTTAAACAATTTGATGATGAGCACTTGTGTTTGTACTGCAGGAGCTTTCCAAAGGTTTGTGCTTGTTTGCCAAGAAGGAATGTTAATATTTTCCTTTTGAAAGCACAAAGGCATTGCAGAAAGGACTCTGATGAACAGAGAGCAATCCTCCTTGACTGCAGTTGGAGAGAGCAAGCGATATGAAGATACTGTACTGAGTTAGTCAAGAATGGGTTTTATTCCTCTTAAAGCTGCTCTTTGTTTTCCACAAAGTAGTGCGAGCAACAGTGTATGGTAGCTGGTTCTGGTGTCAATAGCAGAGGTGACCAAACAAGTTTATGCAATGACTAAGTATGTAACTTTGCAAGCAACTGGTTTCATTTTAATTTTTTAAGGCAAATTGTATTACCCCTTGCCTACACCCACAGCCGTCCAACTGTGTTACACCCTAAAGCAAAACCAAAAGGAATAGTCCTGGATAAAGCCTTTGATTAATGTCAAGTGTTAAGTTTGGAAGGAGGATACAATGAAGAATTATATGTCACTAGTTGGAAAAGTATACACCTATCCTAATTTTACACAGGATGATATATCCATGGCTACTATGCCACAGTTTTCCAAGGGCAGGAGTTTTGTTTTGTACAGAAGGAGGAGTTGTTATGCTCACTGAGTAAGCAGACTCTCGTAAAAACTTGAGAGAAATGTCTGAATTAACCACAAAAGGTCAGTAAAAGTTTAAGACATTCTTGCAACTAGAGGGAAAAATAATCCATCTGTGATTTAGGTCATCTAAATCCTGACTGAACTATGCTCCAGGCATATATTACTCATTTTGTTTAATTTTGCTTTGTTTCTTTAGATTACACAGTTAAGGTCTGCCTTGTAGGGATTAAGCAAAAGCATTTTTTAATTATTTTTGCAAAGAAGTAGAGTAGGACTGAAAAGCCCCTGTTAGTAAAATGGGATTTGTTCTCTCCTTGTTAACTTCTCAAGGGTTTGTTGAGGATGCTAATTTGCGGGTTCTTCATTATGTATTCTCTGAAACAGACAGCCTACAACATTAGTGTGACTGAAAATAATGAACAAAACCTTTCTTCTGGCAGTGCTGTGTAAATATTGGGGTTACAACTTCTTGACTCTCTGTGTTTTCTCTCTCACAAAATAAACCAGGTTTTGGTTCCTCCGGAAGTAATTCTGATTCAATTCAGTCAGTATAGCCCTGGGACTGATTCAGCATGGCTTAAAAATTTGAAAACTACCTAGAGTTGCTTTGAGTATACCAAACCTTAGCAGTAGTAAAGCCAGATACATTAGCTGAAGAGCTAATAAGTGACAGATAAGCCTTAGATATTCCTTCAGGATCAAGGGAGAACTCTAGAAAAGTGTTTTCCTTTGCATCTTTTCACTGAGTGCCCAGAGGGATGATTCAGGTGACTAAAATATGTTTCACTGCTCCAGCTGACGTTGCAGGTGCACTCTTTGTAACAGAAAAAGCTTGCTTTATGTTCCCTCAAAAAGTCTTAATGACTGAAAAGGGTTTTAAAATCAGTGTAGTAAATTGAGCACAGAAGGTCACAGCATCTAAGAATCCTGTACAGGGCACAAGCAGAGACTTCTTGCTAAGTACAGCTCCTGCAAGGTACTTTTTTCATTTAAGAGATCATTGTGGAAGTGCTGGATGCAGTCTGTTTTCCTTTGATGTAAAGAAGAGGAGTTTTTTCAGTACACTTAGAGCTCTTCATCCTCCCTTACATGAGCTTGGGTGGCTTTCCTAAGTTATCCTGGTGTCCTTCCCTATTGCCTTTAAAATGTTGAATAACATGCTGGTGAATATTTCAGAGTGAGAACAGGAGCCTGGTAAGCCTCTAGTACTTCTGTTGCTGGGTGTTTCTGTTTCACTACAGCTGTTCCTGAAGTTGGGACACCGGCATGTGGCAGCCACCTCTGTCACTTGGTGGGAAAACTCAGAATAAAGGTAAAATATGGCCCTCACTAACCATTAAATCTTTGCAATTCCTTATTTTTTAATTGTGATTATTATGGTTTAGTGTTTGAGGATTGGTCACTGACACACAGTGCTGTGATAGGTTTCTTTGTGGTTGGTTTCCAAACACTGAGAGCTTATACTCCACAGTAAATGTGAGCTCTGCAGCGTGGTGCATGAGACAGGGTTTTCATCCTGGTTGGATTAGCATCCACTTTAACAAGTATTGCAAAGGGGAAGGCTGGCAGCCTTTTAGAGTGAGTGATTTCCTTGCGTACATGTGGAAACTGAGCAGGGATCAGAATCCATGGGGCTTCATTACTCTTCCCGCTGCTGCATCTACTTTTTCACTTACAGGCCAAAATCTCAGGAGAGGATGGTTACAGCTTTGTTTGTACATTGCTTTTTGCATATTTGCAAACACTCTGCAGCTGCCACATTCTGAGTGTTTGCAGGGGAGTCTGTAGTTATTAGCTGTTTTGCTTTATAATCTTTGCCTTGATAGAAGAATTTGGGAGATTTTTTTAATAGATACCAAAATGCTCAAGAGAATTGTAGATGGCTCTGACTTGCAACTTTGGAGTCAATTCATTAGAAAATAGAGGCCAAAAGTTCAGATGGGAAATGTAGGTTCATCTGTGTTAAAGTATTAACTATTAATTGCCTCAGGAGAAGAGGGGAGGGAGTGGCTTAGTAGTAACTGAAGGCAGTTTGCTGCTTGAAGATTTATACCAGATTTAAAATCTAGTGTCAAGCTTTGTAAGTCATCATCAATATTCACTAAGATTTCATTTAGTCTTGCTTTGAAATAGTAATGCAAACAAAAAATAACTTATTCTCAGAAGGGTTCTTAAGATTTAACCAGCTCCTTTAAGCAGAAATATTTGAATATCACCAAGTAAAAGGATAACAGAAAATGGGCCAGGACCACTTTGAATTGACTATTAGGAAAAATCTCTTCACTGAAAGCATGGTCAGGCACTGGAATAGGCTGCCGAGGGAAGTGGTGGAATCACCATCTCTGTAAGTGTTCAAGAGACATGGATGTGACATTTGAGGACATAATTTAGTGGTGAATATGATGGTGCTGGATTAATCTTTGGACTCAGTGACTTTAGAGTTCTTTTCCAACCTCAATGATTCCATGATTCTATGAGGTTGTTTAGCCATTGTCAGAGCAGTTTAGAGGCATGTTATATAGAGTATTTTCTCACAAGCATCTGCAAACTATAAACAGGGGGTTTTACTTGCTCACTGCATAGGTGTTTTTGTACAATTGCACAAGGATATTTATTTTAGACTATCAAGTCAAGGCTGAATAGATGTCTGAGCACTAAAACATCAGCTGCCTTGAAATAGCAAGTTCTGTGTTATGTACTGAGTGAGTCAGATGTGCTTCCCAGTGACAGAAGCTGCAAATGATGTGTACAGTACCTGCAACACTGTTATTGACAGCTGAAATTAGGAATTTTTTTATTCTTTCACACTTAGAGTTGAAATTACACTGAAACCTGCAAACAGTTATAGTTCTTGCTCAGGTATTTATACTGGTCAATTGACCTTAACCTAAGAAAGACAAGGTGTGAAGAGGATGAAGTAAGTTAAGGAAATGAAAATGTGTGAAACTTTGAATTCCATGTTATGGTGGTTAATCAATTAACTCACAGGTTTTCAGAATGGGATGAGAATATTTTCACAGCAGAGCATATGGAGAACATATGACATGCTAGCCAAATTTTTTAAATTATTATTACTTTTTAATTCAAACCAGCCTTGCATGTTAGAGTTTACATTCTTCTCTTCCTGAATTTATAGTCAATTCATACTTTGAAGCAGAAGCTATAGAGATGCTGTGCAATCTCTGTCTATCGGTGCAGTGGTCCAACACTTAAGCTGGACTCTCTGTTCGATATTTTAATTGGGAAGATAAAAAGAAATAGATCATAAAAGAATAAAAGAAGAAAAGGAAGAAAACAACACAAAAGGATAATAAACTCTGCAGGACAGATCCTTAGCTAGTATAAATGACCAAATACATATCTCTATAGAAACATTCAGTTCCTAAAGCTCGGGAGCTTTTGAACATGAGGAGGTATGCTGCACACAATAGGAGCTGCTTTGCAGTGCAGTACTCTGCTGGCTTATTCATGATGCTATAAATAAATACATACACATGACTGTCACTTTACTTATATCACCTGCAGCTTGATGAATGTGTGAGAGATGTATGTTCACGTCTGAAGATGTATAGATGTATGGAGATATATATAATGTATCTTTGAAATGAAAGTGCATTTCCTTAAAATTTAATGGCAGGTATATAACTTGTTGAATCACTGAACTCTTTGCAGGGAAGACTTGAATTTTTTTGAGTGCAGCTTGGAGAAGGTGCCAAGTTGATGCTCTTCATTGGGCCAGCTACAGAGAGATTCACCCATTGTATAAACTCTGGCTTTTCCAGCAGTCTCTATCATGCACGCACACACACACACACACACACGCACGCACACATATGCAAACCAGTCTGTGTCACACCTGCACACATCTGATACCATGCAGAATGGGTTCTTGGGCTGTTCAACTCTGTGTCCTGAAATAAAGCCACTCTGTCAGATATTTCAGCTTTGATCTACTTCAGTTCCTACAAAATGTGCTTATTGAATGAGATAATTATCAATGTTTTTCTAAAGTATTTGGAAGATTAAACTAGTAATTTGTAGGTGTTAGATTTTCTTGTCTCAAATATGGTGTCTTCATCTTGAGTGTCTCCCCATTCAAGTCATGAATATAGCTAAAATCAAGGAGAGTTTGAAGTAATGTTATTCATGAAATGCAAGCTGGTAAATACCAAGGTTTAGCGTAGAGGCACAGCAGGAAAGAAAAGCCCTAGTAAGATCTGAAATAAGTAGTTTTAAACTAAAATGTGCTCAAAACTGAGAAGTTAGTAAGCCTAGGGGACATTACAAAGTAGAGTGGAGTTCTATCTTTTACTCCTCTGACAACAACATGAATCACAAAGCAGATTTGAGAACTCATGAATTCACTGGTGTCATGCAGCAGTTAATTTCCCTTGCTTTGAATGGTATGTCAGGCTAAACACTTCAACAGTACGGATGATTTTCTAGCTTCATTTACTCTCCTTACAACAGTTTCTCACAACTCATCAGTTTTCACTTCACAGAATTAAACTGCTGTATTTCAGACTTAGTTGCCCTCTCTTGTCTAATATTAAAATGTATTAACTTAATCTCTCATCCCATGTAGGGACATTTTGGCACAGGGAATCCTATTGATACTCAAAGATGATTATCGCTATCTGGGAGAGCACAGATAGATAGAGCTCTAGGGAAAAAGTTTTGTAGGGTGCTTTTACAAGTTTGAATGACATTAAAGTGCTTATGTGTTTCTGTCTCAGCTTCACTGAGCCTACGTTGGGAGCTCAGGATATTTATGCAGAGAGGGCTACAGAAAGGAGGATGTATGTGTGTGCCTCTCATGCTCTGACCCAGCAGGGTACAAGCTGCTGTACTGTAGGAGCCACCAAGCCAGGACAGCTCATCTGTTATCCCTGTATTTGCATTTGTCCATGCAATATGCTTTCAGCTCCTCACTCAGGTTTATTAATGTCAGCTTAGGAATTTGAGTTAATCATTTTCTGGATCAGGCCCTCAGCAGATTGATATCAGCATTGCAGTCCTGAAGAATAAAGTTTATTATCTCCCTCAATATCTTAGGCCAGACCACTTAAACAAAAAATAAAATTTTAAAAAAGCTTCTCAAATACTTGATAATCCTAGAAACATTTCTGAGGTGATTTCTGGAGATCTCCAGCAAGAGGTGGCTTGAAAAGCTCCAAATCACATTCCTCTGGAAGAGTATCACACACAAAATGTGTTACCGCATAGGCCAGCATGAGAAATCCTGCTGTGAAGCTCCAAGGTTTCCTTTGTAGATGCCAAGGGTGTCTCATTGTGTTGACATGTCATTGAAAATACTGTTTATGTGAGAGTTTACAGGAGTGAAAGAAGAGAGTGGTTGAGGAATGCTGCAAAAAACAGGGAAAAGAGTTGCACAGAGGAGAGAGGTTAAGTGGGTGTACATCCTGAAGGGGATAGCTGCTCCAGCTGCCAGCAGTTTGTATGCAGAAGGGGGTCCTGCAAAGCCAAACAGAATTATCTGCCGAGGAAAAATAAACAAACCTGTTAGACACCCAACTGTGGAGCTAGAGAAATCCATGCAGAGTTCAACATGCCTCACTCTCTTGTGTCTTGATGGCATTTTAGTTAGTTCTGCTTAACTTTCCAGAGTCTTTGTGCAGGCAAGTTAAAAGATAATTGGGGTAGGTTCAGAGTTAATTTAAATTGTCATAGGTTCATTAACTTCAGCGGAAAGAACTCAGTTAATTTTCACTCTTTGGCAGTGGGGACCTCTGTCAGCCATGTGTTGTTCATTGTGGCAGCAGCTGATTGGTAACGAGAGAGTGTGTGTGTGTGTGTGTGTGTGTGTGTGTGTTCCGTAAACAAGATACTTTAGACACAAAAGACAGGTATTATTTTTCATAGCAGTCTATTAGTTTCACACAGTGAGGGGTAAGCACTTTGGTAGGAAAAGTCACTTTTCTTTGTTTAAAACCTTGACCTTTTCAGACAAAACCTGTAAATTATTTCACACACTTTGCCTGTAGTTTGATTGGGCTGCTCTTATTAGCAGTGAAATTTAAGTCATTAAAATGAAGTTTATTTCAAATTATAGGTCAGAGTCAAGCTTGGACTTCATATAAGAGGACAGAAAATTAATCCTTCTAATTGTCTTGCACACACTATAATAAGGAGCCAAATTTCTGCCTTTTATTCAGGTGCAGTTTCTTGGCTTTCAAGGGTCTAGACTCAGGAAAGCTCGTGATTTGTTTATGCGTTTATAATGTTTTCCTCCAACTATCCTTAGATATTTCAGCTCAGCCTGGAAGGTATGGATGCTTCTTATCTCCCACTACCTTATCAAGCCACTCAGGTGCATTTACTCCTTGTTAGCTAGAGGAGAATTTACAGACTTATTATATGTAGAGAGAGACATGTCTGAGTGGAATGAAAACAGCCTTCAACCCAACTCAGCTGAAAGAGTCTTTGTTTTTCCTCAGTATATTGAGCTTGCTGAGTCTCTGTCTTTTCCTGGACTAGCTAAATAATGCTGTATCCTTAAATGCGCATATTTAGAACTTACTATAGCCAGGACAGCCTCATTTCTAAACATATACCTGCTGAGTGAGTTGCAGGATGAAGCTTTGACCTCTGTCTGCTCTTATCTACTCAAGAATGCAGTCACTAGTGAGCATTTTAGCATATTTGCCTAGGAATCCTGTTTTGTGAACCCCTGTGTAGCATTATTCCAGTAATGGTCCTACTGGCATAAAGTTTCCCCATATCCCCATACACGAGCTTTAGTTCCTGGTATGAATCCTTGTCCAAATACCATCAGTTAATTGGAATTAATTTGTAAATGTTTATTTGTCAGAAATCTGTGCATCTTTCAGTAGTTTTCCAAAAACACTATGTGAACAAACATGCAGTGGGGAAAACTTCAAAATTTGCAGTGTTTGATTCATCTTTTGTTGAGACTGGAGCAAGTAGGGAGTATACTTTCAAATGAAGTTCAGCAGAATTTTTTTTCTTTAATTTGAAATAGTAGCATGCAATGAAGAACTGGATTGACTATGTGAAGACTGGAATAGAAAGTGGTGCTCGTTTTCTCAAGAGAGTTTCTGGTGTCCTGTATTTATGTTCTAAACATAAAACTTTGGGATGCAGTGGGATATTCATAAAGCCATACTCCAACATCCTTATCCCAAAATCAGGTCCTCCCCTAAGAAATAAAGAAAACAGCATGTGTGCACACACCTGTGCATGTGCACAGGGTGTCTGTGTTTAACTTCTTCCTCCACCAGTTTGGCTCCAGACAAAGAATATAAGATTGAAGAACAGTAGCATGTATATATAGCTGTAACTGTTAAAATGGCCCAGACTCCACTGGAAGAGAGTAACAGTGGAAGGAAGGACTGTCTCCATGTCCCTTTTTTCTAAAGTCAGGAGCATGGGATGGGAAGAAGTGATATATAGTTGTTTGAGGTTGGTTTTGTTCATTGAAAAGGATTGTCACATAGGCAGGCTAAGAATTATAGCAGTATTCTTTACACACCTTCTGAAAACCTTTTAATGGTTTTATATTCTGTTTTATGTCTTGGGCATAGAAATGATCACTGATGTAACACTCCTGCCTAACCTTAGCTTTGAAATGTTTGGATTTCAGTGCCTACCTTCAGAATTACATTCTTCACTTATGTCATCACAATATAAATATTGCTTTTAGTAGCCCAACAGGCCTTTTTGATGACAGACCCATTGTAGAAGAGCATCCTATTCAATGTCAGCTCATGCCTGTGAGAGCCACAGACACATACCAACGTAAGAAAACACATCTGTCGCCAGCAGTGGTGCTTTCTCTGGCATCTCCAGTCTCTCCACAGCTTTTAAAAAAGGAGGACAGATCAACCAAATCCATTTTTAACTTCTGGAAAACTTGTGAAGCAATCAATTCTGAACAGTCTTTCCTTGGAGTCCAGTCTCCCAGCAAGAATACACACACATAAATTTCTGAACAAGCCACATATAAGAGGAGTGGCTATAAACCCTCTCGCTATGGAAAGACAGCAGGTTGATGCTAAAAAACTTGTCTTGTCCCCAAGGTTTTCCTTGGCCAACAGAGCTGTGATGGAAATTTTTTGCTTTTCTTTTTTTGGCAAGTGGAGAGTCATAAAAGAAGTACAGACTGTGTCAGAAAATGACAGCAAACCAAGAAATGCATTGGCAGAACAAGTTTCTCTATGTGGAATTACTGGTTTGGGGAAATACTCACTGTATCCAAATCCCATGAGCTGTAATTTCCTATCTATAGCATATTGTTGCCATGGCAGATGAAGCCCAGATCTCATTCTTCAATCCTTTAAAATCAGCATTAGTGGCCCCTGTGAGGGAATACCCTACAAGAAAATCCAGTGTTTGATTCCTCTGGCATTCGTACACATCCTAATTGCTTGCCCACACAACTCCGCTGCCTCCCAGTGGGATGAATCGCAGGTGTGAAACTACCCATCTGTACAAATTTGCAGATTCAGGACTTTGTGCTATTGTGGTAGACAAAAAACCACTGTGGGGAAAAATAAAATGGATGTTGAAAGCACGAATGAAATAGATAAATAACTCTTTAAATTTACTTAAAATTGTTAGGAGAGATTTTAATTGTTTTAACGGACTATATGGAAATGGTAAGACTTTCTTAGGGCTCATGAAGTTTTCTATAAATATTAACAGATTTCACAACATTCCTGTTAAGTATATAAACATAATTTTATCCATTACAGAAACAGCAACTCTATAGGTTGTAAGAGACAAGCAATTTCCCAAGAGTACAGGGTAACAAATAAGTGGCTTAGCCCCTTCAGGACCTTTTTCACCAAAATGGCAAGGTGTTTCCCTTTTCCAAAATTTAAAAAAAAAAAAAAATTACCTTTTGTACATTCATATTTTTTCTAATAACTGTTTCTCAGCAGAGAAAATCATAACTCTACTCTTTTTTAATGTACAAGTGATGCATAGTTTCAGCAGAGGTTCCCTCAAATACATTTTTAGTTTCCTGGTACCTGTGCATCCTCACCTTCTTTCACCTTCTTCATTTCTGTGCTTTTCTTGTATCAGTTTCTGTCACTGTATTAGAAGAGCAGCATTTCACAGCAGTGTTACAGTCAGTAATTTAAAGACAGCTGAGATGGAGATTTTTGTGGACATTTCAATTGTGGCCAACTGTTGGCTCTGTTATGGTCAGTAGGGCTGCCTCTGGAGCACTAATTGGAAGGTTTTCACCCCTTTCTGGGTTTAATTGTTACCTGTGTATTTCTCCTTAGCTAAAGCCCTTCACAAATATATGCATGTTGTATCTACAGGAATTCTTTTATATATATATACATTATTCATATAGCAAGCAATATTGCTTTGACTACCTTCATTTCTCTACATGTTATTGCTGTATTATATCACTGTGGCTGAGCACACTGCATGAGCCCACACCCCAGAAATCAGGTTAGGTTTCGAATACTTTACCCTAGAAGTTGGAGCGCATCCATCCAGGTCTTTATAGGAGCACTGTATAGGCTGGACATGTCTCCACAAATTTCCCATTGAGAAGTGCTTGCCCTTGCATGTACTGATGCCGTGGTCTGGTGGGGACAGCCTTGTAGCTTCAGGTGTGTGGACCAGCACCAGCAAGGGCTGTGCCATTTTGTTTGTCTGTCAGAGGTGTGAACACTGTCTGGAAGAGACACTCCAGTGGCCCTAGAAAACAGGGACACTGGCTCCTTGTTCAAGGCTTTGAACGACTTTATTTTTATTTCCTCCTCTCTGTCAGGGTGTCTAGAGGTGACCTTGATTCTAGGTATAGAGTCATCTATTTAGTGCCCTCCAGGCTGAACGTACATAGTGGTGGTTATCAGCTAAATTAGGGAATGAGGCAGGGAGTGTTTCAGAAGTTCCTGCTTGTGTCTCCATGAAGATTTTCTGCATTCCACAGAAAGCTTGTTAACCTCTGAGTTGGTTGGATGGCCAACTCCTATTTTTATTAGCAGTGCCTGACTTGCCACCTAGAGTATATCTTTGCAATGTTCATTGTTTAAGGAAGTTTATACATTTCTGTAAAGTACCACATGCTACTATCCCACTTTTATGAACAACAGCTTTGGGCTTCAGCCTGTGTTGCGCAGCAGCACTCAGGGCTTTGTTAGTCTGAACGCAAGTGATTCAGATTTGTTCCCAATCCTAGAAGCCCACAAGGCCCAGAAGCCTTAAGCTTCAATATGATGTCATTTGCTTTTCTTAAAATGGTCCGAAGGAGGAAAAGGGTGCACCCAGACTACATGGAGGTCTAAATTTCACCTTCACCACCAAGTATAGCATCAGTGTGGGAGTTTCCATGGCTCTGAGTTCCCCCTGCTGAAAAGTCTTTTTCCAACCTCAGTATCTGTAATACAGCAGCTGCTGAAATTAGAAGTTATTGCCCATGCTCCCTCTGCTACCCTGTCTGTGAACATGCTTCCAAGCTTGACTTGCATGGTCATCTGAATGTTCTTCTCTCTTGCTGATCTTGTTGAAGAAGTGGTGACAGAAAATACTTTCCAGAAAAAAATCGTGTGAAACCAATCACTAATCATTCTCTGCTATATCGATGCTGAAATAGCAATACTTGCTACAAAGGTTACTTCTGCCAGATAAAGGATAATCAGCTAAAACATCTGTGTGATTTGACAGAGTACCATTGAATGAAGGAGTAAGGAATATCAAAAAACATACACAAAGGCAGAAAGTATGTTGGTTGTGGCTTTCTGTAGTTTCATTGTATGTTATACAGAATGAGGAAAAGGCTGAGGTACTTACTGCCTTCTTTGCCTCAGTCTTTCACAGTAAGACTAGTTACCCTCAGGCCCCTGAGCTGATAGATAGGGATGGAGAGCAGAATAGACTCCCTGTAATCCAGAAGGAGATCGATAGTGACTTACTGTACCACCTGGAGGTTCACAAGTCTATGGGACCAGATGGGATTCATCCTAGGGTGCTGAGGGAGCTGGCAGAAGAGATCGCTAAGCTATTCTCTGTCATTGTAGGTGACTTTAACCAGCTGGATGCCTGCTAGGAGCTAAACACAGCAGAGAAGAGGCAGTCTAGGAAATTTCTAGAGTGTATGGGGAATAATTTCCTGCTTCAGCTGGTAAATGAACCCACCAGGGGTGAAACCCTGCTAGACCTCTGTTTACAAACAGAGAGGGGCTGGTGGGAGATGTGGTGATTGGAGGCTGTCTGGGGCACAGTGACCATGGAATAAAAGACTTTTCAATACTCAGGAATGCAAGGATGTGATGTCCCCCAGGGTTCAGCATTGGGCTCAGTTTTGTTTAACATCTTTTTTGATGATTTAGATGAAGGGATTGAGTCCTTCATTAGCAAGTCTGAAGATGACACCAAGTTGGGAGGAAGTGTTGACCTGCTGGAAGGAAGGAGGGCTCTGCAGAGAGACCTGGATAGGCTAGAGTGATGGACTGATTCTAATGGGATGAAGTTCAACAAGGCCAAGTGCCGGGTCCTGCACTTTGGCCACAATAACCCCATGCAGCGCTACAGGCTGGGCACAGAGTGGCTGGAGAGCAGCCAAGCAGAGAGGGACCTGAGGGTTTGGATTGACAGGAGGCTGAACATGAATAAGTAGTGTGCCCACGTAGCCAAGAAGGTCAATGGGATCTTGGCTTGTATCAAGAATAGTGCGGCCAGCAGGATGAGGAAAATGATTCTCCTCCTGTACTCAGAGCTGGTGAGGCCACACCTTGAGTATTGTGTTCAATTGCAGGCCCTTCAATTCAGGAAAGATATTGAGGTGCTGGAGTGGATCCAGAGAAGAGTGATGAGGCTGGTGAAGGGACTGGAGAACAAGCCCTATGAGGGGAGGCTGAGGGAGCTGGGGTTGTTCAGCCTGGACAAGAGAAGGCTCGGGGGTGACCTTATTGCTCTGTACAACTACCTGAAAGGGGGTTGTGGCCAGGTGGGTGTTGGTCTCTTCTCCCAGGCGGCCAGCCTTAGGACAAGGAGGCACAATCTTAAGCTGTGCCAGGAGAGGTTTAGGTTGGATATTAGAATGAAAATTTTTACAAGGAGAGTAATTGGGCATTGGAAAGGCCTTCCCAGAGAGGTGGTGGATTTTCCATCCCTGGAGGTTTTTAAGATGAGACTTGATGTGGCACTTACCATGATATAGTAATTACAGTGGTGTTGGATCAAGGGTTGGACTTGATGATCTCAGAGGTCTCTTCCAACCCAGTTGCTTCTATGATTCTATGATTTATTATCAGTCCTGTTTAACCAGGTCCCAGATGAGCTGAGGGTGGCCAATGGCTTGGACAGTTGCACCCTTTGCTGGCCTAAGAACTGGATGGATGGCTTGGCCCAGAGAGTGATAGTGAATGGTGCCA